>JAYRBT010000042.1:34746538-34762803 GCA_036023395.1 Myiotriccus ornatus | reverse complement strand
GGGTGTGTTAGCCAAGAATATGTCAAGCAACACAAAGTCACTTAGTATATATTCTAATATAATGTATACAGGTAATGTTCTATCTACATTTGTATGATCCATGCTTTAGATTTAAAACCATGCAAAAAGACAAAGCAAGCAAGCCAGAAAAAAGCTCACCTTTCCTTGTGCTTCTTTTAACTGTTTTTCTGCTGCAGCTTGTTTGACATTTGCTTCTTTAACCATTTTGTGTGCTTCCTATAAAAAATGTTTATCTAGTGTAAATGCCTCACACAAATTTATGAGAAGTCCAACAACTAAGGACATACTTTTGCTTCACAGAGACTACTTGTGAATATTAAGTTGTGAAACAGTCTGAAATGAAATAGTTACATTTAAAAAGCCCCTAGGAATCTATCATTTTGATTCATCACTGGCCCACCAAGTTTCTTCCCCTTGATCCTGAGCCCAGAAATTCAGCAACTCCAACCACCCCCCTTCAGCAGGAACAATACCTGTCATGAACACCAGGTTCCAGTCACGCTTCAGTGGCTGACAAGTCAAGTTCCTTGACCCCCAGGGAAAGACTGAACCAGCAGCAACAAAAGCAACATGGGCACAGTAGCACATTCAAAAGAAATTCTACCTTCTAACCAGAATAACCAGTTTTAGATGAAGGAACCAGTCAAACAACTATGAAGTCTAAATTCTTGCCATCAGTAAAACAGACAAAGCAACAGCATAAAAACAGTTTGCCATTTAATAAACATTTCTTAAGTAGAACAGAAAAAGCACTAAAAAAACAATCCAAATAAAGAAACAAGGCTAAGCCAATAAAGAAAAAAGCATAAAAGGACAGTATTTTGAACATCCTTTTAGCTCATACCTTTAAGCCTTTTGTCTGTATAATGTATTTGCTTAGGCTCTGATCCAGCAATTTGCACCTATGGTCAGATTACTGTTCTCATGTGATACTGAAGGCAACAAAAATCGAAGTATCAGAGCCACCAACCAAAGTACTTGGGATAGGATGCTTTTCATATCTGTAAAGCGCCTAGCACATCTGGACACTATATAAATATAACAAAAAAGTTTGTACACCATCATACCAAGAGATCTGGCTCCCACTGGCATACAACACAGCTGTGTAATATGGGTTTGTAAAATTTTCTTAAGTAACAAGACACATGCAGGAATGGGAACATACACATTTATACAATGTGTACAAATACATTTAACATTGATCATGCAGTTTCTGCTCAGTGATGCACTTTTGAAAGCAAAGCATGTTACTGTACTATTACAGTGTAATAATGCATTATATGAATCCAGCTGTGCAAAACAAGTCTCAATCCTCCACTGGGATGCATTAATATAAGCTCTAGCATATCCATTAACATGGTTGCTGAAATTAGTGGGATTCAGAATAAAACGATTTCAAGGGTTGTAGATCCCAGTGCAAAAAAAAAAAAAATCAATAAACCTCACCACTGTGTCCTGTTAGGACCTCTTAGTGAAATCAAATCACAAAACTTAATTAACATGCCTGTAACAGTCTGAACAATGCAAACTTAAACTATTATTACTAATACATTATATTTCAAGCATAGTTTTAACAAACTGACACATTGTTCTAACATACGAAATGTCATAAAAATAAAATTTCACTGACAATTTTATTTTTATTCCGCTACAGTTAAAGTATCTGCCCAATATTATTCTCTCCCCCAACATACACAGGTATTTATGCTAAAAGGTACCCTTCCAGTCTACTATTTGTTTTTTTACACATAGGAACTGCTTAATATTTCAAGTAAATTTGCCCTGCCAGAATGATGAAACAAAACCCATAGAGCAGTTTTTAATTTGATTTTTGCATGTCAGTATTTTCAAGCTTCTTAATAGCACTCTTATACCAGTGCAACATCATAGATTTAAACACTGCTTCTAAAACATATCTAACATTGTATCCTTATGCAGATGCTGAAACCCAATACTTATGATTGAGTAAACATATAACTCATCCACAGATTATGAAATTTATTCTGACAGTTAAAGATATCACAATATAGGCCTGAGGCATTCCTACATATATTCCTAAGATAAAATGAGAACTGGTCCTTCTTCAAGTATGGATTTAGGTTTTCTTTCCGTATAATGCAATCTCACAATCTTTGGTGGCACTACTGCCTTTTCCTCAAATTAAAGAGTCCTACTTAAAGTTCAGGCTTCTCACTTGGTAACCAGGTTTCACCCTGGTTCATCACTCAATGCTAATGTTTCTTTTCAAGTCTGTGGGTGTAGCATGCTGCCAGACCCAAAATTCAGAAGCTGAAAACATGATTAAGTTATGTACTTGCTACCTCCATTGATCTGGAACTACGTTATTTTTTTATTTAGTCACCATGGCAACCCCAAATTTAGCTCTTATCTAGATAGCCTTGTTGTCAGACAGAGAAGCTGTCTCAAAATAGTTATGCCAAAAAATAAGCTGATATATTTTCCTTATTTTCCTTGGTTTGTGCCTAGGTGGATTGACAAGCTCAGTAAGATGTCTCTCATCTAAGTGAAAAGTCTGCTGCTTGCTCTTAAACCTCTACTTCAACACCCAGGTCTTCAAGACACAAATCCCTCTATAAGCTTATTGCAGAAAAATTCAGCATACTGGTTCTACATAAAACATCTGGCTCAGCTTCCTTTAAGTATATCACATCGAAGACTCCAACAAACCTCAAACAGACTAGCTGTAAGTTCTTCCAATTCCTGTCCAAGTTGATCTCGCACTTTAGAAAGCCTTTCACATTCTTCATCTTTTAACTTCAGCTCCTATGGAAAATTGAAAGTTATTTATTCTGACTTAGAGTAGTAATTTGGCCTTTTAAAGCTAATACCAAAAGAGAGGGGGGACAAAGAGAAAAAAAAACAAACAAAAAAAAAAATCAGAGGAGCATAAAACCTTTGCTAAACAAAGCCTTTCAAAATATTCACCTTAACACTAAAAACACTTAAGTTAATGCTATGCATATATAGCTATTTCTTCCTGTACAGAAATATACCAGGCCAATCTAAAGTATCCCTTAGCTAAACATCAACATTTCCAAAATACTCTGAAGTAAAAAAAAAAAAAATTTTCCTGAAAGTATGAAAGACTAAACTCACTTAAAATATAGATCAAATTCATTACTGGGACAGACAGAACACTAGTTCTGTCTAATCATTCCTTAAAAATAAAATAATCTTTAAAAAAAAAAAACTAAAATCAAAAAGCACTGTCTCAAGACAATCCCCAATTCTAAACAAATCTTAATATATATTTTACTATGAATATTGTCTCCTGAATATCTCCTTACAATGAATACAATTCCAAAATCATACTGTAATTATATCCTTGCTCTTTTTTATGCAGATATATAAACAAAATTAAAGCAACGTAATGAAATTCAAAATGCTACACCACTAAAATTTGAGCAGAGGTCTGACCATTACCACTTCTACAGTAAGATTTTAACACAGATTTGGCAATATAAGGGTTACACATGCCCAATCTTATCTGTACGGAGGAGAAAATGGGGTAATTTGCAGAGAAGTACAAAAAGGTTGACAAGAAATTTGAAAGAAAAGCTCTTCTCCCTTCCCCAACCATTAAACCCTGAAATCTCTTGCACAAAGAGTAGGATGTAGAGAAAAAGTAAAAGAAAGAAAACAGCACACAGCCAATTCTGACCTTTCAAACTTTTTTTTGGCCTTAACTCCCTTCCCACTCCCATCCAGCTCTTCCTCCTCTTACCCCATCCAGCTCTTCCTCCTCTTACGCTGCTGTCACTTTTGAAAAGCAAGACCCTGTCACTGATAGGTTAAAGACTTCAAACACAATCTAGCAATGATTTGGTCCGAAAACCTCCACAAGGCAGCCAAGAAAACATCTGCCTTCAGAAAACTCTGGGAGGCCAGTCACTAGAGAGTCACAAAAAAAGGCCCAAATGGCAGCTTCCCTTGTGTTTTGGGGAGGTGGTTAGTATTTCTCCCACAGTCTTCATGACTGAAATAACGCTGCACACAACACTGTGGGAAACTGTATCTTGCCTTGGAGCATGCTGATACTAGCTTTGCTCTCAATTTCTGCAGTGAAATAGGCAACTGATCTTTCTGTAAGGTGAAGGGTCCTGTTTGACTTCAGCTCCTAGATTTGACAAATGGTTAAGGACTCCTCTAGGCTCATCTAGATCAAATGTATCATTTCACTCTTCTTTTATTTGGTTTTAACTTTGGACATTTTGACTGATTTTTTGGCTAGTTTGTTTGTCATCTGGATGTTTTGCTTTCCATATGCAACCTTTTAACTATTTTGAAAGGTATCACTTAATTGATGGGGTTTTTTCCAAACAAGGTATTTCTCAAATAGTACTCAGCTCTTACTCGCTAGCTACAATTCTGTGCAGTGACCTATCCCTTTCTTTCTGGGGAAAAAAAAAAAAAAGAACCACCAGAAAAATAGCTACAGATGGAGGCATGAATACAAAAAGACAAAGAGCAAAAAAAGGGAAAAAAGAAGATGTAAAAGACAGGGGGAAACAAAATTTAATTAATTTTGTGTTGGTTTAAAGCATTTCTCATATAAAGTATGGTTCTTAATCAGGAAATGAAAGATTTTGATGAAAGATGCTTAAAGCTCAAGTTTCAACTTTTCCTGTAAATGCAGAGAAAATATCAATACATTTCCTTTGGCTTACTTCACAGATTTGTAAGGATGATTCCACAAACACATCAATACGTCTTAAAAGGAGGTTATGTTAATATTCAGGTCAAGCGTTGTCAAACTAACAATGAAAGTAAAACTAGCCCAGGTTCACTTTTGGGCTATCACTCCCAATACACTATTTACATAAAACAGTTACAGTTTTGCCTGCAACCAGAAAGATTAGGAGGGATTAGATTAAAATTTAGGCAGATGAGTAAAGTTACTTTACAAAAACAAAAAGGAGACAACACCAGGCAGTCTACTACACATGGCTGCTTAGCTGGATCTGTCACACACTGGGTAAGTTCCCATGACATGATTGAGGAGAAGCATATTATAACACATTATTTTTGTCAAGCAAGTTTAAGTTCAGGTCTTTTAGGCAGGGCTAAGCAAAAAGCTTAGCAGTTATTCGAAACTTTACTCCTGCCTGTGTCAAAGTCATTACCGGAGACTTCCCAGCCATACCCAAAAAAGCAGCAGCAAAGAAAACTCTGTGTGCTAGACTAACCATTAATGCTGCAGTCCTCCACACAATAGTGTTTTGAAAAAACATGATGAACTATTATAAAGCACACTACAAACATTCTTACTGAAGTAGGTCATAAAAAAATTTAACTTGCATGGAAAAAAAAAATCTGTATCAAAGAGTCATATTGTTGTTTATTTCACTTTGATCTTTTCAAACAGACTACAGGGTAGGTCTTCAAAAAGAACCAGTGAGATAAGAAATGCAAATTACTGCTTCAAAACCATTCACACTTTAAATTCTAGAAGGAAGATCATCCTACATCTAAGTTAGCAATTTAACCAAGTCAGAACCAGATGTGTAATACCAAGGAAAGAATATTTTCTACAGATATCACCTAAATTCTGAACTGTGGGGTACTGCTGAATTCTGAAGTTGTCAGAATAGTAGAATGCATTCCTATTGGACTCATCTTCACTCAGTACAAAAGTTAAACGAGCTCCATAAAAACCAGTCCACTGCAACCACATTCACAAGGGTATTAAATGTGACAGAAAGTCCAGCATAACTTTTCAGAGCTAGCAGCATTTCACAAACTATGGAATTATCATTTTACAGCATGGGTAAAATGCTTTTATTTTGCTCGCATGTAGTCTTCTACTCGCCCGAGAAAATTTCTATGCCTACAATACACTTCAACAGCATCAGAGGTGTGGAAACTGAAAACTTTCATCACTCACAGACAGACAGGAAGTGCTCAAACACCTTCAGAGAACCAACACATCTTTAACAATCACAAGCCTGTGGCCTTACAACTCAACCACAATTGATTTCTAGAAAAAATTGAAAGCATACTCTTCAGTGGAGTTCTAGAGCATTCTCATTTTTATTGTTTGTTAATTTATAAGCAAATAACAAGGAAAAAATTTAAAATGCTGAATGTACTGGATATTACATGGAATTTCTGGGTAGTTATTGTGAACCTGTTTATTGATTAATCCATGAAAAATTTTTAAAATGTCAGGTTTTACCACAGATCTGAAGATATAAGGTCAAACTGTAACACTCAGTTTGCTTCTGAGATAAAGAATGCATACAGAAATTGAAGCCTTTGAAAGAAAAATCTTGATCTCAGAATCAAGCTCTCTTGACTGAACTATTGACTGAAATTGGCAATACCACATTCTATACTGTCACCTCTTGAACAAGAATCACTGTATCAGTGTGGAAAAAAGCCTCAATTTAACTCTATTAGGAAAATATCAGAAATTCACATTTCCATTACAAAAAGTCAAACTTGTTTTACTTGTTACCAAACAAGTGTACAGGTCTTACTCTAAAGACCATGAGAAGCATGAAAACCAAATACATTATTTGCAACCAGCATCCCCAGTAGAGAGCTCTTTCCTCATCAAAGAGCGCTAACCATCAGTGACAGCTGAGAATCTCAATTCTCCACGAGAAAACATATCAACACAAAAACCCAAGTTTCTTTCTACAGTCATGGCTGACATCAATGTATTGACAGTAATAACTTTGGGCCAAATAACATAAATTCACAGAAAACATGATTATAAGCTGCTACAAAAACTACAAGCAAGCTGTCCAAAATGCATGCAACGGACTGGTTAAGCCAGATGAAAAGCAAAAGGTATTCCTTTGCTAGGACTCTACTAAGTCTGTACATCAAGAAATACCATACACCAAAATACCATCCCTGTTCTCTCCAAGGCTATTTACATGTGCTTGACCTACCTTCAGGAACCACAGTGACATGGCTCAATGCAAACATGGCAGAAAAAATGCAAATGCATAGAGACATGAGGAGATAAAGTCCCAGGCATTGAATCACTAAGCCCTTTGACAGCTTCTCAATTTTCCTGATGCTCTTTAAAAGGGCAGTGAAACAAGAAGAAAGGTCCAAATCATCTTAAAGCAAAGACTACTCAGTTCTACTTTCAGAACATGGCCAGAAATTAAGACTTCAGTGAGAAAATAAGCAAAAAGTTATCTGAATTGTCTCAAAGATTGAAAATATCTACATTGTTTTAATTGAGAATTTTAAAGGCAAAATTATGTAAACCATTATATGTTCCACTAGTACAGAACAATGCCCTGCTCTTGCCTCTGACCCAACCCTTCTCCCAATCTTATGACATCATCTGATGTTGCAACTGATCTAGACTGAAGTAGAAAATATATTTTTCTCTCTCATCAAGAAATAAATTTTTTAAATACTTTAATTAATAATTTTGTTCGCAATGCTGTTTATTTTGAAAAGTCTGTAGTCTTACGAGATACAAACTATGCACAAAGCAGAAAAGAAAAAGACTATTTATTCTATTCCTGAATAATTTATTCAGGAACCGTATTTAAATGTCTAACAATTACACACCATACATACATTATCTAATATAAAAAAAAGAGAGCACATTAAGAAAAACGTTGAACTCCAGCAAGAGACATGAAAAAAAAATCTTCAAAATTTCCATTTCCTTTCTAGTTCCCTCTCTGATCACCACTGAAACAATTTAAAACCAATCTTTGATGTATATTACAATCACATAAAGTTACGGTAGGAAATTCAGAACAAATTAAAATTGCAAAATAGCAAATTTGCATTTACTTTGCTCACTCCTGGGAAATCTGTAGCCTGTAAAGTTTCCAGGCTTAATGAGCTCAATAAAATTCAAGTGCAAATTGTAATTCTCATTTTTCTTTCTGTTCCTAATAAACAGCATGGAGAATTACAGAAAATTTAAAGCCATTAAGCAAAAGACAATCAGCTACACAGAGACACTACCTATTAATTACATCCCTACAGGTTTTGAACAGAGTAGTCATCGATGAAAGTGAATATACTTCAAAATAAAAATTTAAAGATTTCATGACACATGACTATCACAGGGTGGGGCACTGTAGTATGTGAACAGTCGTGACTTTTGGAAGAAAGAAACCAGAGATGAATTAGGGATAGAAAAAACTAGTCCTCACACAGGAGGGGGAAGAAAGTAGATATAACAGAAGGGATAGGGTTTATTGTTGTACAGTCTGTACAGACTCCTGCTGTGATTATGCAGTTCTAAAACAATGCAAGTTTAGAAAGACAAGCAGACAAAATATAAAAGTTACCCACCCAGTATAACACTGTTAAGAATCACATGAGGAGCTGAGAATTAGCAAGAACTTGGACATTGGTCTCAAGTTAGTGCTGAATTGCTTTTGTTAAGACAACCCAAAGAGTTTGAAAATACCTAACATGCAGTTAGTACGTCCTAGCAGCCTTCAAGCCATTTCCTTCAGAACAGCCTCAGCAAATTTCAGAGTGAAATAGGAAACATTTCGATCTCTAAGAGACAAAGTGGTACACAATGGAATAGGATTTTCAGATAATTCCAAGGTAATAGTAGCAGGTCCGAGTTGTGGTTTTCAAGTACGTGAGCTGTAATTTGATATACTGTAAGAAGCTAGAAGAGCTTTTCTAAAGTTTAAACATTAATTTGTTCTTACTTTCTAAGGTTCCAAGTTTAACTGCTAGGATTATATGTTCACATGCAAGGTCCTCAAACTTAGCTCATGTTAATGTTTTCTTTCAGTGGTCAAAAGCTAACCAACACACACATTAGCAAAGGAGGGCACTACTCAGCAATAAAACAATCAACAGAAGAAGTGATGTCAGAACCCGTATTTAAGATTCACATTAACAAGGGCAAATGCAACTATGACAGAAATGATGACTGCATCCAACGAGATGAAGTAACAGAGGAAAACAAGTTCAAACACAAGATAAAATGAGCTTAAATCTAAGCAAGAATGGAATCACTCAGAGAGAGAAAAGGGCACAGATACAAATAGCACAGATACAAACAGCACAAAATCTACTTAAAAGTTTAAGAGCAGAGGAATGTTAAAGTAATAAATAATGGTTTTGCATTTATATAGCACCATACATCCAAACAAGACAAAGCGCTTTACAAATATTAATGAATTGAGCCACAGTGTCTTCAAAGGTATCCATATTCAATTTGAAGTGTGGTGTAACAGTACTCTAAAGAACACCACTGACATCTTTATTGCTTCTTTCCTATGCAGGCATTCCCCTCTGAAACATCCCTGTTTCTAAAGCATTTATGAATTCCATTAAACTGCTAATTTTTATACTTTAGGATAAAGAAGACTCAAAAGGTATATAATCAGTTAGTGAATAATTATTCACTAACAACAGAATGACAGAAAATTACTCCTGTTCTCAAACGTCAGAATGAAGGAATGGCCTACATTTCAAAGAGAAAGTGTGTTTAATATGACATTGCAGGAAAAGCTTCCATGGTTAAGTAACAGCAGCAGCACTAGAAAAACAATATTATCAAGGAATAATTCTAAGTCATCAGCACTGCACACGTTAAGAAAACTTACATAAGTAATTACATCATAATAAATCTATAAGAAATGAGTAGACTCCAAGTGCACCTTCTGGCCCACCTATCATTCTGCAATATTAGAAGCACTTTGAAGAGAGAAAAAGCAGGAGGAAAAGACAACGAACCTTACCCTCTGAGCTTTCGCAAGTTCTTCTTTCAATCGTTCATAGCCCTTTTCTCTTACTTCCAGTACAGATGGGCTCCGTAAGTGAGATAAACTGTCTGTACTCAACCCAAAAATATCTTCGTTTCCTTCAGCAACATCTGCTACTGTAGCACCCTGCAAAAACTCTCTCTCTACGTTATTGCTCTCCTTCCTGGCATTATTGTGATTGAATGACCCGCTCTGGGGTCCAGAGGTAGAACAATGTAGTGCGTCGGTAACATTGATGCTGTAAAGAGAGCAATATATTGTTTATTTATATAACACATTAAGAATAAATATTTTAGAAATGGCAGTAGTGGTGTTGAATGTATAATTATGGGCACAATTTAATATTACATAATTTTACGTAATCTTGGAATTTTATCTTTAATAAAGCCAACAGTTTATATGCAACAGACATCAGCAATTTAAATAAAAAGAGACACGGAATTTACCTGACACCTGATACTTCTCCACAATTCAGCTGTCTGGGAGATGAATAAACGGGTTGTGTGGGAAGGTCAGAAACACTTAATGCATTGGGTTGGATTGGCGTGGAGGACACAACAGAAGGATGTGGTCGGTAGATGACACTGGGTGAGGTAGTTTGTTCCTGAGTCCCTGGCTCATTTACTCCAAGAAGATCTGGTGTAGTAGGTGAAGCGAGGTTCACTTCATGAAAGCCTTCCAAGGGGTCACTGGCCATAATAAAAGCCTCATCATATGAAACCCTGAATGAAAGAACCACATTATCAGAATGCAAACAGGAAATACTTAATTATATCTGACAGCTTTTTGAATTAAAAAAAAAAAACCAAATATGTTCAGAATACTTCATGATAGAATGGAAACTGTGGACTATTCTTGCTAAAGTATGAACTTCAAACACCAAAAATGTTTTTTTCCCACACACTGCACTGTCAGTCTAAAAGCAGACTGCATCTAAATGGGAGGATAAAATGAAGAACACATTCTACATCATAAAACAAAATAATCTTTAATATAGCCTAGAGCTGCTTTGTATCAAACCAAATATATTTCATTCATGAAAGCAGGGGAGACTTGGGAATCAGTGAAGGAAAAAAAAAATTAAACCTTAAGCTTCCATTTTTAATCTCAATGAAGCAAATAATCTAGGACAGAAATCAGTGAACCTTTAAATAAATTACAGTCCATAGTAGTTTTGGTTAAATTACTCATCTGATCTTGTAACAGTTCACTGAAATGACAGACTTTGCCAATAAGATTCTCGTGAAGTATGATGATGTATATTTAATACATCACACAATTAAGTGATCACGACAAATATGAGTAAGTATCATCTCAAAAATATATTATAGGCAAAAAAGTACTATGAACTGGCAATTTAACTGACAATATCTTTCAATTTATTTTTTAATTACATATGCTTTTCATAAGATCAACAGAAAACAACTACAGCACATGAATATTAAAAGCCCTATTTCCAGCAGTTTACCAGAGATGACTAAAGTCTTTGCATAATTCAAAGCTTAAGTTGGAAGCAGTATAGAGAAATTTGTGAAGCAATTACTTAGCAGTGCTTGTTCACTGCAAAAAAACCCAAAACATTTTCTATGTTATTGAAATACAGAAGAGAGAAAATTCAGGTCTCAAAAAGGTACTGAACATGCAAAAAAAGAACTGTGCATTGAAACAAAATAATACATTGCATTTTACAGATAAAGTTGTTTGGATCTTACAATGGAAAACACTAGGTAGGGAAAAGATCTAGAAAGATGATGGTCATAACCATGAAGAGACCGTAACATCAACTTACATGGACATTCAGTTCACGAGCCACTTCATAAAAACACACAGAAAACACCACGAATGGAATCCCCAAATTACAAACGAAGTAGTGTTTTAGTTACGGTAATACTTTCTGGTCATCTTAAGCTCAAAGAACACCGTTCAAAACTGTTCGGAATCTTAAGGACTGTGGTGTGTATTTACCAGTGCTAAACATGTAATTTTACCACACTGGCAGGCATATGTGGAAGAAATTCAATTGCTCAGATAGCAAGAACATGTTATTAATTTTTCTCTCTGTTAATTCCTCCCAGGAAAAAAAAACAAACAAACAGCAGGACCCCTCTAAGAAACTGCCCAGACTTAAGGGACAAAAAGGACCTTACATGAATAAACAGGAACATTTTAAGTCAGGGGTTTTTTCTGCAGAAAATTTTATGCAGAGATTTATTTTGAACTACCAGGACCAGCTGTAAAAACATGATTTACACACAAAAACACTGTCACAGTTTTGCACTTTGGAGCTTTTCTACTATAACACAGAGATGAAAAGCTTACTTTTAAATAACTTTGGCAAATATTGCTGTTTGTTTTCATTGTAGTACTTCTTAACTATTAGAAGCATTATAATTACATGTTCTACATGATGTTGAGTCAACAAATTAAAATTAAGAGACTGACAGGTACAGGACATTTTTTCAAAGTTAAATTTCAAGAATAGTACAACTATTACATGCCATTATTTTACATTTAATAAGCTAAAATACTGTCTTCTTGAAAAAATAAAAATTACAGTAACAGTTCTTTATAGTTCATCATCCCAGTTGAAAAATATCCATCTTGCAGGTCTCCAAGTCAGGTTCACATCTACACAAAGATATTCCCTTTCTATGTTTACCACCCTCCTCTTTTTTGACCATCAGTTACGCTGTACTCAACACCACAAAACCAGCAACACCAAAATGTCACTTCCAATTCCCGATTCTTTGGATTCCATTAATCACCATTAACAAAAGACAGAGGCTTCTGAACAGGGATGCGGAAAGGCTGCCTGGATGGATGCCTTGCCTTCCCTAAATCTGCAGCACCTGGAAAAGTGCACCCAAATCCACACAACAGAAGTAAAGACTGAGACCCACTTCAGAGCAAAACAGGAACAACTCTTCTGTCACATATTGAGTAGTTTCTATTTCAAGTTTGAAAGATACATTCCTAGCTGTCCTGAAAACTCACAATCTCCCTTGATATTCAATAGAGATACCACAGAATTTCACATCACTAGTACCACTGATTGTTTTCAGTTGCATACCCTGTTGGGCTGAACTTTGCTATAAAAGTTCTTTTTCCAAAAACTGTTTCTTAGAAAACACTACTTAGCCTTTGTCCAAGTTTAAAAAAAAAAAGGTTCAGGAAAAGCTTATTTGTTGGTTTTTAATGTATTTTACTATTTCTGTACAAACCTTAGGGCTATCTGTTTGGAGCAAATACTTTAAGTACATCGAGTATGCAACAGGCTAACAGATGCACCATTCCATATATTTGTGATAACAGACACAAATTCAGCTAAATTACGAAGCATGGGAGGTCATGCTGGCTCACACAGAGAAAAAACATTTGGAAGCCTGCTTATTTTCAAATGCATTTCTAACTGTCCCTCTAGACCATCACATCAATTTACGATAAGCAAAATATCCTGCAGTATTTTTAACAGGGGGGAAAAAAAAGCCCAAATCAAAGAGATTATGGAATTTTATTCACAAGACTATCGCTCTGCTTATACATTAAAGATCTATCTCACCCTAAACAGGCAAGAGATTTAGGAGTAATTAAATCCACGCATAACTTCACAGCTATCAAAAAAACAAGCTCTTTCTGATACAGTAAGTAAAAAAGTTATAAAAGTTATTCCTGGAAGAGGTGAAAACGAAGTCCCTCATAAGCAAACCGTCTATGTAAAACACTTTCCACTCACAAATTTCTTCTTTCCTAGCATTACTTCTCACTAGGCAGTGAGCAGGCAGAAGCCGTGTACACCACCCAGACAAGACAAAGGAGCCCATATCAAATATCTCCGTGTCAAGGCTCACCAACACCATTAGGCTGTTACCAAGGCACCAGCTGAAGACACATTACACCTTAATGAAACCAAACATACATGCAAAAAGCCAAGTGGTTCTAAAAATAAAAGCTCTCTTTTGGGAAAAGAATTCTTCAAAGTTATGGTAAGCAAAAGAAGAGGAGAAAAAGCACATTAAATTTCAGCGTCATTAATGCTTAGAGGCTTCCTTAGAATTTTGTGGGGAGGGGATTCGTATTTTTTACTAAGGCAGCGATGAACAGCCTTGCTGTGAAGGAACACGAAGTGAATGTAAGTGGAAAGGTTTACTGGGAGCCAAGCTGACAGTGTGTAAAAAGAAACCATAGTGTTGACACAGCACTCCTTAGTAGTAGTTCCGCGCCACTGTGAACAAAAGCTGATATTCTGACGTTTCAGGGCAGCCCACTTATTAAATAAAATAATGAATTTTCTTAATACTTTTTCTATCACATTAATATGAGGTGAAAGCTAGGCATTATTGCCTACCAAACATATGATTATTTTTGTCTTTGTTGATATTATAATTTGGATCACAAAAAAAATCAAATACTGTAATAAATCAGGATGAAGCAACAAAATAAATTAATTTCCTTAATCTTTCATCTGGAAATAATGCAAATTTGGTGGTAGCTGTCAAAATGTTGTAGCCTTTTATTACCTCCACTGCTGACTAGCCATGTAACTTCATGAGGAGACTATGCTCAAATCTGTTATTTTATCTAATAGTAAACTAAAACATACTACCAAGAAATCAATTTATCAACAGTCATCTTAACACTTCCTGTAGCTTCTAACAGGAATCAAGAACCATAAATATTTTCAACAGCAGTGAAAACAAAATGCTTAACCTAATTTTTCTATTATTACTCTAAGAGGTGTTGAGCTACTTGAACAAATCAAACTACCCAATAACCAAATACTAAAAATCTCCCTAAAAAGCAGTAATTTGCTGTGGTTTGTTTCCTTTTAAAAAATAAGAAAAAATTGTTGAAAACCACTTACTACAAACTCTGGAGTTTGTCTTTCGCAGATTGCTTTTAAATATAAGACATCTTGAAGACGACAGCTCTGAACAATCTCGTAACTGTTATAGTCTATTTAAAAGCAACACCAAACATTTCAAGCATCAGAAATCTCATTTTTAGTTCTGATGGTAGAATGTACCATCACAACAGAATGGCTACCTGCTCAAGTGAAAAAAAATCCCATAAGGAAAAAGTTAATGTTTCTAAACATTTTGATGAAGAGTAAATTGTAGCTGGCATTTGTCAAAAAAGGTGCCTACTAGCTACAGTGGCTTAACCTCCATGCAGCAGGCCTTTCAAAAAGTAATGGTCTCACAGACTTCATTTGTTAGACTCCTATGTCTGCTTCAGTTAATCTGGGAAGGGTCAGGAAAGTGGATTTTTTTGTAGCAGTTTCTCAAACAGACTGGCATTAGCCCACCACTGGGTCTGCATTCTTCTCAGTGGGTTTAGAAAAAAATATTTTTAAATATTTGGCTTTATAAAATCTGGAATGTAATATGTTTTAAGCTCTAAAGAATTCAGTAGGGAATTACAGTAGTGGATTAATGAGTACCTTTTAAAGAAGCAGTTCAATTAAGTACAGTTACTTCATACCTATCAAATGCAAACAGGCAGTTTAAAATTAAAATTGTTAGAAGACATATATGGGCATTAATTTCAAGTTCAAAACCAATTCAATTACATCTATCCAGTATCATCAAATACTCATCAGATGTAGGCACAGGACAAAGAAGTTTGTTGGATTTTTTTCCTAAACTGCTTTATTATTAAGCTCAGGCACAAAATTAAAGCAAGTTTAAACACCATTACTGATGCCAATTGATTGCACGAACACAATTCAAGATTTGGCATAGAAATTCCCTCAAGGTTTGCAAAAAGTAATTCCCACCCTTACAATTTTGCAATTATGATAGAATTTTCTGCTTCAGGAGCCAAAATACACAATACTTTTTTTTTTTTAACTGGTAAGATATGAGAGAAAAGAAAACAGTGAACCACTCCATCCAGTCTTTATATATACTACTTTTATTTACAAGTGACATTACACCACATATTTACCAACCTGATAAGTTAGGCAAGATGGTAAACAGAAGGTAAAATTTAAGTTAGGCAAATCTACAGAATTTAACAGCTAGCAAAAGTACTCTTGGTTCAATGTGAGAATATTTTTCTAAGCATTTCCTCCGGTGTTGTCGTATAATGCTATGATGTGGATCTTTTTCCTATTCCTTACTCTCATGCTAGGCATTCAAAACACTGTTTCACACTGTTTAAAAAAAAAACACATAGTCCACTTGATAGCAAGATTTTATAAAGTTAAAGGGATTTTTGGTTTGATGAACTGATGATTAAAAATATTTTTAAAACTTTATCATAGATTTATCTTCAACTAGAAAAATACAGATGCAGACAACAAGTGTCTCTCTTACAGAACCAAGCAGCACACAAGATTCAATGACCTACATTTATGAAGTGCTTGTGAAACTTATAAATAAACATGGTTTAGAGTCTAGTTGATAGTACACCTCTTACTACAGAGAAGAGTCAGTGCTTTGCAAAGTAGAATGTTGCAAACTTTTATTGTAAACTAACATTCAAAGAATGCTGCTCTGTTCA
>JAYRBT010000042.1:34726631-34746438 GCA_036023395.1 Myiotriccus ornatus | reverse complement strand
AAGTGACATTACACCACATATTTACCAACCTGATAAGTTAGGCAAGATGGTAAACAGAAGGTAAAATTTAAGTTAGGTAAATCTACAAAATTTAACAGTACAAAAGTACTCTTGGTTCAATGTGAGAATATTTTTCTAAGCATTTCCTCCAGTGTTGTCGTATAATGCTATGATGTGGGTCTTTTTCCTATTCTTTACTCTCATGCTAGGCATTCAAAACACTGTTTCACGCTGTTTAAAAAAAAACACATAGCCCACTTGATAGCAAGATTTTATAAAGCTAAAGGGATTTTTGGTTTGATGAACTGATGATTAAAAATATTTTTAAAACTTTATTATAGATTTATCTTCAACTAGAAAAATACAGGTGCAGACAACAAGTGTCTCTTACAGAAACAAGCAGCACACAAGATTCAATGACCTACATTTATGAAGTGCTTGTGAAACTTATAAATAAACATGGCTTAGAGTCTAGTTGATAGTACACCTCTTACTAGAGAGAAGAGTCAGTGCTTTGCAAAGTAGAATGTTGCAAACTTTTACTGTAAACTAACATTCAAAGAATGCTGCTCTGTTCACAAAGACTCTCTAAACCAAGTTAATTAAACTGAAAATACGATTCTCTTTGCAGACACTGTTCTTTTTAAGGCAGAGCCTTATCTTGGAAACAACTTCACAATCTCATCTCAGGTTTAAGCCTGACCACAGTGACTGTAGTGTCATTCTCAGCAAGACTTGGACCTAAAGGCTGATTTTCATTTAACACTGAAAATACTCAGTAAATAAACTTAAGTAAAAATTATGATGATTTTCGTGATGTTGTATCTGCCAATGCATTTCAAGAAATATTTTCTTAACTCATGAAAAAATGGTTAGCATATTATTAAGAGCAATAAAGTCTCTAATACAAATCTTAACAATCAAGTTACAGTAAGACCATATTTTAAGTGCCACAGTAAAAAGGGTCTTAAAAATAAGACTCCAAAGTACATGGCTCTTTTCTGGGAAAATCCATAAACCTAAGAGGAACACTGAGCAACGAGCTCATTGGTATTTAATGTGAATTTTTAAATCAAGTCAATAAAAGCTATGAAGAAAGCTGCAAGTCTATAATCAAAAGGCTTATTGTGACTCTCCTACAGAAAAAATTTCCCTTTTTAAATATAATGTAACAAGATAGATATTCCAGTCACAGCTGTGAGGTGCACTCCCATTTGTTATTTATTGAAAGCATAATGAGAATGGTAAATTATTTATCCTTCTTTGCTCACTAGGTAACATTAACCAAGCACGACAGATGAATGACTTCCAAGACACAAATACAGAAGGCCTAACTTTAACCCTTCCCAGAACTCACTAAATAGATCTATAATAAAAACAACAATAAAAATGTTAAAGCAACAAGATTTCAGGTTTTGTCCTATAGTGAAGAAGACAAATATTTGAACAGATGGTAGCTGCCAATACATGTTCTAGTCTGAACAACCTTATATCTGCTTCAAAAGAGAACATGATAATTTCACAGTTACAGGAAGTCTCTGGAAGATTAATTATTTCATCTATCTAGATCACTGTTTTTGAGACTAAGAACACGTTTACAAATGAACACAGCGAGAAAAACAAGCAACATAAAGCTTAATATGCTACCTGCAAGCAAAACAGTCAACACTCTCAAACTAATGAAAATACTGTTGCTTTCTGTCAGCAAGACGAACGCCGAGGGCATCGTTAAGGCTTTGGCTACTCGGTGTTCTCCTGCTTCCAGAGCCCTGCGACTCTGGGGAAATTAGTGGAGCATCAGCACTTCGGGGGCACGAATTTCCACACAGCTCATCACCTGAAATCAACCTGTAACGAGAATTTACTTTCTGAGCCTTACTCTCTAAAGTAGCTACATTAGGAATTAGGGCTAACTGAGATCTGCTACTTAACTACCTGTGCTTACAAAAGCACTTATCGGCGACCAGGTATGACCCTCAATATTGCTCTACAGACTATAAAGCAACCAGAAGCGCTACAGGCGAGAGCAGCTCCACTGCCATACACCGCAGAACGCCCTCCGGTCTCTACCCACGTTGTGCCGGCACCTCTCGAGGGGGGCGAAATCTGCGAAGCCCCCGAGGGGTCCTGCCCGGGCCTTCCCTCCCCGCTCTGCCTCTCTCGGGGCTCGCAGCTGGACCGCACCGGCCGCGCCGCCGGCCGAGAGAACTGTGAGCGGAGGTGCAGCCTTCAGTCCCAGCTCAGCCTCTCCTCGCACCCCTCCCCTCCTCACTCCAGTCCCTCCCGCCCGGCCGCCTCCCCGGCCCCCGCCGCCCGCAGTGCCGGGGCAGGAGAGCGGCAGCTCCGACGCGCCAGCCCCGGGCGTGCGACGGCCCTTTGTCCGCCGCCGGCTCTCCCGACGCAGGTGCGCCCCGCACTCCCCGGGGCGATCCCCGGGAGCTACTTCTGCCCAGCTCTGCCTTGGGCCGCGGCCGGACTCAGTGCCAAGCGCATCCCCGCCGTCGGCTGCCCCTTCGGCGCCCACGCAAACGTCGACGGAGCCGGGAGAGCTCTCCCGCCGCAGACGGACACGACGGCACGGCCCGGGCCGCCCCCTGTCCCCACGCCTTGTCCCAGGTGGGGACCCACAGCCCCAAAGCCCGCCAGAGCCCGCTCACGGCGCCCCGGCAAGGCGCAGCGCTCCCCGGCGGCGCCGGCTCCGGCCGCTCGGGCACGACACGTGCGGCGGCGCTAGCGGGGAGCCGCGCCCCGGGCAGCCGGTCCCCGTTGCCGGAGGTGCGGCCGCGCAGCCCCCGCCGCCCGTACCTGCCGAGCCCCGGGAGAGCAGCGGCCGCCGCCGCCGCGCCGCGTCCCCTCAGCCGACCCGCGGGGCGGGGCCGCGCCGCGCCTGCGCACCGCGCTCACCGCCCGCAGCGGGGCGGGGGGGCAGGTGTGCGCGGCCCCGCTAGCGCCCCCTGGCGGGCGGGAATGCCCCGCGCTCCGCGGGACACCCGCTCATCGCCGCGAACGGGGCGTGGAACATCTCTCCCCTGCAAGGGCAGGCGAGGACACGGCTGTTAAAAGTCTGAGTGTTTTGTTGCCGTGAAGGCAGCACAAGGAAGTTAATAGTTCTGTGTTTAATGGCGTGCAGTAACAGAGGCATGGGATTGCACAATTAAAAATAAGAAAATGAAAGGCATGCCGGATGATTATCCAGCAATTTTCATTCATAGGGCATGCATTGCTCCAGATCAGGTTCTGAGACTGAAATCTACACACAAAATTTCTCGAATCAGGCCATGTAGAGCTAAAAAAGGACTCACCTGCTAAAAAGAGGTGCTTTTCGAGTTCTAATAGTTTGTCTGATAAAGAGCTATTACTACAACCTATCATCTTGGCTTGCCTTAAGCCGTCATTACTGCCACCCTGACACAGGCACGGTACTTAGTGCAATTTTCCAGCTTTTCAGAGGTTAATGTTCAGCCTTCACATTTTTCCTTTTGAAGTCCCGGTCTGTGCTGTTTTGTGTGTCCTCTGTCTTTAAAGGTAATAGGCAAAATGTTATAACGCTGCTATAAATAAGACTCCATTTTACCACTGGTCTGATTACAGTGCCAAAAAATATGCTTCAAGTGACAGCAGTATTAGCTGGACAACATACTTTCCTTGCTGTTAGTGCAGCTGAACTGAACCCTGTGCTGCATTGTGAGGGACTTTAGCAAAAAACTAATGTAAACAAGATCTTATCCTATTCATCAGTTAAGGAATCGAGGCCGCATTCCAGTCAATAATTGAAACTTTAATTATCTTGACAGCTTTCCACTGAACGTGAAAGAATCCTGTTTGGCCAGTCCTGCAGGACATAGCTGCAGATGAATAATGCCCTCTGTGGCACATTCCCCATCAAGCAAGAAGTTCATTGAAAGCAAAATAATATGACAAAGAAGATGTCAAAAGGCAAATGTACCAATGCCATTCCTCATAAAGTAAATACAATACCTATAAATAGTATTATCTTCTAAAACTTTTCAGTACGTAAATCTACACTGACTACAAGGGGGCTCAGGCAGAAAAACTGGCTACAAAAAATAATCATTTATAGCTTTTCTGGAAGCTATCTGAAAAATGAGAAACCAAGCAGTGCAAGAAGCAGAATATTCAAATAGCAGTTATAATTGGAAGTTTGTCATGAAAAGCCTCAAAGAGAAGTGATGTTCGGTTTCAGGAGCTTGAACCTTTAAATTATTTAATTTGCTAATATTGACACGCAATAGAAGCCAGGCAATGCTATCAGAATACAGGTTTGACAAATTAGGTGCATCAAAGTTCATTAAAAACATGATTGCAAAAGGGACGTGACAAGTGGAATCAGAAGTTGAAAACAACCTATTAAGACATAGTAAACCAGCTAGAGTCTATAATTAGTATCTGTAATCCTATAGTTCTTAATCCTGTACAATGGCTGTGCTTGGCATGACAATCTGCTGTCTTAACCATATTAAACATCTTGCACTTCAAGAAATAAAAGCAATACAGTTCCAAAGACATTTGACAACCAACATCACCAACAGATTTATTTTGTCAAGTGCTCCTTTATTTTGCTCTGTGTAATACTCTAAAAAGTCAGGCAGCAACAAACCAAGAAAGCATAATTTACATGGTTAAAATTAAAAATGTAAATAAATTGAATTAAATTTGGAGTCATAAATAAGAGAAGTATCGGGGGGGGAGGGGCAGGAGGGAGAGAAGAAAAAGATATTTTAATACTGTATTTTTATCCAGACCTTGCACATCATTGTCAGGGCAGGGTTACTCCTCCAGGAGTAACTGAGATGCCTGGAGTTACCTGAGGCAAGGGTAACCCCACTAGTGAGGGCAGAGAAAAGAGAAGGGCTACAGTGGCAATAGCAACAAGCTTTGGCATATACCTAGTGACCATCACAGAAAGTAACATGTCAAATCAAGTCAGATTTGTAGATGTGTAGACCTACACCTGTAATGTAGGTCTGAGGCTCATCCAAGGAGGAGGGATCAACCAAGACAGGCTCACACAAGACAAAGCACAGGCAAATCCTGGTGGCCTTAAATGTAGCCCTGGAGTCCCTACCTATGAAGGGAGGTTGATCTGCCCCCAGATGAGGCTGATCCAGCAACTGAGACCTTTTAGTGCCCTTGGGTCCCTGGCAATCAGGAAAACTGGAAGTCCTTTGCAGAAATAAACCCACGCATCACTATTGCTTTAAATGAGGAAAGTCACTGTTGTCAGTGGAAAGTGATATACAGTTTGCAGCTTTGGTGGAATAACACATGCCATGGGTGCCGGCTCTGATTAAACAGATGTAATGTGGCAGGACCATTCGACAAAACTGCCCAATGTACAAAATCTGGAGGATGGACTTTGCTGAAACGGAGTTGTTTCTAGTGAATGCTAGTATTTGCTGCTCCTGTCAAATCCATTCACTCAGTTTGTTAAATCAGTTCATCTGTTTATTTTGAACTCCTTAGTGTGGTTAACTGCCCCAAATCAGAAATTCTCCAGCTAGCTAGTCTGCTGAATAGGTGTCTTGGCACAGACTTGGCCATAGCAATCTATATACTTTTAACTGACAAATCTCACTTCTGTAGCTTCTCTCCAGTCATACTGGTGCAAGACATGGCAAACATCACTGGAAACAGTTCTTGCACTGCACAGCGTTCCCCTGAACTGCATCTCTGTCTGTCCACGTCTTCTGTTGCATTTGAACCATCTGTCTGAGGGTCTGTATCTTCAAATGTGGTGGTTTCCTTTCCTAATAGTTACAGTCCACTGGACCCAAGAAACCTGTTTCAGGGAGGAAAAAACGCAAAAGACAAAGGTGTTTCACAGTGAGGTCTGTGTTTTTCTTCAAATCTACCCACTAAAAAACCCCCAATAAAAGAAAACAAGCAGGATGGATATTAACTGTTCCTGAAGCTCCTTCTCAAAACTTCCAGTGGTGGAAGACAACACAGCCTCTCTAAGCAGTGCATTCCAGGGCTGAACTAGCCTTGGAGTTAGAAATATTTTTCAAAGTCTAACCTAATCTCCTTTGCTGTAGTGTAGAAAAAGAGGCAATGAGCTTATCTCAGTGGATACATGAAGCAACCATCTTCAGGGTATTTGATAGCATCCCCTCCATTTTCTTAAAAAATAAACACAGTTATTTTAATCTTTCCTCATAGATGATGTTCTTCAGAGCTCCCGTTGCTTTTATTATTCTCTCTGTGTTTCTTCCTGTGGGTCTGCATCAGAACAGTGCACAATTCTGGGCACAACACTCAAGCATTTGCTTTAGGATATCACACAGCTGCTTATACATCGCAGCAAATATCCCTTGCTTTTTCTCTTAAGGCAGCAGAATGCTGCTTAGCCAGTCCTTCTCTAACTTCTGACTTCACTTGTGAGCTTTCTTCTACGTCCATTGATTCTTACTGAATTCTAATCTTGTTCTGGAAAAAATGTTTATGGCCCTTCAAATCTTGCAGATTTGAAAGTACACTCTCTATTCCGTAAGCCGAGTCATCAGTCAAAATATTGCATGTTATCAGAACCAAAAGGAATCTCTGAGCTGAGGTGCTCTTCTTTAACAATTTGCCATCTAAAACCAAGTCTTTGCAGCAGTTTATGCTGGACAGTGTATCTCTCCCTTTCTTATGAGATGTCATAGGAGGGAATTTCAAAAGCCTTACCAAACTCCACCTGTAGATATGTTAATTCTTTCCTATTTGTCTTCAAATGATGTGCTCAAATCATGCAACAAATCTATTACAGCATCAAATCCTTGAACCGCTCCATAGTCTTCACCTCTGTTATCAGTGTTATCACCTCTGCTGTCAATGCATCAAATAAGTGTCAGAAACAAGAACTTAAAATGATGTCTAAAATTAAAGCCCTGTATTCATTAACTGAAAGTCAAGTCTTGAATACCAAAAAATATAAACTTGTGAAATAAATTCCATTTATACACAGCATACATCTATACACACCGTGCACAACTTGTTGACACAATATAAAAAGAATGGCACATTCTTTACTGATTAAAAAAAAAAACAACAACAAAAAACAAAACACTTGTATGAATACACAGAGCACAACCTCATCAGGGAAGATACAAATTAATAAAGTATCATTAACTATTAAATGACAAGGTTTAATGAGAAATTTCCTTTTAAAGCATATTAATTTACAATTCTCCTCTTTGACCATGAGACTGATTCTGGAAACAAGCTACCCAACTCGATAGATTCCGCTGTTGAATATGGAATAAATAATGCCCGTAAGTTTTTTTAAGGTGCTTATAAATGTAACAATACTAAGTAGAAGGAACATAAAAACTGAAATGGCCTTACCAACTTACATAAGGACTGACATGTGGTTCCATTTATCTTTAGAAGCAAGCCAGGGACGGATCCAGAGTGTGGTTAAAAATAGTACAACATGTTCATCCCTAGTTGGAAGGCAGCAGAGATGCCAAACCTGAACTCGGAAATCATAAAATAAAATTACAAAATACATTTTCACTTGAAAATTAACTCTCCAAAATCCAAACAAACTCTGTAGCCCTGACATACTGCAGTTAAAACTCAAGAATTCTTTTAATTGATGAGACTCCAAAAACAAGTCCACCAAATACTGCAAATAAAAGCAATGACAAACACTGGGTGAGAATTCAGGAATCCTATGTTTTATTCACAAGTTTGCTTTGGACCTGGATACCCTCCCTGTATCTTAATTTATCTGTCTTTAAACAAAATTCATAAAACTTCTTCTCTGTAACATGTGGTCACATGACCAAGTTTAAATAATGAAATTTTGAAAGGTCTTCATTCTTTCAGACTGAAGTGGCTATGAAAATGGAAGAAGGGGCTTTAGTGGGCTGATTTTTCTTTAGTTTTGCTCAATGATGCACAGATTCAAAACCAGACTTCAGACAATCCTGCCAGTTATTGCTGTGTTCTGCTCTGTGAGGGGAAGCTTATCTTACAGTAAAGTTTTTACAGGTATCAACCATTTCTCTGTGTGATAGAAATACTGTTTATTCACCTTCTGTCCAGCATTACCTGGTTGATATGGACATCACACCACTGAGCATAGGAATGCCTTCCAGTTTAGAATGGCTTTTTCTTCTCCTTGTCTCCTTCTGTTTTCTCCGGCTTGGCACACTCATGATGGCAAGGCTCTGCAAGTTCAGCACAGCAGAGAGTAATTTCTGAAAAGTAATCTGAATCCTTTACTCTGTTGTGTCGATGGTAAAAAATGCTGAAGTAGTATTGAAACCAGAGCAGCTCCAGTGGCACAAAAGAGAGGGATTACTGTTACATGTTCCAAAGTGACCTTAAAAGTGCTAGGCCTCCCAGAAGTCTGGTCTCCACTATCATATACATCTGTGTTACCTTGACTGGAAATGTCCTCCCACACTCACCATGTCAGGAAACGTTTTCCATCACCTCACTAAAATAGTCAAAGCATGGATTTGCCCAGGGGAGAATGAAGGACAAACTCCCCAGCTACAGCAGTTGTGTGTGTTCTGGGCCACGTACTGGGCCATGTACAAGCAGCAACACAGCGAGCACAGGTTTTTTTTCATCTGCTCTTGGCTCACAGATTGAACCTAGTGTCTGGGGGAGCAATGAGACTTTACTTGTTGTTTAAGCATTTTTTATAAGTGAAAAGTTGCAGGAAGCAGAAAATGGAAGGGTTTGTTGCAATTCAGGTAGAAATGCTCAGGCTTGTCCATAGAAAAAAATCAGTTGTTTACTGTTGGTTCACTAAACTCACTATTCTTTTTTTGGGATGCTACTTTCTCTTTTTATAGTCTCTTTTTTTTCCCCTCTTAATCAACATCTGAGAAGAGAACAAATGAAGGTCTGAGGAAAATGTTTAGCACTGAAGTGTGCAAGGGAGGAAAGCCAAAGTTAGCTTTACTACAGGACTGGCAGAACCACGTGGCTCATGGAGTAAAGTCCTTGGTTTTATCCTTTCCACATGTGTATTACTGATATTTTTAATAGCAGGAAGTATTATTATGGTTCTCTGAAATAAAACTAGCTAAATAAGGAAAAGACCTCACGTGAGTTGTTCCTATCACAAAAAGAAATTCATGGTGGTCAGCCATCTTGATGTAATCCTATTTTGTACACAAATACCAATAATCCTATTCTCACAAACAGAGCAACAACAACCATTCCAAGTTATTTCCAGACAATGACTAATTCAAAAGAACTTACCTTTTCTAAACACTTTTCCCTGCAAATGCTTTTCTGTCTGTTCTTAGCCGTGATCTCGTTCTTGCAATCTCTTCTGTCTCATCTTTCCCTTTCTCTCTCGTACAAGCAGGTACTCCCATAAATCTCTTTGCCCAAAAGACAACTCAAGAAAATCCCCCATCCTTACCTTTCCAGTTGCATTTGCCAGTAACATGACTCTAAATTTTGGGTTGAGGCCCCCTTGAATCTGAGTGTAGGCAGTGGAGGGTATACTTTCTCCTGTGAGTTGCAGCATGGTTTAATCAGACCTCTAACAGTGTTGTATATGGTAAAGTGCACCACAGCTTTGTATCAGTCATTACTTCATGGTGTTATTATCTTAAAGTAGGACACAATCTGGATCATCGTTCTTGCAGGTGGATTTTCATACGTAAGTAAAAATACATTCGTACAGAGAATTTCTTCAAAAAATAAGCAAAAGCAGTCCTTATTAATTATTAAATGGGAGAAACAGAATGATTTGGTTGTACTGTTACGTGTATTGTCCATTGTTATTTATTATTTTTATTGTTGTTGGTTTTTTTATTATTATTAATATATTTCCATGCAAAGAACAAGAGTTATCATTTGCTATTCTCAGACATGTAACATCACTCACTGAAAACCTGACTCCTTAAGCCATAAAGAGTATGAATTTATGAGGCTTCCAGTGGTACCTCCAAAACCTTAACTGAGAGCACAAACGTGCTTGTTGTACAAACGAAGATGCATTATTAACTCTAGTACAAATAAAAACTTTTAGTGTTCTTATAAAATAAACATTCCAATGGGAGAAAAGACCCTTCTTTCTCAAATTTAACTGCTTAAGTAGTGCAGGACACATTAGCATATGTTATAATGTACAGACCATAAACCATCAATATTCTTCAATGTCCACAACAATTTTGTTAACATAACTTCTTCATTAAAAAGAATAGAAATTATCATTTTGCAGCGTCCTACATGTACAAAAGGATGATTATGCAAATAGCTGTGCAATCAGGTGCATTTTTACGTAGGTAAATTATCTGATATCCAATGCTTGACAATGTGCAAGAAGTTTTGAAACCTTAATCATCTTGCAAAGTAGAATGACACTGACTTCAAAAAGCCAGTCCATAGCGCAAAATCAATTACCTTTCCTTCTCTGATTGCCTTTTTACCATTTAGCTTTCAGTTAAGCTGTTAGCATGTATTAAATAACCCACCCAGACCATTTCATATGAACATGATAAGGAGCACTTCGGAGATGTAGGTCTTAAGTCCAGAGAAAGCTCTCCCAGTCAATCCAGGCACTGGCTTTTAAGCCCAGTTCCTGGGCACCTCATTCCTGGATGCTTTGTTGATCTCATCTTCTGTCTGATAAGTTCCATGCCATGACATCAGTTTGCTTTTATGTGTCTGTGCCTTCTGGCAATAGCAGGAGCATTGAGGCTGATAACAGTCACAATAATAATATTTCTAATACCAAACTCAGCACTACTGCATAACAAATGATGTTTATTTTGTGACAGGAAAGTTATAAAACTAAGTGTTTCTGATCACAGTTTTACACTACTCAGAGAATTGATCTGTCAGGACAGCAGGCTTTATCCTGCAGATGCATTCATTTGTAATCCTCTCAAGTATTCTACCATGTGACTTCAGGAGATAAAAGAGCCTCCTTGAAAGTGTATTTCTATAACCCACACTGAGTGATGCTAAGTACAGTGGTATCTCTCCCCCTAGATTAACTTCTAATTATTGCAATTTCTCTCATGAAAGAGACTGTAAGATAGCACAGCAGCTCTCTACACATTCATTCCATGGGCAGAGGACATTTTATGTTAATTTACTGATTTATTTAAGACAAGAATTACAGCAGCAAGTGACAGTAAGTAGAAAAGTGTAGCAAAACTCAATATATTCTCATTTGAGAAAATCTGACAGCAGGTCCTTTAATACTGTTCTCTTCCCAGCACTTTAATTATTCACTTCATTTCAATAAGAAAATTCTTTTATGTTGTTCAGACCACATTTTAGCCTAGTTATTATGGCATTTCTTTGGATATTGGCATTATGTGCTGTTATTACAGATACTGAAGTGTTTGCTTGAAGCTTCACTAGCACACAATATGAATTAGTGTTGCTTCCAGAAATCTTCCAGTATAAACAGGTTCAAAAATCAAGAGGAAAGAGAAGCAGGAAGCATTATTAAACTCCATAACTCTTATTTTATGGATTTCTATTATCTGTTGCACTAAGCTGTCTTGCTAAACATCCATGGATGATGGTAGAGGAAACCTGTCTAGTTACAGAGCGCCAAAATGGTTTTGTCTCTGTGTGATTTGTATGTGTTCAAAGTATATCAAGAGAAAATTAATGCAAAATACAGTATTATCAATGAACATTAGTAGAACTGCATATAGAAAAGAACTTCTGAAAACTATTTTTGTAGATGAAACCTCTCAGATTCTTGTCTACCTTATTCACTTGGAGAACAGAAGAACGTCTTTTTCTCCTATTTCATGATGATGCAATATTTGCTAAGGATGTCCATCAGAACAAGGTCAGAGAAAGGATAAGAAGCAATAAAATTAAGGTATTCATTGCAAATGGGAAATACTCTTTTACGTATTTTGCAATTCCATCCTCTTTTGGTAACCTTTTGGGAACACAGTGTATACAAACAAAATTTCTATGTGCTATCTGCAATGTGACACGTGCCAAAGCTAACTACACGTGACAGCAAAGGTGTGAATACCTTAACAAAATCTAATTTACTTATCATGGCTTGAAGAGATCTGCATTTGAATTTGTTGTTCATAGTAAGATTGCATATAGCTTTTAAATGATCTCAAATATCTGCAACATAATTTCTTGTATATGAAGGCAAAAATAATTAGTGGTTTATAATATAAAAAGTACTGGAGTTCCAGCAACAGTTTGCAGGTCTTTGCTTATTACTATGAGATTGTAAGAATTTGCTATAAAACTTCATTTGCTGCAGTGGACTCAGTTATGTTTAAAAATCAAATAAATGGTCATAGTTATCCTTATTCCTTATGGTAAAAATAGTCACACAGAGGATAGGCAACAAAAAGATAGATTCTTACAGAAATTTTTCTTTATTTTCCTTTCAAAAATATATCTCATTTCCTGTATTTTGTAGTATACATCAGCTGCCTATTAGACAGTTAATCAGCTGGCACCCTTTTTTTGAATATGCATCTTCAGTATACGCAACTTCACTAAGTAGTGTATTAAAATGCTAGGGGATCACTACAATTGTACGTGTCAACATCATCCAGAACCAAAGGAGTGTGGCTATCATTAACCAACAGTTTCCTTAGCTCTAGCTGAGACTTGTGACAGAGACTGGGAAAAGGTTTCACTACTATTTCCTTTCTCACAAGTCCCTGTCTTTATCCTCTGTCTCTAAAGCAGAAGGGAGCTTCTAATATTTAAAAAAAAACGGATTTTTGCAGAATTCTGTAGCTAGCCCTTTATGGACCAAAAAAGCTTTCCCACTCGTTCTGTAATAAATGAGCTTTTGGAGGCTGCCAACAAAGTGTTGTTAATGCTGTGGATTCAAAATATCAATTCAAAGCTAAACAGAAGAGCTGCATCAAAACTTAAGACTACCTTAAAATTTACAGTAAAAGTCTCCACTCACTCATGCTAACACAGATACAAGAATCAGCTAGAAAAGGTAATAAGGTTATTAACTGGGAACTTTGCTATAGCAGTTACAAACTGTTACTCTCTCTCCTTCCACATTCAGGTGGACCCAAGTAATCTATGGGGACTGGACAAATGTCCCCTAAAATGGGAACATCATTATCCAGGAAAGGATGTGCCCAGCCAAGTAAGAGGGCGCAGTAAATCACACAGCAGCCACTGTCAGAAAGGGCTTTACACCATTCAAGTATGCTTATCTGTGGGAGGGTGGAAATAGAGGAAGAGAAATAAAAACATCCCCTGTCTTCAGGAAATATCCAACAAAGAATTAGGGACACCTTAATTATAGAAAAAGGAGTACTTCCTATAGAACCAGTCACAATGGAGCTGCACAGCTGGAAACCTGTATTTATTTCTGCCTCTGAAAACACAGGAGCTCTAAATCTCGTGTCTTCTGCAAAACAGCTCGGAGCCAGCAGAGCAATCTCAGCCACTCCAATCTGCAGAAAAACTGAAGAGCCGCCAGGAAAACCACCTGATCCCCACAAACACACAGAGGTGCTATTATTTACTGCTCAGTGAGACCAGCAAATGATTATACTCAGTGAAGAAAAATGTTTTAGGTCTAAGTAATTATTTTACCAATGACCTTAAAATATCCCTGCTGTTAGTTTTCCTTGCAGAAGGCAGTCTCTGTAATAGGATCAGGCAGTATGTTTCTTCACGCCAAGTCACTGAATGCTAAAATGATTTGTCATCTTTTGCCACAGGCCACGGCCTGACACACACATGCCACAGTCTAATGTCTCGCCTGCTTTGACATCAAAGTGCCTTCCTTCGGCCATTACCAACAAGAAGAAAGGCAAACAATGGCAGCAACTTCTATTCTTTCTGAGAGAGTTTTAATTAAATAAATGGTCTCAAATAGCTAGTGGGACTAAGGCAGGGGGAAAAACCTTTCATCATAAAATGTATTAAATCCATAAATCTTGCTTACTCTCTCCCCCTGCAATTTTTTTTATTTACTTCACAGTCACATTATTTCATTCTCTGTAGAGATTTATGACAACATTATATGACATCTCCTGGGCTTTCACAGCCTATCATCTTTTACACCTCACTCTTTATGCCATGGGCTATAAAAGACAGTTCATCTCATTTTACAAAGGGGAAGGGGGAAAGAAGTCCTATGCAGATCCTCCAGTTTCAGAAAGTTTCAGTTTTCACATGCTGAAATTTACCGGTTTGATTAGGTTCACTGAGACTTTTGGTATCAGCAACTCCACCTGTCTTGAGGGATAGGTGATTTCTACAGCATACTCCAGAGTCCTGATTTCCCAATTCAAATCAGCAGGGCAGCAATGTAGCAAAAGGTGTGATCCAAGGTGGGATCAAGGTGTAGTTGGGGCTGCAAAAACTCTGGTTTGCTGGGGTTGTCTTCGGTCTTCCTATTTAGATGTAGTTACTGCTATTCACTGATGTGTCTTCACAGAGCTAGTTTAGAGAGATCATAGTTTTCAAGAGAAGTCTCATAACAAAATGCTCCCTTCTTGTCCATCCCATTTTGAGGAAAATAAAAAACTGTATGTGTCAGCCAAACCATTGCAAGATTCTTTATTCAAATGAAAGAGGTCCTTCTGATGGCAAGTGGCGTTATAATTATAGACTGGAAAAAAGCAAGATCAGCAGCTGCTGCTGCTGCTGCTGCTTGCGTTTGTTCCCTCTGTAACTGACAGGACAGAGTACTTGGCAAAAACAGACTTCCAGAAGTGGAAAGACATTTTAACCCCTGTTCTTGTCAGTCCACTTCTCCTGGGGCTCGGCAGCAGCAACCCCTTGCTTCAGGTTAAGGGAAGAGCAAGGTGACTATTGCAGATCTGAAGGGGACTTTGTTTGGGACATCTGAGAAAGAGGAAGGGTCCAGGATTTACTTTTGGGCTTGGATTGCCGAATCAAGACAGCAGGTCAGTGGATATAGTGCGAGCTTAATATGTTTTTACAGTTGGCTTAACTGAAATCTCTCTCACTCACTTTCTCTCCTATGCCATGCACCAAGAAAAAAGGTGATACAATGGCAAGGAGTAGGTCTGTGTAGAGCTGTTTATTTATACATTCTGTAATGTGCCTTTCATGGTCAGTTAGGGAACACTGATGGCTGTTATTTTTTACTGTGGTTTCTCTCTGAATCCTAATGCATCCTGAAACTCTCAGCTAGACAAAAATCCTATTTACAGTTGGGCTCAATATTAATGGGGGACACACGCACTTATATTTTTAGGTGTTTTTTCCTAAAGTCTTCTGATGATCTTAGCAAAAGTGGAGGAGTAATATATAACTCATATTTCAACCTGTGGTTAAGAGTTCAGAGAGGATATAAACACTGAGCAAAAGAAAAAGCAGCATCATAGATATGAGTCAAGGTCTCTACAGACAGCAAATGGGCATAACTTGTACTGTGTCCCCAAAACTCATAAATCCATACCAGCCTGGCCCTACATCTGCTAATGAAGTTAAGGGCAACACAATTAATCGGAATGTTTTTTGTAACACTGGTGTCTGTGGTATCTAACCTAATGTGCTCTGTCCTTCTTCTGCCCTGGCCAAAACAGTGCTCAGGAAGGAATGTGCTGGGGGGCATCATTATGCTTTGCTCTTCCGGTTCATCTCAGTTTTAGCTTTTTAATTTCCTGTGGCCATAAGTAAGGTGAAGTTGGAAGGACTCTCAGTTGACATGCTGTCCATGAACAAAGGGCTTGGGACCACTGTGCAAGAGCCAGGCTCAGCACAAGGCTTTACACTGAAACATCCCATTGCATGGGGAGGCTGTACCCAAGTGGTTGTAGTTGTTTCCAGACAACAGAATTCTCTAGAATTCTATCTTTTGTAGTCTATATCTTTTTGTACAGTCCAAAGCATTCTATAATGACCTTAGCTGACCTAATATATAACACTGAATTATATTATCCTGAAGTCTCTATATGAACCTAATGATAAACGTTAAATAAAGCATTTGCTTAGCAGGAAACTAAAACACAGTGCACTAAGGCAAGGCAGGGCAAGGAAGCCAAGGCACCAAAGCCTGAAATTGCTCTTACAGTTCCACTTTTGTTTGCCGCATTTCAGAGGCAGAAAGAAAAAGCAGTAGCATCCAGTGCCTCCCAAGTTAATGGGAAGAGTTTCTATTCAGAGCCAATGGCATTGAGTTAAGTGCTAAGAGAGATGGCTGGGATGTGATTAAGTAAAATATGGTTGCTTGAATCAAGCAGACAAATTGCACTTCAAGGATAAAACTCTCATCTCCCAGTCCAGTGCAGGGAGAAATATTCTTAATCCTGAATCCTATTATCATTACAGCTCTGCATTTGTGGCCAAAACCCATCCACTAGGCCTTGCAAAACAGGATTTGCTTCAGTAGAGGAGGTGGACTCATTTTGTTCAGCTTAGCTACTGACCAGTTTCTGGCACTTCCAGTCACTGGGATGCCTGGCAGGAATGAATCCTTCCTGAACCCCATATGCAGAAACTGAGGATTGTGTTTTTGACACTAGTCACTGCCTGCCTGCAGAGCTGCAGATGCTGTGAGGGTCCTGCAAGCAATCTTGTTCCCTCCATGACGCACAACAGAAGAGGCCACACAAAAGTTTAACAGATGCCCGGATACCAGGGGAGACAAGCAGAGGCCTCAGAGCCAACCCTGTATGTCTTAGCTCTGTGAATTCTTTCTGAAGGTCGTCTTCTGTCCAACTATCTGCTCTCAGTTTAAAGACCCTAAACAACAGGGTGTCTATCCAGTTCCGATATTTGTTTGGCCCCACAGTTAGCGATTCATGTTTTACTTCATCCTGTATTTGTCTAACTTCATCCTCTCATAATGGCACTGTGTTACACTGAGGGTCTGGGTTCCTGCTGGGTTCCTGCCCTCACATTAGCAGACATCTTCTCAAAATCTAAGTCCCTACATACAGTCAGTCCCACTGGAGATTTCCATTATAAATTGCATATTAGTGGGGAGATAGAGACACACTCATTAATGATATGGCTTGAACACAAATACTCCACAGCATCAATGGCCAGGGCCTAAAGCCTCCTAGAGCGACCCCAGGAAACTCAGTGCATTTTTAAGAGTATTTTTTACCCTATTCCTCCCCTATAGCCCAGCCACAGATTTCTTTCATTGTTTATAAAGCTCCATTTCTGATAGAGGATGGACATTTTTTCCATTTTCTTAAGCGTTGAATCCTGACCACAGGATTTTTAGCAGACAGGACTGCATTTCTGCATTCCAGTCAGCCAGTTTGGCTCCTGAATTGAATTTCATGGAGTACAGAAATGACAACAAAAATTTTAAAGGTCTGTGCTAAAGCTCAGGGAAAGGAAAGCTATCATTTGGATGCTAAAGAATAAAACCCATGTGTCTTAAAAAAAAACAATAACAAAAAATAATCTCCAATCCCATACTGGCAAACCTCAAGCAGCCATTCTGCAGAGGAAAAGAGACAGCCTGTCAGTAGTACAAGGCTTATGGTGTCTTTTCCCTACTGATTTCCTTGGCAACTCAAAGAAAAAGTGGTGCTTTTACAGCTGAATTTTAATGGCATACTTTATGGTCTGCATCAGAGACAGAGCCAAGCTGCGTAAAATGCTACCAAGTCATCTGTTAATGAGGGGTTCGGATTTTTTTTCCCCAAGTATAAATGTCCTACAGTGGCATCAAGAAAATATAGACAAGAATCATGTTTGTGAAACACGGTAACTATCTGGAGGTGCTCATCTTAGTTAGTCCCTTTCTTGCGTGTGGTATAAAACCTCTTTCACCCGCATTTGGAGTTGGGATTTTTTTGTAAGCATGCCAAAATTTCTGTAGCATCTCCCTATACTGGGTGAGCAAGTAAAAAACACAGCACAAAGTATTTACCTGTGTACTTTCAGTAGTATTTTAATTATACTGTGTTACACTCTGCCTACCTTGTTGCTTGTTTTGCATGGCCATGCAATGCTGAAGTATTGATGAGTAAGTCTGGTTAAGTCAAGGTGAGAAATAACAAGAGTTCCCCAGCTAATCTCAACTGCTGTCGTAACTGCTAATGAAGGAGGCAGTCTCCAAATCTCATTTGGTTTTTAGATTATTATCATTACCAAGCCAGCTAAAAACACTGGCTGGGGAGGAAGGTGCATTTGTGTAATTTAGCTTTACTTCTCTTACCGAGAAGCTGAGAAGTTTTGAAAAAAATTTCAAGCAAATTTACTTCCTATACTTCGCTTGCAGCAGACTGGAGCAAACTGAGAGTAACCGGAGACTTCAGAGGTGTAACACGTTTCTGCCACTGCCACCTAGGGAAGTGGCCACATTCAGTGCTAACTGTTGAGTTTGGGTGGTCTTTGAGGTAAAGCCCAAATAGCCTTGCATCAGTCAGTCTGCAGGGGCAGTCTCAACAGGGCTTGTAACTACAAGATTTTTATTTCTCTCTCTCTTTCTATATATATGTGAATACACACACCATGTGTTTATATACACATACTTTTATATATTTATATGTGCATGTATATCTATGAGTCTGTCTATGCAAGGGTGCATTCAGGTTAGGATATGCTGTCTAAAATGTTGTTGGTTTCCTGCTTCTCTTCTACTGTTTCTAGGCACAGCCTGCAAAGACGATGACAGTCACTTATTCCAGCAAAGTAGCAAATGCCACTTTCTTTGGATTTCACAGATTACTCCTAAGGTGGAAAGGCAGCATCTACAAATTGCTGTACAGAGAATTTATTGTTTTTGCTACTCTTTACACAGCGATAAGTGTATTATACAGGTACACTCTTTCCAATTCACATCTGATTAAATGTTATACTGAAGTTTCACACTTCCTAGCGTTAGGACAATGAATGATGGGGGGAGGTTACTACATAATTATTATCTTTTCCTTGGACTTTTCTGATGTGCTTTCCTTTCCATGTTTAGTTTACCATTCCAGAGAAAGTATGTAGAGTGTAAATTCTATCGTATTTAGCTGATTGTATTTTCAGCCCAGCATTGAGCAACTATCCTACTGAAGTTACACTAAATAAACACTCATAGCTTAGCCTTTGTTGTTCTGACATTGAGCTGGAGGAGGTGAGTGTGCCTCCCTGCTTTAGACAATCAGTATAGACCTTTTATTCTCCTTGCAGAACTCTTCAGTTAGTCAGTAGTAATTTCTTTAACAACCCCAAGAGGTAGTAAGTTGAGAGTCGTATTATATAGCCAGGAAAAGCAAAGTTTTGCTTAAAGCTAGGAGGGCATGCAAACCTTATTTCTAGGCTTGCAGAGAGCCAAGGAAAACTGCATGGAAGCCAGACATGGTTATTATCTGTGTGTCATCCAGCACCTGGGAGGATCAGTTAGAAGAGTTTCTTCTTCCACCAAGGTGTGAATTAAACAGCTGTATGACAGATGGAATGCATCAATTAGTACAGTGAAGCTTTTAATTGATGAAGTACACTACACAGAGGTATCAAAATTATGATTCAGCTCTTACCATGATCCATAATTATACCTGTGTCTGCTTTTTATGTAAAGCAAGGAGAAAATCAGTTTATGATTAATCAGTAATTTTCCAAAATGTTCAGTAATCTATACCAATAAACTCAAAAAGAAAATTGCAGTATTAATAAGTAAGGAAACAACAGAGTCTCACATTCATTTAAATTAATCTAGTTTTACTGAAATGTCAGGCAATTGAAAACCATGATAAATACACCATGGAAAGCTTTCTATATATGCTACAGTTTTATTGCACAATTGTAAACAAATCCCACCAAACATTTTTTATGTGTTTCTTTTCTATGAAATCAAAGAATAACTGTAATAATACTCCTCTATACAATTTTTTTAAAAAAAGTTTATATTTAAGCTTGTTGTATTTTGTAC
>JAYRBT010000042.1:34683586-34726531 GCA_036023395.1 Myiotriccus ornatus | reverse complement strand
AAAGAATAACTGTAATAATACTCCTCTATACAATTTTTTTAAAAAAAGTTTATATTTAAGCTTGTTGTATTTTGTACGTATCTTTTCCCATGGGCAGAAGTTGCCATGGTCCACTCATTTGCTATAAATTGGTGAATATTTTCCTCACTGCAAAATAAATACAGTTGTCGTGTTTTTAATCTTATGGAAAAGAAAAATTTCATAGGAGTAAGAGTAAAAAACTGCTGCAACAACATAACATTTTCAAATAAGAGCCAGTACACATTGGTAACCTTTTGCAATTCAAGCAGACTATTTTCATTAAGCACCCCTCTGAAAAAGGAGAGAAAACTCTACTTGCAGACTTACAGCTTACTATCATCCTTGTTCAGTACGAGGCAGCAAACTGATTCTCTCTGATTAGGTATATTGATCCTAATTAGTAGTGGCAGTCAAATTAGTAATAAGAAAACTGCAAAGACCAGGGAATAATACTGCCTTCTCCAGCTTCTTTAATACATGCCAAAAGTGTCCAGAACGTTACCTTTAAGAATTCTCTTGAAGACATTAGCCAGGGTTGCTCCCCATTGCACATACCTGATTATTTATACATATTTGCACTTTGTAGCTAGTGCCAGAACATTATGAAAGGACAAATACATTTTATTTTTGCTGCAGATTTTTTCTTACAGGTAGCCAAAAACGGTTCTTTGAAAAATTATCAATTTACTGTGACAAATATGCTGAACAAATCCCAGTAACTTTTGTGCTTGGTAAGTACTGGTTACATGTGAAATTGTAAAGCTGTCTCTGTCCACGCAATTTGTGAATGTCCACGCATGGAAGCATTTCAGAGCTGAGGGGCATGTGGGATGTTAGAGGCTCACAATAAATCATCAGCTTCCAACAGGTCTCCTTAAATTCAAGTTGCTTTTGTCACATCAACATTTACGCTTATGTTCTTAATATATCAACAAAAAAGGTTTCCATATATGTGTGTATATATATACATATATATATATCTTGCCAGTTAACACTGATACATTATGCCTGATCTTTCAAGGCACTAAATTCACTTAAGTTTCAATACAGAAGAGGAAATTTGGAAGTTCATGGGTCTGAGATACTCAGCTGGATTGTGCCATTAAGTTGCAGTGTCTATTAAAAAATTAGCACTGATTGCATTCTGGGCTTTGACACAACTTACTGCATTTATTCTGGGAAATGTAGCAGCTTAGTATTACGAATAATAGTCTGCAAACTAAATCAAAGTAACCCAAGCAGAAATCCTGATAGGCATTGAACTTTTTTCTTCTAACCCCCAGGTTTCTATGTTACTTTGGTGGTGAATCGCTGGTGGAACCAGTTTGTGAACTTGCCATGGCCAGATCGTCTGATGTTCCTCATCTCTAGCTGCGTCCAGGGCAGAGATGAGTACGGGCGCTTGTTAAGGAGGACTCTCATGCGTTATGTGAATTTAACGTCTCTGCTGATCTTTCGCTCTGTGAGCACAGCCGTGTACAAAAGGTTCCCCACCATGGACCACGTGGTAGGAGCAGGTATCGGAGTCCTGCTTTCCTTTCTCTCAGAGCTGGGGGCACAGGGAGAGAAAGAGCCAGAATCATTTTTTTTTTAACCTGTGGCCCCATGTGTGCCCCATACTCCCCCATATCAAAGCAGTCATGTTTTTGTTAATGACCTAAATGACGTGACCTTAAGCATGCATCTTTAATACTTCTAAAGTCTTCATTTCGCAACACTATAGAAATCAAATGAGTCTAAGACTCTTATGTGAATCTTCTTTCAGACACTGTGGAGGCAATAGGCCTGCCCCAAACACTCAGGCGTATGGAGCAGGTATAACATTCTCTAAAGAATGAAAAATAACAGAGCTGCAATACAGTATGATGCAGTAGGAATGGTAACTTGTTATATGCCATTGCCTCAATGTCTAGGGTATAACTTTGTCTTGTGTATCAGAAACTGATCTTTGCAAGCACTTCACAAGTACAGCTTTATCTCAATTTATTTTAAGTAGACATTTTAAGTGTTGTGATTTACTTAGAAAAACCCTCAACCCCAACGGTTTTTTCTTTAAATTTAAAACCTTACCTTAAACTTAGTTTTTTAATGCTAAATGTCCTAAGTATTAAGCATGTCTTCATTTTTTGTTTGTTTTGATAGCACAGTGAATGTGATGATGTCGAAAGGAGTTCAGTCATGTAACACTTTGCTTGTTTATGAAGGACTGACCACTGAGTATTTAAAGGCAAGGTGTGACACTGTGCTTTCTGACTGGCATGGTCAGTCAGAGGTAGAACACCAGTGCAAAGATGTGGGGATCTGTTCCAAACAGGAGAAGTCATATGTTTTTTACTGAATGTCTTTCATTTCTTAAATTTCTTCTTCTGGCAGAGATTAATAAGCAAAGTTGCAGCACGTTAAAATATGCAGTGTATATATACATATGCACATTTCAAATATGTGTGAAAACCTTTGGATATTAAAAAAAAAGTCCAGGCAGAATGAACCAATCTTATTGGGAAAAAAATCATTTGTTTTGGATTCATTGGATTTTGAAGCTCTTTTCCTTGTGCTGTGCAACAACAGTGTTTACCTGAGCCCGTGAGAGGTCAAGGAAGCTTCTGTCGCTCTCTCCAGCAACCTGCTTCTACTACGCACTGGAAAATTACAGCATTTCCAGGCAGCTAATCCAGCTCTGCCTCCCTATTGCTAAAGGCAATCTGTTCCAAAAGAGACAGAATGTCACGGTGTTGTACAAAAATTGTAGACTGGAAAACAAGTTTTGGGTGTTGGGTTTTTTTAACAGTGGAAAATATTCCACCATAAACTGTATATCTAAGTATTGCTAGTGTAGTCAGCTCTAGATTTCAGTCCTTCTTCTGTAGGTTTTAATGCATATTGTGATGCAGAATTTTTATTGATGTAGTACTGAGCACTTCAGGGTATATTTTGCTCCTATTAACATCCAGTGATTTAGACAACACTCTGCAATCATCCCCTCCCTAGCTCCTTATGGCAATGCATATCAGACTGCATGGAAGGGAGGCATTTAATATGAATGTGAGCAGCAGAATATGATACTTAACAGCACAGTTATCATTGAAACAACTTGTAACGATTTTGCATTTTGCTGTCAAACTGCAAATTGCCACAGCATAACTATTGCTACACATTTCTCTTTTCAGCAAATGAACTGCTTAAATCCATAGATTTAAAATCTGAGAACAGGATCATGATAATCTAGTCTGACTCATCCATAACACGAGACACAAAAGCTTACTAACAGCATCCTTTATCATGTTGCAATTTCTGACTAAGCTGTGATATCTTCTAGGAATACAACCAGCCCAGATTTAAAATTCATGTGGATATACTGGAGTCTACACTGCACCCTAGGTGAACAGACATTCAATGAACTTGCTGTTGAAGAGGGCAATTTTATTCTCAGTCTGAACTTGCACAATGTCATCTTCTATTCACTGGATTTTGTAATGGGTTTGGGTTCTTCCTTTTTTTAATTAGATGAAAACACCATTTTTCTCTCAATAGTTACGTGGTAGCAGAGTGCATAAAGGCTTGAATAAACCTCAGTAGCTTCACCATATGTAGTCTCTCCCTATAGGATACGGTCTTCAGTGCTGGACCTTCCTCCTGACTCTCTTTTATATTCTAACGTTCTCTGTGGAACTGTAGGCAGTAGATGCAGGTAGATTCATGACACTGAGATGCTGAGTGCTGCAGCACATATACCATAAGTGTCAAATGCCTAGCAGCAGTCCTGAGATATCACTTCTGTTGGCTGCAAGGTGCAAGGGGGAAGCTGGATGCTCAAGATCACAAGTCTTAAAAAACAGAGTAAAGAATGAGCCACGGGGGAGAGAGTCACCAGAAAGAGCTGATAGGAAATGCTGAAGAGAAACATGAGTTGTGAACTCAACAACACAGGAATACCTAAGGATGGCTGAAGTCTGCAGTCTCAAATCCTCCACTGGAAGGAGGCACCTAATTAACCCTTTCCCACATAACACAGAAGCAGAAAGTGTAGCTTTTATCTACTTGCTCATTGTTCCTTCTTCTATAACCACTAGAATTCAGGATATTTTATATGGGTACCCTGAACCAGTCTTATCTCAAACCATTCAGTTTTGTCAGGAGAACTGAATACTCTTCTAATCACTTGAGGAAGAGCACGAGTGATTTTTTGTTTTTCCAGCCAGGCTTGTGTTCTCATCAATAATTATCCCATAAGACCTCTTTGGTTGGCACTGTTCACATTAGTACCCTTTGATTCTTTATTGATTGCACCCCATGTCAGTCTTCTCATACTTCCACAAGGATTCAGTCATTCCTTAGATCACCCTTCTCAAGATCTTGGCACAATATTTGACAAATATTTCTGGTTTTCTGGAGCTGCTCCAGTCTTGCAGCGCTTGTCAAAACCAGTGCTCTCTAGAGAGTTTCTCAGTTAATTCTTTAAATACTCCTAAAAACAAATAGTATGATCACATTTAGAAACCATATAATTTTAATAACTGAGGTTTGATATCCTTGCCTGTATTTGATGGAATATAAAATGTTTCTTTACCACTGCAATAACAGCAAGTGGTTCTGAGCCACATGTTGTCTGTATTGCCACCACCTTCACCAGCAGTAAGAGCAAACCAGAATTAGTATTTTCTGCAGTAAGAATACAAGGTCTAATGTCAAATTGAACTTTATTGTTCAAAGAACAAGACTTTGTTGAGCTTTCCTGAACAAAACGTGCCCAGTTTCAGTGGAAAGCTGAATTGATCCTTGGAGCTTTGCCATTCTCTGTGACATCCCTCAGGTTATGTCCTTCCATGTAATGACTTCCCAGAGCCTCCAAGTGACTTGCATCCAGCGGTTACTCCAGACCCTGTTATCCCATTTGTCTGCTTCAGCCTGACAGAAACATCTTTTCCTGTCCTGTAATGATCAGGCTGGTCAGACAGAAATGGAAGGCAGCCTGAAAGACTGAATTTTAGGAGTCATAAGTCATGACTAGCAGGTCAGTTTGTCTGGTTGCCTGATTATTTCTGTACAGTTGATTATGAGAGCTGGCTGCAAACTGCCCAGAGACCTTTTAAAAGCTTTATCTTATTCTGTTCTCAAATTCCAGGATACTGCAGGAGTACTGTGTCTTGCTGCTGAACATTTCCTCTATCACAGAATATGCTGTCCTGTCCTTGCCTTCCTTCTCAGTAGTTGCAGTATTTCAAATCTCCCGTGTTGACTTGTTGCAACTGCACAGCAGTGACCTCTTCCTTAACAACAGAATATTTAAGAAGGTCACTGTGTTTAGCAAATCTTCTTTATCCTTATTCACATTTTTATATGACACAACCAAGTTTCTTCTGTTTTTATTGTTTTTGCTGCCTCATGTATCTTTAGCAATGTTAGCAACTATGGTCATATTCTTAGTTACTAGTTGGAGTCTACTCTCAGTTCCCTTATTGAATTTTCAGCATTCAAACTTATAATTGGTTGGCTGAGCCACTTAGTTTGGAGCTGTCATGTTACTGACTTTGTCCTGTTTCAGAGCTAATGTAAACACAGCAAAAGAAGCTTTATACCCACCCTGTTAGATGACACACACCTGAGCAAAAATTAAGCTCCTCCAAATCTGAAGATTGCTTCAATCCCAGAAAATCTAGGATTTGGACAAAGAAAAATGGGAATTTTCTGAAATTGCTTTTATCCAAGGCTGGGTGGAAGGAGGACAGCAAAGCAGAGCTTTCTGCACCAGTGGGGTAGAGATATTGCTCCAAAACCCAGCTGCTCCCTTGCCAAGTTCCAGACAGCCATTGGCTCTGACGCAGGTTTTGTCACACAGAGCCCTGGCTCCCCTGACATTTGACCATGGACTTGCTTGCAGTAGGTAGAAGAAGGATTTCACAAGGCAGGGGAACTATTCAGGAAACATAATACCTTCCCAGCACCCCAGCAAGGCAAATTGCCAGGCAGAGAGCAGCTTCAGCCTGCAGCCCCACAGCATGTCACCTGGCCCAGTGTCCCATTAGCAGCGGGATTTCTGTTCCTGATTCCCTGTCCGTCTCTTTGCGTGCCTTCATAACCCCAAAGAAAACATTAAACAATCTGGCAGAAAAGTATTTCAGTGGCAGAAGGCACACTCTCTGTTGAGCTCTGTTTCATGAATGCACTTGTATCCTCTGTTGCTTGCTCACTGCTTTGCAAATTTACCAAAAAATGATGAGAATCAGAAGGTCGTGTAACTGCCTTTACAGCATATGTTGAGATGCTGCTGAAAGCTGTCATTGCTGAAAAGTGATAGTTTATTGACTGATACATCCTGTTCCTTACTTTTCTGAGAGCAGAATATGAAACTAGAGAGTAATTTGTACAATTCATAGCATTATATGTATCTACAATATGTCTGCAGTCAGACATGAGAACACAGCAATAGCAAATTATTGCCTATATTGGTAAAGAGGAATTTTGCATAGATAGTTAATGCAAAAATAAGTTGTTTCAAGCAAGATCTATCTTGGGGAAAAAAAAGAAAAAAAAAAGAGTAGGCTACTAATTAGAATTATAAATTGTGTTTAGAAGAGTTCTATGCAAATATCACATGAACAGATTCAACCATATTCAGAATTTATAGTATCAGTAGCACTGAAAGCACAGAATAAATTAAGTCTTTTTTTTTTTTGGTAAACAGGTTTTATGACAAGACATGAAAGAAAACTTTTTGATGAACTTAAGTCTCCCCACTTGAAATACTGGGTCCCATTTGTCTGGTTTGGAAATTTGGCATCAAAGGCACGAAAAGAGGGAAGAATTCGTGACAGCGTAGATCTGCAGACACTGATGAATGTAAGTAGAAGAAGTAAATCTACAAAATCTAATCTGATATTTCTATGTGGTAGCTTTTCACTTACATAATTGATTTTATTTAATGTGCACAGATCTCCCATGTCATCTAAATTATTACTCGGGATTTATCCCAGTTTTCATTGTGTACCAATGTACCCTCAAAAACACACAGCAGCAGTCCTCTAGGATTCTTCTCATATGACTAAGAAGGCATTAAAAGAAGCGAAAAATTGAAGAGTAAAATATTATTGTAACATCACTGTAAATTCATACTTGTTCCGTTGCTGACAATATGAGAAATGAGAATAATCTAGCATTTTGAAGATTTTAATATCAGTTTCAGGGAAGATAATCTCCCTGAATATTTCATTAAGTGGTAAAACATCCTTTTTATGATATAATATATTCTCTTTCATGTATCACTAGACGGCAGATAAGATAGAAACAGAATATAGTTTGTGAAGATATACATAAAATACTAAGCATTCCAATTCCATAAACCAAGTGAATATTCAAAAGGAGTGCTGGACATAGTTATGGTATCAATTTATATATACTATACTTCCATATCTCCCTGTCCTTTTATATGTGCAAAAATGAACTGTCACAAAATATTTATAATTCATAATGCAATTTTATTGTGTTGGGGTTTGTTGGTTTTTGTTTGTTTGTTTTTTCCCCTTTAGGAGATGAATAAATACCGGTCTTGGTGCAGTCTTTTGTTTGGATATGACTGGGTTGGAATTCCATTGGTCTATACCCAGGTACTGAGCTATTTTCCTTTAGTAAATTTGAAACACAATTTCCATAAATGGGGAGGTTGGTACCAAACATTAATAGTCTCAACCAGAGTTTCTGAGCTATGGAGCACTGGTTCACTCCCACAGGACCACGGAGGCCTTGCTAACTATTTAAGTCATATTTAATGCAGAGATGTTTTGAAGATCTTGCATAGTTTGGAAGAGGGGAGGGAAGCACTGAAATGTTTTTATGTTTCCTGGGTGCTCTTCCTGGCCACAATTATACCTGTGGCCTTTCTATTTGCAATACCTCCCTACAGATTCATAAATTATATGGCAAAAGTCAGACACAGGTCTTCGGGTATGTGTAGCTTTGTGCATAAGATTGTATTATTCCATTATTTCAATGAAGTTTTGTTCTTTGCAGGTTGTTACTCTTGCAGTCTATACTTTTTTCTTTGCCTGCCTGATAGGGCGCCAGTTTTTGGATACTGACCAAGGGTATCAGGGCCATGACTTAGATATTTACATTCCAATCTTCACACTGTTACAGTTCTTCTTCTACGCAGGATGGCTCAAGGTAAACTAGCTTTCTGGAAAGGTGATGGGGGGACCCTCTCTATGGGGCTGGTCAAGGTGTCAGATCTGTGACACACTGTAAAATCATCAAAGATTACCGGAGTTACACCAAAGATGAACTCAGCTCCAATGTTCTGTGGTCGTATAGAAACATCATGCAATACATTTTTAATTCCACCTGATTGAACAGTAAGAAATGGTCATGAACCTGAAAGAGCTCATTTGGGTAGCACCAAGGCAGCCACAACTGCCCAAGGGAATATGACTCCAGAAAAATCAGGTCTTAGGACTTGGCCTATAAAATGACAGATGAAAGATAAGAAAAGAACCTTTCCCCCACTCCACTGTTCAGTGGTGAAATATTGCTGCAGACCTGGCATTGGCTGAAAGGGACTGAATCATACTTTCTGCTTGTAATCAAAGCCAGCCTCTAGTATCTGCTGTTAATCAGATACAGGCAATTAAAGGTCTCCAGTTCCAGGGGGCTATGAAAGCCAGTATTGGCTAAAACTGCACTACATAAAAACCTTCATGAAAAAGAGTTACAGAAGAAATTGGATGGGCCCATCAGCCCATTGATGATTTCTAGGTTAACATATCACCATCAGTCTGATAGCTGAGTAATTAAGCCACGTACCTCAATGTGATTCTCTCCTCTGAAGTAGACTAACTGGAAAAAAGTTTCAAATAAAAATCAAACTGGTACATTAGGGTCTGTGCACATTAATATTTCCTTTTGTGTTTACTTATCATGTCTGGAAACTTAGAGGAAACTTCTGACTTTTCAGTTAGAATACACATTGCACAAAATTTGCCAATTTTAGAGTCCCCTTTTCCGAGCCAGCTCCAAAGGGTAGGGAAGACAGCACACTCAGCTGGCAGGTTTTGAGGGAAAGTAAAGTGTCTGCAGGGCAAGCTCATCTAGTCCTGTGTCCTAGGAAATCAGGGGGAAAAAGGGGTTTGCTGCATAGGGACCATCCCAGGTGGGAGCAGGAGAGATAGGAAGGGAGGCTGGTGCACTGAGGGTAGCAATTTCTCCTGGAGAAAAGTGAGGCTTTATCTCTAGGCAATGTCTTCCAGGGTTTTACTAGTGGGTTACAAAACTGTAAGCTGTTCCTCTTGACTGCCCTTCTGATGCTCCTGAGGGGAAATGGTTTCCCCTTCACCAGCACCGAAGGATGTCAGTAGCATCTCTTCCAGTTAGGCTCAGGGCTTCCAGCCAGCTCCTGGCTACAGCAGGTATGAGATGCCATTGTAACTGAAAAATTTTCTGGATAAGGAAATGAAAGGGAGGAGAAGAAGTTTTAAAAAGCTCATTTAACATCAGCAGTGTTCCCTCAGACCGGAGGTTCATCCAAACCTTCAGTGCCCCAAGTCAGGATATTTCTGTCTTGAAGGTTACAGTCGGGTTCCTGCTGAGTGTTTTGGGCTTTGGCTGCCAGGCAGCAAAATGGGCCCTGAGATATTGACTTCCAGTAATTTGGCAGTTCCTCAGAAATAATGACTAAAGTGAGCTCATTCCTTGGCCTCAAGCCTGGTCTGTTATACCTGCAATACAGGGCCAAATTTTCCCATCATGTGAGACACTTCTAAATCCCCATTTTCATTACAGGGATAGATGGTCTGTCCAAATACAGAGTTTAGTTGTCCAGCACTACATTCCTTTCTGGAGAATAAAGCCGTGTCTCACATTCCAGGATCAGGTCAGCCAAGCAAAAGGACACCACTGCCGTTCCTTCTGTCCCAGTGCTGCTTGCTTTTTTAAGCTCATGTGATAAGCTTTTTGGGTGGTGACCTCTGCTTCACATGGAGCTGATCCAGAGCCACGGCACACACTTGTGTTCTGGTTCCTTCTTATTGCAGCACTTTCATAGCTATACCCAGAACTTAATAACATAGTCAATGAGTTGTTACCTGCCAGTGCTGGCCTGGGAACTGATAGCCTGGGAGAGCCAGCTTAGCCATGGGCACAACCTAGAGGCACATAGGAAAAATACCCAGGGAGCGACTGCTGCTCTTCATAGTGAGGTTAAGGAGCAGGACTGTTCAATCATACAGCTGCTTTACCCACATACACATTAAACCAAGGACCTGATTGCTGCTTCTGTGCATGGTCGCAGTGACCACTAGGAAGGCTTGGAAGGGTCATCAAGAATGTGACTGGCTTCAAAAGCAGGGCTTAAAAAGATAAACAGAAGGAGAAAAGCACAGAGGGGAAAGGATATTTAACCTCACTGTACCAAGGAAGTAAAGAAATAGAGAAGCAGGCTGCATTTCCTAAAACTTTTTTTTTCCTATTTCATCTTTTTTTTCCACCCTCAGCGGCCATGCTCTTTCTCCCCACAATTCTTTGGTGATCATGGGGATGAATGGGCAGTCTCTGGTTGCTTTTCTACTGGATGTGGGCAGCCAGAGAGGGTTCTCTTCCCAGACTCGTTCCCAGACTAAGGTGCCTCACCACCAAGGTGCCCTGAGCTAACCATTTGCTTATCTCATCCACAGGATGGGCTTCTGCCCTGCAGTTTCAATCACTTCAGGTACAGAAACCCAACCTAGCAGGCTAAATTAAAGAACAGACTCTGATTCTGTCTCTTGGATTTGGCTAGCATGATGCATGGAGTCTGCTTGAGTCAAGGTTTTTGTGGGTTGTTTTTCCTGAAAAGTTGTGGAAGGTTGCCAATAGAATTATCCCTGATAAAGAAGCAGAGTCTGAGGGCTGAGCTGGAGAGACAAGCTCTACTCCATCCAGCAAACTCCAGCTGCAAGGCTTGGGGATACTGACCCAATGGGCTCGTAGACTATCATAGACAACAGTGCAGTAACAGAGCCCCTAGCTGCTGAACCATTCATTTAAATGACCCAAAGACAGCAGTAAGGAAAGGTAATGACTATCTTATGTGACAATTACCCTAGGGCAGACATGTCTCAGTTCCCAGTAGGCCAGCACCAACAATCATGATTGACAGCAGCAGCAAAGCACAGAGTTATGAATCTATAGGGAAATCAAGCTGTTCCTTCACCAGGCTGGCAAAACCATCAAACAGGGGATCAAGCTATGATTGCAAATGACAGGCAGGGAGAGAGAAAAATCCAGTCTTACTTTCTCTGCAGCAGTAGTCCTGACATGGGATGCCAAAGTCTCTTCACTGTCTCATTTTCTTTTCAGGTTGCTGAACAGCTTATTAATCCATTTGGAGAAGATGATGATGATTTTGAAACTAATTGGTGCATTGATAGAAATTTACAGGTTGCTGTTGTTATTTCTACTTCCAGCTTTTCCATACGATAGGTTATCATTACATTTCTTAATGTAATTAATTCTATCATCCTATTTCTTAAATGGAGGTACAAATTAGGTCAAGAAGTGTCAGCAAAACAAATTCTTTCTCTGAAGGCTGTGATCCTCAGAGTTTGTTTCTACAAGCTAATTCATCTTGATTTTGGTATTTTATGTTTATGATGACTGACAAAACATGCAAACAGCTGATATCAAACTGTAAGATCACTTTATGCCTGGAAAAACATGTAATGTAGGTCAATCCTGCAAAATCCAAAAGCTATTCCCACATAGATAAGAACACATTTTGCTAATCTGAATGTTTTGATATTAAAATACTGCATATGAACCTTCCTTTAAAAATAAAAAAGGCAGTGAAAATGCTAAAAAGACCAAGCAGGGCCCTGAACTAATAAGCAGGGCCAGTACCATTCATCTTCTGACGCTGCCACCCACAGCATTATCTGTGGTTGGCACAGGAGCCAGTGTCTTTAGTGGCAGGAGCTGTGAGATGACCAGGACACAGATTTATTGCAGATTCCCAATTCCCAAACAGCCCCTGTCTGTTGTGCCATGAAGGAGCTCAGTGACACGAGAAGGCACCTGCCACTCATCTTGAATAGAGCCAAGCACAAGGCTTGGCACTGAGCTGCTGTCGGACTCCACTTCAGCTGGGGACCACTGAGACAGCAAAGCAGAGCCCAGGAGTCAGAGGGAGCAAGGGCAGGCCAAGCTAACCACCATATTAAGCAAAGTAAGCAATGCAGGTCTGCACAGGAGTGGGAAAGGACTTCACACTACCAAAGATGCTCTCTGGCTTAGCACTGCTTCGGGGTACTCACGCTCAGTGCCTTACAGCCTCTTGTACAAAATATATCAGAAGGCCCTAGAACAGGATGGTCACATACTTGATTCTGAGTGTCTTAAAATGGGGATGAAGCTTACCAGAAAGATTCTTGACCTCCAGACATTTTAAGGAGCACAGCTAATACTTTACACAAACTTTTCATAGGACATGGAGGATCACATTTAACTACATCATGGGTGTGGAAAGGACTGCAATCTGACATAAATATTTTTGCAGTACAGAAGACCCAAGTTAAAATAAAATTTATACTTTCACGAATATAGGTGGATATAGGGGGGTTATTTTATAATACTGAGTCTCTTCCTAATGCCCAGGCCATCACACGCAGCTTATGTTAAAGGGTTTCTGAAAGAAATGTTGACCCAGGGAATATAAATCAGATTATTTCATATACTGTACTATGCTGAAAGTGACATGATTTATACCAAAAAAAAAAATCTAAGGTCTCACTTCTGGCGGTGGATGAGATGCACATGAACTTGCCAAGGATGGAGAAAGATATCTACTGGAATGATTCCTCTGCCCGGCCTCCCTACACAAAAGCAGCTGCTGATTACTGTATTCCTTCATTTCTTGGATCAACTATTGAAATGGGGTGAGTGGTACTAAGGTCCTTAATGCCATCGAAAAGATCGCCACCTCTACAGCCCACGTTGACTGACAGACAGTCGGCACAGGGCTGTGACGATACTGCAAGCGGGGGAGATGGACATGGGAAATGATGTTAGGAGGGAGTGGACAGGCTGGTGTTGGTGGGATGATGTCTCTAGTGGTCCATGTTTCCATACAAATCATGCACACATAGCTAGATTGTATAATTAGTAAATAGAGCGTGTTTGCAGGGCGAGTTTATTGCCAGTCTCTGAGCAACTGATGGCAACTGAAGGCAGTGACTGACTTTTCTTAATAATACTTTCTTCACTACAGCTGCTTCATACACCCCCAATTAGCAAAATAGCTATTCCTTTGCTTATTTAGTTAGCAAATGACAGCTAAAAACAGTCCAGATTTTTGTGAAGATCAACAGCAAATAATATTAAATGTTGTATGACTTTTCATTGACTAATAATCTGGGCATGGCACTTGGAGCGGTCAGATTTTGTGAAGGGATGAAGACGATTTATTTGGAAAGATCAACAGAAGAACCATTGTTACAAAGAAACATATAGAGGATATAGGATTGCCCCCTGTTGTTGGGATCTATCTGAAAAATCAGTGATAGGCCAGTTGGTTTAGAAGCTGTCACTTTAAATACTTGTGACACACTGTAATATAGACAGGTCAGTAAGTGTAAATCCTGTCATGACTGAACAAATACCAGGCAATATCAGATGTTCTTGTCTGAAAATCTTTTCTAAAACTTTGCAGTAGCCATTTGGTTAGCTTTAAAAATTATCTCAAGATGTTTACAATTTTCCCATCATTTCCCGCCTTCATCAAAATAAAAAGTGCTTGGTTTTTTTGTTTCATTTGGCCTCAAAATTGCTGGTTTCTCTTTTCTCTTTTTTATTCCTCTTATTTTTTCACTTTTGCATGCATTCTACTACAAAAGACAATGAGTTTGTATGAGTTCCTCTTATTACAATCAGACTCTTCAGGATTATTTCCTTCTGGAAAAACTATAAAATTACAAAGAGAATAGTAAAGAACAAAGTTAAAAAAGTAAAGAAGAAAAACTCATAGAATATAATTTATTTCACTGCAATTGCTAAGGTGAAAAGGTGGCAAAGAAGAAATTATTACATCTGCAAACAATTTTTTTAATACGAAGGACTACTCACAAAATATGAAGGAAGGAGTGAATAAACAGTAGCTCCCTGTTAGCCCTGTGAAATGCAAACAGCTCTGATGTGTTAACTTTTTATTATTTTCTCATCAGAGCTGTTTCTCTGTGTATGTCTCTAAAAATAATGTGTAGTTCTCACGCAGACTCCAAAAACAAGTTCTAAAGATTCTCCAAGTCCAAAGCAAATATACGAAACTTGAGCCCAATTCCAAAGCCTTCTTCAGTCACCTCAAGTAGACATCTGGAACAGGTTGCTCAAAGAGGTGGTAGATGTTCCACTCCTGGAAACATTCAAGGTCAGGTTGGATGGGACACTGAGCAAGCTGATCTACTTGAAGCTGTACCTGTTCATTGCAGGGAGGTTGGACTAGATGGCCTCTAAAAGTCCCTTCCAACACAAACTACTCCATGATCTTCACAAATGCTGAATGAAATTCCTCTGTCCTCCAGGGCAGTGTTGCCTCTCTGTGCTCCTTACTTTAGATTAGGCCCGAGCCCCTTTGCCATTCTTGTCCTTAGGACAGAAAACTAGGCAAGTTTGGCTTGTCCTCTGGGATGCACTGGGTCAGTAATGTGTACTGAATGGACTGGCAGGTCCAGCAACAATTGTTCTCATGAACCACCAAGGCTATTCAGGAGAAGAGTACCAGGTACAGGTGAGACTTCCAGACATGCTATCACACCCCAGAAGTGAGATTTGGCCATCTGAGTAATTCCAAAAATTTTTTAAATAGTTGCACTCTGCTTCCAGCAATAGCTTTTTCACTCTTTTTACTTTTGCCTGAAGGATTCTCCTGAAAATAACTACAGCATCAAACAGGACTTCTTTCTTCCCTTTCCCTCACTCTAAGCATAAGCGTAACCACGTAGAGCTGCCTCAAAGGGCTGCAGCCCAAAGATGAAATGGTGCCAGATGCCTGGCTGGGTGGCCTCCCAGCCTGGTCCTCAGTAGAAGGGGCACCTGGACATTGAGAGCTCTCTGTGTGATCTGGCTGGTTCAAAGGCACAGGCACTACTTCCTGGTACTCTCATCCTTTTCATGCTCTTCCTTAGGGACACACTAGGGCCTTGGTTCCTATGTCTTCTTGCTGAAACAGCAGGATATATGTGCATAGAGACCTAATACTTCCTATGCGTAAGTGACACCTACTACCTGGCTTTATTTGGCAGGCTGGCTGATACCGATTTCCTCTATGGGGAAGAGTGGCCCTGGGAAGAGGAGAAACACCGAAGGCAATATTCAGTGTTGAGAAGAGTCAAGAGATTTCTCAGTGTCCACGAGGGTCCTGCATACCCCGCTCACCGGCGCTACAGTCGGCAGACAAGTGAGAATTCGGTGTTTTTCCCAGCAGACGAAAAGGGGCACATCAGACGGCTGCAGGAAATGCACACGAGAGGGAGGCACTCTGCCTCGAGCTTCAAGAAGAAACACGAAGGAGTTGACAGAAGTAACAGACTTCACAGTAGCCGAGATCTAGGACCCATAACTGAAACCTCAAGGAACGAGGCACAGTTCGGCGACAGTGACACCTCAGCTGAGACAAACAAGCCAGTTCCTGAGGTCATCATCTCTGAAGCCGAGGATAATGCACTTGGCATGCTGGACAAACCAGATCTGCCAACAGAGCGCTCCGCAAGCATGCCAGAAGAGAAGCTCCAAAGGATCCTAGCTGAGGCGAATGTGGCTCTTCTGACCCAACCTTTTTTCCCCCCAGAAATGACTACATACATCTCAAGCTCGGAGGTGCATCAGTCACTTCCTAGTGTGATAGGAGAGCCCAAACATGAGCCCCATGGTAGTAACATAGCTGGTCTCATAACAGATGATGAGAGAAACCTTCAGCGATGGAGTCTACCAAGTTTCCATAGTCCTAGTACAGGACTTAGTACAGGTGACAGTGAACCACCTTTAGCAGATTCCAGGACAACTTCACAACAAAAGATCTTCAGTGATGGAAACAATGTTACTTCTGCTGCTGCACCAGAGACGTTTGAGATGCAGCACTTATGGGAAAACATGGACAGTAAAGAAACAGCCATAGTAGAATTTTCTAATGAGGAAAGCGAAAGAAAACTTTGACCATGCTTCCTCTGGGTTTGACTGAACTTTTTGTCTTCTCTTGAACATGGTTCTCATACAGAATTGCTGAAAGTGCAGAAGGGCAGACTTGATGCTCAGACAAGTCCTGAGCAAGATCCAGCAGAAGATTTGGGACCTAAATAAAAGGCATTATGGTGCCTCTTATTTACCATCAATGCACAGGTCAGCAAACTGTGTTGGCTCAAACAGAGTTAAAACTAAGGTTATCAGAAGAGTGGAGACAGTTCTGTCCACTTTGAATCCACACTGAACACTGCTGCCTTTGTCCGCTCCATCAGGTTAAGGTCTATGACATCCTTGTAAGACCTATGAAGACTTTTGTTTTCTATTCAAGTGGCTCAAAGGCGAGGTGTGGGCTCAATTCTCTCCTCAGCTTGGAGAGATTCAGCCCACCGTCTCTTACTGCCTGAAGGAACACTTGAAAACTCAGGCTCCTCGTTTGTGTAAGACAATAGCCTGCCCCACTCTTGCTGAAGCTATGCCACCAGAAAAATAAAAGGATTAAATGTTTAAGTTCATTAAGAAAAATGAAAGAGGCAAAACTGCTGATGAGCAGGGCATGGGAAGTCTTAATCTTGGTCTTTGCTCCCTGGAGCATGTATGTGGCATACCCAGTGGCTGGTTAGTGTAAAATGAGGGTCCCAGATGGCCTCTCTAGTGATGACAGGGCTGTGGCACTCTCTCAAGGGGTGGTGGAGCTGCAGGGGCAACTGAGCTTAGAACTCCAGTCTCGTGGAGATCTTCAGCTGGAAGTGCGCAGGCTACAGTCATCCCAGGCAGACAACAAAATGTCCCAGGACCACTAGCAAAATTGCTTTACACTTCCTTCCCCTGCTCCCATTCCCATGCTTCCAGACACACCACACACATTCTCCATTAACTCAAACCTACACCAGCATTAGGTGGCTGCTGCTGCTCCATGAGGGGCCAAACCACCTCCCTAAACCTCCTGGTGGTGACCTGGCCTTTCAGCTGTCACTCCTGCAAGATGTCTCAAAGCAGGCTAGGAAAGCAGCAGCAGCTCCTTGTTTTTAGCTCTTTACCCACATTTACAAAAACACAGTCCAGAGCATGTCACCAGCACTCTCCCATGAGTAAGTATCCAAGTAGATGGTCTCCCTGGAAAAGGGGAAGACCAGATAGCTCAAGGGATGGAAAGAACAGAGAGAAGGGGAGACACAGAAAATTATGGGTCTGCAACAGCCAGCAAAAGCAGTTTGGACTGTATAGACAGCAAGTCCACCCAGCTCTCTTGCCCAGAATGTTTCACTTCAGACAATAAACCAGCATCTCTGATGGGGTAACTGTAGCCCCAGTGGCTTCTGGGAGTCTTTAGGACTCTCTGAAGCTGGGAACAAACTCCTGCTTCTCTGGCCAACAACTTGGGTGAGGGGCTCTTCCAGCAGGCTGTCACACGCAGCAGGACTCTGCTATCTCATCTGGGTAGTCCTTGAACAAAAATCAACTACCCTCCCCACTTCTTCCAGCATTATTTCAGTCTGGGAATTGGATCCTGATAGCGTATATTAGGCAGGGTATGAGCAGAGCCACCCTTTCAAATCCTTCAAAGACACTTGAAAAAGCACATATATCCCCATCAGTTGAGGAAGCAGAGGACACTTGGCCCAAGAAAGAGCTGTTTAAACTCATATTATGTGAATTCGGTGTATGCAGAAAAGCCAAGCACAGATTTCCCAGGCACCTTTGGAGGTACTTCTTCACACCATGAGATGAGGTGACACTGGTGTCTGACAGCAGCTTAGTGCAGTTTGATTACACTTTGGAGTGAGGCGTTCTGGTGCAACCTCACCCTTGCCACTCCCCAACAAGTCCTCAGGCAAATCAAGTTCTTATGTTCAGGTTTCACCAACAAAATGAGAAACTCTGTGAAGTGAAATTATATTGAAATAAACAGCACCTTAGCCTAACAGTCCAATTTTCTGAATGGCCCTTCCTAGGCAATACCCAGCTCTGGAAGCATTGCCTCTTTCCTCCTGATTCCCTGTTTCTTCTTATAGCTGAAGCCATACATTTCTACTCAATATTTTCTCAATTTAATTACATCTGCAACTGTCGAGGAACTTCATTTACCCATGAGGTTAACTTCAACAAATGGTAAATTTTAAGTATAAACAATACATTTTAAGGATACCCAGACAGCTCCAGTAGCACAGATAGAAACAAAGTAAAAGTAACTGCTGTTCCCCTCCGTAGCACTTTGTTAAAGTCAGGAAAGCAATACAAATTTCTGGGGAGTTTGGCCATACACAGTTTGGCTGTACACATAAAGGAAGGCTTTTCAGCAGCTGTGAAGAAAGTCTGGCCCATTATCAAGCTTTCTCCTTACAGTACATAAGGTGGAGGAATAGTGCTTCCCACTGTAAGGAAATTTAAGCCAGAAGTTAGAGATGACTGTCAAGTGTCCCCAGCAAATCTGCACTGAGAGCCCAGTCCCATCACACCTCACTAATCCTTCACACAGCTTCCACCAGGCTTTAAGGTGTTGGAGGAAAGTGCTCTTTCTCCTCAACCCAGACATCTGCATGTTTCATCTCAGCACTGCTAAGCATGAAAGAGCCTCCCCAGCTTCTCATCATCCAGCTCTGCTCATCTTCCATCATCTTCTCAGCCTGGTCACTGCCTAGGATGCACACTGCTGCTTTCCACCAGGACATCATACATTTGATTATACATCAGCAATGATTTTGCTACTTCTCCCACTCACTCTGCCAGCCCCCCCGTCTTCATTCTTTGGTGGAGGCTAAGGGTGACCACACAGCAGCCATTAGACTGAGCTGTGTCAGTCCTACGGATGTGTCTAGTAGACATGTAGATGCATGTTACATTAGGAATGACAGCTCTGAGGTCACACAACGCAATCTGCAATAAACAACTAGCATTTCACACAGTGGGCCAGCTCCAAGTTAGCTATAATATTCTGCTCATTGCTTGTAAAGAAGCTAGTGCTGGGACAAGTTACCAGGAAAAATTCCTCTCCTCATTTAATTTGTTATCTCACTTTTGCAAACACATGCATATTCTGATTTGTATTACATTATCTTTTGGGATTAGGTGCTCTCTTTTCTTAGTAAACTATTTGCCTTAGCATGGTGAATGGATTATTTTAGCAGACCCAACAATCTAAAATTCACGTTCACAAGTATAAGCAATGTTGAATTACTGCATGAATAAAGGCACTCTGAGAAACATCAAAGCATTTCTGGCAAAGGTTTGCAAGTCAACTTGATGTCTACCAGGAACAATGACACAGACTTGCAAAAGTTGGCAAAGCTGGAAAAGGAGAGAACAGGGCCAGGTTAGCCAAATAGGTCAGAGCAGCAGCTTGCTCCTATCAAATGGTGTTAATCTTGAGCAGGATCAGATATAGCAGAACAAAGAGAAAGCCAGTCCCTCTACATGATACCTGATTTCTAGGTTGTGTTCACACTCTGCACTGAAATTCATAGAGCCAAGATGTCACTGCTGGGACTGACTGGTTACAGGGACATGTCTCAGCAACCTTAAAACCTTTGCCATAAATAACAGATCTCTGACTGCAAGCTCATGTCTGAGGAATATATACATATTTTAGAAATAATGGAAATGTATCAGAGTGTTAAGTCTGCTGCATAGTAGAGAAAACAAAAACACCCTGCTACTGTTAAATGAGGGAAAGAGCTTTATAGATGTTTGTCTTGGTTTATGACCAAACAAATGGCATTTTCTACATAAATAAGTTAGCTCATATAAGTTATCCATTCTTAAACAGTGATAAGGACAAAGGGGAATCAAGGCAAGATTGGCCTAAAATACATGATAACTTCACCCAGCTCAGTCTTGTCTGCAGAAAGAGACAGCTGGCAGCAGAGTCTTCTTTGCTGGAGGTTGATAGCCTGGATGCCAAATGTGTAACACAGTGTGGCTGCAAATAGAGAGTCATGAAAACAGGCACCGGAGAGAGGGAATACTTCATACTGGAAGGCAAGATCAGTGTGTCAGATATACGTACAGGCCAACTGTCTTGTTTTAGGAATACTTACTGAGTATTACAACTAAAGCCTCAAAGTCCAAGGGGCTGTGATCGTAATGCTGCCAAGGCCAGCAATGGATGTTGACTTTGGTGCGTGCTAAGCACATCCAGGCAGATAGCAGCAGCAAACCCCTGGGGGCCACCAACCCCTGTTCCAGCATTGCCACCATGGGGCCAGTCTCAAGACCCTCATGGCTCTGCCCTGCTGGGGAGGTGCCAAGTGCACAGGGCTGGGGCTGCAGACATTTTTGGCTTTAGGAAGACACATGCCAACACGTCACATATTTCCCCTCCAGGACACAGAGCAATTTTCAGTTGCTGTTGCACCCTCTCCTCCCCTTCCTCTCCAGCACTGGAACCACTGAAGAAAATATAAAATGTAGCTGAAACAGCACCAGGACCAAAGCAGATTTTGCTTGTTTATTTGTATGTACTGGTGCAGTATCAGTTTAGCAATCCAAACAAACACTCCAGTGGGTATAATTTTGGTGAATCTTCTTTTGCCAAATCAGTGCAGCTGCCTGTGGCTGTTTCACCTGAAACGGCTGCCAAGGCTGACGAGAAGTGGCTGAGCAAGAGGCAGTAGATGTCTACTGCTGGTGCACATCTGAGGTGGAGGGAACTGTGCTATGCCTTTGCATGGGCTGAGGTCTGGGTTTTGTAATGTGAATAGATGCAGCTCCAGCTGCTCCGGCCACCAAGGGGCAGAGGTGTCAGACGCTAAAAGGAGCATCTGACCTAAGACATGGACGTTAAATGCTGAGACCCAAAAGAGGAATAGAAAAATATCCAGCGATGATGAACCAGAGGGAAAAAGCAGGTTTGAGTGGTGGTGTAAGGAGCAGGAAATTGTGTGCAAGGAACAGTAGTGAAAATTAGTGGTCACACAGGCAACAGTCAAATTCCCCTTTATATAAGCTGATTGGAGCAAGCTAATTTAAAGAGAATTTCCTTGGCACTAAGGAAACAAAGTTAAGCAGAATCCAAACCATGGAAAATAATGAGGAAAAAGAAAGCTGTAGGAAATGAGGTGGAAACTAGCAAACAAGAAGAAAAAAAAAAAGGATAGCCAGACCAGGCAGGACTGGGATTAGTTTCCCCCACTCATAATTGCTATCATGTCAGACTGACACTGTTCAGCATTTTTATTCTTCCTGATCTTTTTCAAATCTGAGTGCTGAGCTGTTTCTGCTTTATCCTGAGAGCCTGCTGTGTCCATCAGTTACTTGGGAAATATTGTTTCTTGGTTGTAAACATAGAGATATTGAACTAAACTATATCATTTGGGACAAAGATCACTGCAAAGTCCCTAAAACCTGGAGGGGGACAACACAGCATGCATTTAGGTCCAAAGGTTCATTAAAATCCCTTCTCCACACAGTATTGAAGATCGTTACATTAACATTTGAGTTAAGACAGAATAGATGCTATTACGACTCAGTAGTAATCATTCCTGTGAACAGCTTTCGCAAATCCCACTCTGTCATTGCCACGGTCAAAAATGCAGTAAAATGCAGACATGAAGACATCTCCTAAAATCCAGAGTGGGCCGGTGCGGGTGGGGATGTCAAGAGACTGAAAGCCGCTCATGCAGAAGGTTTGGTCATCAATAGACTCCTGGAAGGGAAAGCATGTGTCCTTGCAGCAGCCTGCTTCAGGTCAGCTGGGGAAGGAAGGAATAGGGAGCAGGGAGGCTGCAGATACACACCTTGAGGATGTATTGCTCTGCTGTCAGCTTGTACTCGTGGTGTCCGATCGTGAAGCTTATGTGAGGCAGGCTTGACAATCTTCTGCAGTCTACAAGAAACTGTATGCAATGCACTGATTGAGATGGGAACAGTTTGTCTCTTTTTAAGTATTGCCCTTTGAATTCAAGACTTTCGCAGCAGGTAGTGGTGAATTTACTACAGAGAAACAGCATTAGGCTGACTTATAGCCCAACACTGCCCTCCAGCTTTCCAGTCCCTGTACTTGGTCAAACCAGCCTAGCTGCCCAGATCCCTGCACCAAAGCCCCTAGGGACCCAGGGCTGATGAAAACCCTTGCAAATCCCGAAGGGAAGGAGGTGAAGGGGAACTCTGATGTCCTCCCTGTACAACTCAGAAAGAAAACTAAGCATGTGATCCCCAGCAAGTCTACACTAGCAAGGTCTGCTGAGCGAAAGTCCACCAACACTCTGTCCTTGACCAGCTGGAGGGAGCTGCCTCCAGCCACGCAGGAAGCGCCCTATGGCTGCAACTCACCACACATCCTCCCATAACACCATCACTTTAGGGAAAAAATAAGCTAGTGAGGAATACAGCACTTTATACTTTGACTTAGAGTGGGATTTAAAGAGGAGAAGGACTAAATTCTGGCATGGTCATTAATTTCCATAAATAATACATTCACTTACAGTAACACAGAAGATAATTTCCTGGCCTTTCTAGTTATTTCTTTAAATAACTGGTGTGTTAAATGGTCCTGCAGAATGCTCCAAGTCTCAGAGGGATCTTTGCTATAAACTAGTATTTAAAGTCATTGCTTTAGAGGCTTCCTAGAAGGAAGAATCTGCTTTTTGCTGTTTTTCAATCTGCTTTATGAAACCATAACACTAAATCTTGTGCACACTTACCAGGTCTCATACCATTAAAACAAAATAAACCATGGAGTACAGAGGACAAGGGTAGAAAATGCCGGTATAATGGTTTGCAGGGTACAGGAAGCAAGATATAATTTTTTTACATAGCTAGTAGATCCAGAAAAAATTAATCTTTGCTGGAAAGAAATGAAAGTTCTCATAAAATCACTGATGGATACACTCCCTTTTACTGGGATAAATTTGAGCCAATTTACTCTGCCTGTCTGTGATTGTTGAAAGACCAGTCATAGGAAGTCTGATTTTCAGGATACCTTTTTGCAGAATCTGAGATGCCAGCTGAGGGTTCTTATGTCAGCACTGGAGTATATAAACTTACACTGCAATGACCTGTTCCTTGTTTATACTATGCTAGTGTAAGTACATTGAAAATACATATTTTATCTATATTCATTAGTGTGTACCAATATAAAAACAACTTGCTATCAAAGCATACTCTTCAGCATGTGTCTGAAAGTTTGAACAAAATCAAAATTAAAGGTTTAATTGAGAAAGAATCAGGAGCTTCAGGAATCACACATATGTCACTGGAGTCCTCCTATTACCAAGTGAGGTGGATTAAGAGTCCACTTTGCTCTTTGCCCAGTGCACTGGGCAACTGTAATACTCTTAATTTTCTTCCAAGAGCATTTTTGGGTCAGGTTAAAGACAAATGCAAAGTTAACAGAACCTGTATGTGGCAGCTTTACTTGGGGCACTGGAGCTGTGGCAATGTGCTAGCCATCCGTGGGAGTCAGCCAAGGGCCAGCAATAAGGCACAGTAGAAGTAAGCTGCTCTTTCCCTGGAGGCAGGGACAGGAAGGAGTGGTGGGGAGCATCAGCAGGGGGGATGCAGGAGAGAGCAGCGGGCAAAGAGGAAAACAGCAAGAGGTAAGAGGAATAAGGTTCTTCAGAAGGAAGAATAAGAGACAGCAAGTCTTGTCCTGCACCCTGTGACTCATCTGGCAGGAGCCACTGTTGTGAATGACACTGATGTGCATCCCTCCCAGGAGCCCTACATGGCACCACCCGCTCCATGGCAGGCTGACAGTGAGAGGTCCTGTCAGTGAAGCCACTGTTGGGCTGTCACTAAAATACCATTCCCTTTCCATTCGATGCTGACGTGGCTGGCCATCAGCACCAACCCCCTCCTGGCTTGGGAGAGCCAACAGCTATAACTGGAGACATTGAAAATCCTCTGATCTTCCAAATGAAAATTATCTCTCATGAAGAGTACAGATCGATTCCTCAAACAGAGGTACTCACTATCTCTTTACACACCAGTTCTGAGTACGGGAGAAGAGGTGACTGTTTGGGAGGAGGCCTGGGGTAGCAAGGCAGATAGGTCAAAAACAGATCGGCTCCGAGTTCAGTGCTATTCTGGAAGCAAGGCTTTTGCTGAGACCTTTCTAACCAGTTATTTTGGTTATTTTCTCACCCTCTAAGCTTTTTGCACTGAATAGTTTCCCTTCCCATCTGGCTGTTTTCTGTCCCCATACAGTTTTTACCTCTCCAGTATTTGATGGACTTGCCCCGATATACTCCTGTAATCGCCTGATTTGTGAAGAGGGTCCAGTGATAAGAGAAGTGCCTGAGTCAACGATGGCTTCACAGCCATGGGAGCAAAATGCCACCCGGCCCTGGATCTTTATACTGCAAGTGAAAAACAAAGCATCCTTAAGCAAATGGCATACGCACTGTGACTGAAACATCATATTATTGTTAGCTAAAGTACCAGAGTACAGACTGAAGTTACTCCAAAGTAACAAGTGACAGGACAAGAGGAAATGGCCTCAAGTTGCACCAAGGTAGGTTTAGATTGGATATTAGGAAAAACTTCTTCACAGAAAGGGTTGTAAAGCATTGGAACAGGCTGTTCAGGGAAGTGGTAGAGTCACCACCCCTGAAAGTGTTCAAAAGATGTGGATATGGCACTTGAGGACATGGTTTAGGGTTGCACATGGTGGTGGTGCTAGGTTGGCTGTTGGACTTGATCATCTTTGAGGTCTTTTCCAACCGTAATGATTAAAACTAGCTGCCAAGCTTTGCTAAAGACAAGAATGTCTGTGGATCCACTTTTCTCTCTTGGGACTCCTAATCGCTAATCATTTGCTGCGTGCTGATGAATTTGTCCTCACCCACAGGTATGTGTTCTCATCAATTTAGGCAGCATGCTAGAGGAAGAACAAAGGAACACTTAGATCAGAGTTAGCAGGAAAGGTGAGAGCAGGAACCAGAGCAGGATTCAGTTTGTGAGTGCCTTAACCTCTTAACTTAATAGTTAAAACATACTAGCATGTTCTCCCAGAAACCAGCCAGCCATGGCACAGCAGATTTAGAGAGCTAACAAACCCCAATCTCATTCTGGGGTACCCCCGCTTTGAGAGGCACAAGGGTAAACCACTGCAGCTGAGTCCTCAGTATCTGCATCACTAGGTGTTTCTGTCTCTGCAAGTTTTACCTGGGGAGGCAGATTTCACCAGGTTTTTCATACATACATACATACATACATACATACATACATACATACAGATATACATACTTGTTCACATGTATTTGCCAGTAGCTTTTCTCGGTGACTGGGACCCAGTGGATTGAACCCTTGTAGAGAGAATGGTCTATCCCCCCCAGAATCAACTCACCACCATTCTCAGTGTCATCTCCTCTGAAAGCAGAAGACAAGGTAACACAGACATGGGAGTGTGCCAGCAGGGATAAGATTACACTTAAAACGCAAAAGACAAATCACATCCCTTTATAAATTCGGATATGGATGGCTGAAAGGGATTATTCCTAAACTATCACTACATATGTCCCAAACAACATCTGAGAAGACTTACTGTAGGCTGCCAAAGTACGCATCAGGAGCAGGTTGAGACAGTTGCTACTCTCACCTCAGAATAAACACTAGAGAAATCAGTGGAGCTGTGGCTAGGTCCAGAGTAGGGAACAACATTTTTCTGGAATGTGGCTACTTGGGTGTAGGAGAGCATTTCTGTTCATCTCCACGGGCCAGAAGGAAACCTCTGGCAACAGACATGGTGAGACTGAGCTGGGAGCTTTTCTTTTCTTTGTGACCAGCTCAACAAGAATAAATCTCTGTCCAAAAAGGCATGGTTCACTCCATAACACTTTTTCTTTTTATTCCATATTTTTCAGTGTCAAATTGGAAAAAAAGAAAAAAAAAACAAAACCAAACTTGGAAAAGATTTCAATTGGGAAAAAAAAAAGAACCAAAAAAATGGGGGAAATTACTTTCTAGAGTTGAAGATTTATACAGAGGCTCAGTTGTTTCTATCAACAATTAAAATAAATTTACTTCTTTTTTGGCAGTGCCATTTTAAAGACTCACCTTTTCAGATAGAAAGAGAAGACCGGCTCCTCTACCAAGTGCTGGTTCATGATGCTGTCAAACACAGGCAGAGCACTGCCCACTGCTAAGGAGGGGTAGCCCAAGCCCAGCACGCCATCAAAGTGGGCAAGGACAAAAGTTGTTCCTGGCTCAAACACTGACTCGCCAAAGTCCTGTCCCTTGATGGAGATGTTACTTATCTGTTTGGTTAAAAAAAAAAAAAAAATAAAAAAATGAAACCTTTGAAAGTAATGACACCATCAATCACAAGAAATTAGCCACATTTCAGATCCATGACAATGGATTCATTCAGTTTATAAAACCTGGATATCCTCGTGTGACTTGCATCAATACAACAGGTGCCCATTTGACAGGTAGGCTGCACCAATTCCTTAGAATGCCTTACTTGTGAGGCTCCTTGTTCATAAACCCAGAACAGACAAAGACCCAAGAAGACAAGCAGAAATGAAAATAAAATCTTTGGGATTTGTCTTGGTAGCCCAAAGCTGGAGCAGCACCCACACCTCTCAGTACGTGGCTAGGTGGGACCTCACCCTGCCCTTGCCTAAACCAGGCAAGGTTTTCCAGGGCAAGGTCAGTATCTGAACTGTCTGAAAACAGCTGACCTGGAGGCTGACACCCATTTCAGGTGGATGCTCACCTGCAGCGTGTCTTTGCCAGCAATGCCCAGAAGCTGTCCCGAGCCGTACTGCAAGGAGAAGGCTTCCCCTCCGTGCTCATATGAATCCGACTTGAAGGACTTAAATTTCTGGTGCACCCCTACACAAAACAAATTACATCTTTGCACTGAGGGGAGGTCCCAGCAATGCACCTGCTCCCCAGTGCACAACCAGGTGAGATTTTTGCTTCTCTTATGAGACAAGTGTGTATAGAAATACTGCAGGCACCTCAGTTCCCCTGCAGAGCACACCAGTTTTCCTGTACCTGAGAGGTTATTTTTCATTTTAAAGACAAATTAAAACAAAAATAGGCATTTCCACCAATTCTGGCAGCTCTCCCAGGTCTATTTTAATGCCTTTTACATCAGGCACCTTGTGGTCTGGAAGGACAGCCGGCAGCTGCAGCCGGCACCTGTCCTGGCTGCAGGATGACATGAGGGGCAGAGACAGAGGTGAAAACTGGGAAGAGGAAAGCAGCCCTAATCGATCCTCCAAATCCTTCCCTTCCAAATCCCTGCTGCAGGCGAGCTCCTTGGGAAAGGAGAAGTGGTCAAAGTATCCAAGACATGAGGAGCATAAGGGAGAATAATGTTCCTTACTGCACGCCTCGCTGATGCAATAAGCGGAAGGGACCCAAAAATTGGAGGAGCCGGTGTCAAACACGACGGTGAACCTCTGCGGGGGCGTGCCGACATTCACCACTCCGTAGTACTGCGCCTGGGGGAGGAACAGCCCCGTCAGCTCCCAGCTGCCTCCACTGAGCTATTCCTGGGGAAGAAGCATACTTGGGAGCATCACACAATGCGTTCTCAGGGGGGTCTGTGCAATTTCATTTAAATGTAAATGCACACCACAGGGAAGTGTGTCTGGTTCCACGAGCGGCTTCAGGCAGCAGATTTCACTCCAGCTGAATGCACAACAGTGAGGCATTTTTAAAGCCTTTTAAGCAAATATTCAGTTGGGTTCCCTGTGGAGTCAACAAACCCTCTTGCACCGTTTCCAGAGGTGGCAAGGTCACCCTCAAGACGAAGCTCTCACATGACCATACAGTCTTGCAGGCTGTTCCCTACTGATGTCAGTAAGAAATCACTGTTGCAAAGTCAGCACAACCTGCCTCTGCTGGCTTCAGAGGGCTCCGACCGGGTGGCACAAACCCTGTCATATGTGGCTTAGTTTTTTTCCCTTGTAATTAGCAGACATTAGCAAGTCAAAAAAGTATTGTGTTGCACAAACTGTTCCTAATGTACTGAACAAAGTTCATCCAGCGGATGAAGAAACCACTGCCCATCCTCGGATACCAATTGAGACTGAGATAATCTGTGAACACGTGAATGCTGGAGAGCAGTGCTTATCCACATCCCCTATACAAGTGTTTAAGTGCTCCTATCTGGCCCTGGAAGTGCACTTCAGCATTAAGAGACCTATTTTTAGGAAGAGGCATTTCTGGAATTCAACCACAGATAGGAAAGCAATAGCTATTGCCAAGCTTTGTGCAGCAATACAAATATTTGAATATGTACCTTCAAGTGCATGCTTCTTAATTAATACACTGAAGTTTCTGACCCCACAGTCTATGACCTGAATGAGATACTCTTGAAAAGGCAAGCAAGCATGCCATTTAAGAGAATATCCAGTTATACAGCAGAATTTTATTCCCTCTTGTATTAAATAAACCTTTATCAATTAATTTGTAAATTGAGGCAACTCTAAGGGATGTTCATCAAACCCAAACAACAACAACAAATAAAAAAAACGACCCCAAAAAACCCAGAAAAACCACAAACACACTGCAGTAAAAGCTCCACAAAACTGTTCCTGTTGCTACATGGATATGCTAGGGAAGTGGGATTTGCTTCATCATTTTGAGATTTACCCCTCTTTGAAATAAGCTTTAAAGGAAAATGAAATGTTTGTTCTTCACATAGGTATTTCTATATGGCCCTCAATTGTCAGAAGTTCTTGCTGAATGAATTTGGCCTTCCCTTCCATTCTGTTCCCTATTCAGATGCAGCTTTTACAACATTTCTGCAACTTAGTTTTCCGTTAGACAAGCACAACATAAGAACCAAGTAAACCAGAAAACAGAGGCTATTCAAATGGACAAAATGCTAAACCCAGGAAAGACACCTTACAAAATGGTTGACCTGCTGACTTGCCTGCCTGAGATCCAATGAATCTCATATATTTTCTTTTTAAGTTTAGATGGTAAATTCAGCCAGGTTAGTATGAGGCCCAGGTCAGTCTCCAGTATTTAATACACACTAAACTCCAGAGATAAAAGCAGAAAAGTAAAAAACTCTACTTAGATCTGTTATCACTGGCTCCACGTGATCAAACAAATGAGATTCGGGGATATTTTTTTTTTTTTATAACACACAAACATCCTAGTTTCTGATAAATAGAATACTACTAAATGAAGGAATCAGATTCTGCTAAGAAAAACCTAGTAGTTCACCAAGACTGATACAGGCAAACCCATTATTTCTTTGGGGACCCAACCAAGCTGAATACAGACCTATACAAAAATAAAACTTATCACAGGACTATCACTGCTAGACTACATCAGCTATCTACCCAGGTCCCAAGCTAACCTAGATCTAGATGTGCTTTATTTTGCAGATTGGCAAACTGATTTTTTATGATCTGATTTACAGCACAGAGCAACAAGACACCTCGAGCCCTATAATTTCATTGAGAGACTAGATTTGAAATGTGCTGGGAAAAAAATCTGCCTTCAATAGAACAGTGAGGTCTAACGGTTGCATTACCAAAACTGTACTTACATTCATGTAATCATACAGCCTTTCTGAAGCAGTTCCTACCGATAAAGCAATATCTGCAGGGAAGCAATGCAGATATCTCCGGGCAAAGACATCAGGGTGGTGACTCCTCCAAAAGTCCTCTAATTCTCCCTTTTCTTTCAGCTGTTTCTTGATAGATTTGAATCGAGTCAGGGGGACTCTATGGAAATAAAATAAGCACACAAAAAATAACTGGTTCTTCCTTCTAGAACTCCCATATACTCTTTTTTAAAAAAACTGTTTCTTTTTTGAGACCTCGAGTGGCAACAAGCACAGGTCACCCCAGGAAGCCAGCTGAGACATGACGCCAGATGCGTTTTCTTACCGTTCCACGGCCAGGATGAGTGGGATGTAAACCACAGCCAACAGTATCACTCTCATGGTTCCAAGTGGCTCAGAGTCTAATGACATTCTTTTGCTCGGAAGTCCCTTTTTTATGGCGTGTTGTCAGCACAGGGCCACTCGCCAGGTCAATCAATCACAGGAGGTCAGTGCTTTGGCAGAAAACCGATTAATTTACCCTCAGACTAACTGCTGGATTGTGCAAATAGTGATGTCCAGTGGAACCACTCAGGCACAGATAACCAGGGCACAGTCTAGACCAAACAGACATTTTCATAACAATCCTTAATGTCTTTTACACGAATATGATACATGGGATGAGCTTGGCTCCTGTTAGCATGGGAAAGAGGAATTGGTCCAAGGACTTCATGCTTTTCAAGTCTGCTTTAGTGAGAAATCCCTCAGAAGGGTTCAACATGGAGAAAAAGGACACAACATATAACCATTTCCCTTTTGCACGAAGACATTTCATCACGGCCGAGCAGACGGACATTTGATGGGCTTGTGACAAGTCAACCCCTAACAGCTGATATTTAATTCCCTGTTTTTGGGAGAACTGCCACCCCAAAAAACGGGTCTTCAAAGTAAAACACATGACAACCTGAAACATATAGTAACAAGCAGCTAGAAGTTTTGCACACCTTTCAGCAAGACATTTGGAAGGGCTCACTTGGATTTATTTTCCTGAGTGTTTCTTGAGGTTAGTGGCTCCCATCCCTGCCTGAGACTTGGGTTCAAGTCAAGCCTTCAAAAAAATAATGGTGTCAGAAAGAGACTCTGATCTGGCAGAGTACAACCCCAAACCTATTAGCTGCCTGGGAGGAAGCTCAGTGCTGAGTCTGCAATTTACTTTCGAGACTTTCTGAATCTTTCCTCAGCACAAGAAAGGATGGTAAGCAACTGCATACTGCAGCCTAGCATATATTAAAGTCAAATTTGAATAATCAGCCATTTTTGTTCAAAGTACAAAGTATGGTGGGAGGCTGGGAAAAGACTAATAACATTCTTTCCCCTGCAACACAACATTTATTTAAAATAAACTGCTCACCATGTGAAGGTGAACTGGAACTAGGTAATCCTCCCAAAAGAGAGCAGATGTGCCACAGCACAGAGCAAAGAGTGAACATCAAGGATATGGAGGAGGGAGGAGGCATCGTCTGCTCTAGCAACAATGTCCCAGTCAAGAAAAAACAGCAGAAAAACCTGAACACATGGTGTTTGTGAGAAAAGACAGGGTCTAAAAGCCTGTCACAGACTTTAAAGAAATGCAAAGCAAACCATTATCAGACTATAGTAAAGAAATTATTAAAAATTGTTCCTTTTAATCTCTTCCCTTGTTATGTCAGACTGACTGAGAACAGGCATGAGAACACTAAAATCAGTAAGTTTAGAGCTCTATTCATTAGTCCCTGGATTTTGAAATACATGGTTTGCTTTTTCTAATGTGCCTCCAAAATTGCAAGGGCTAAACAAACTCACCAAAGGTGTCATCACACAGCTGTGTGCAGAGCTTTGCATCTGAAAAAGCACCAGTATCTCTATTATCATATTTTCTTTCAAAAAATAATAGAATCTCAAAAATGCATATTGATTTCTATTTTATTGTGATTTTTTGTTCAATTATCTAGCTCTGAGTAATGTTCCCCATTTCTTCTGGACTCAGGGGTTTTACACAAGTTATCAGAGAACAATCACATTTTCTGTCCCACAGTCATCCCAGGCACTGAGCTGCAGGAGCTGGGTGCTGGAAATGAGACTGCTGAGCAAAGGTGTGGCCATTCGTCAACTTCCTGAAACCACAGGCACTTCTCAAGGAGCCTCCACTGCCACCTGATGCACAGCAAGCCCCGGGGTAGGGCAGTGTCACTTTGACAAGAGTAAGACAATGTCTGTGCTGAATGCCTTTATCACCGGAACTTTTCCTCAAATGCCAGAAATGCTTCTGGGAAGTCATTAATGTTCATGTTGAAGGGCATCACGATAACTTTGAAGACATGAAGTGGCTTTCAAAACACTACCTGGGTCTACTGAGGGGACTGCCTTTGCCTTAGATCCTCCACTGAGTCCCTGATTCTCAGAAAGAACATGATTGTTCAGTTTACTGCAAATGTAGCCCTTTATTAATCCACACACGAAGGTTATTCTTTCCCAAATTCTCTGATTTCACAGTATGTTCCAAGCAGACATTCATTTAGCTAACAGAGGTACAAAATACAGCAACAAAAGGTCATCGTGACTTTTTTTTGATAAGCTGGAATAATGATTAAACTACAATCCAGAGGATCCCTAAGAAACAGTTATCTGCAACTTAAAAGTTCCATTAAGCAGAAATAATTCAAGTAAAAAAAGTACATCCCCATCTCTGTCTATAAAGTACATTGTGAATTTATTTGTCTACATATGGATTATTGAGAAAAATATGCCTACACTATAGTATTAATATATTCATACCTACACTTTCACGTTGCTCTGATTAGCAGGTTATCTGAAAAGATTTGTCTAAGGGACATGTCCTCACCATGGATATAAATTCATTATTATTTATGCCAACTGCATTTGGTTTTCCACAACTGTAGCCTACAGTGCCTTAGGAGGAGAGACACTTGCCTTTAGAAGGTGCCACAGATGTTTAGAAATGAAAACAAATACAACAACGCACTGAATGAGAATATTTTCTTAAATGTCAGGTCACATTCCAGTGTAACTGCTTGGAAAAGGATGCCCTGCAAAATCCAGAAATGACACATTCCCCACAGTGGTCCTCTGACAGGGCACATGGTGTTAAATCAGTAACGAAGCGGTTGGTTGGAGATGTTTGTTCAGTGTGAACTGGCCTGTTGCTCCTGGGATGCCATGCACAGCACGTCTTGCCTTCTGTCACCAGAGAGGGAATTTTCAGCACCTCTCTTCCACAGCACCACCAGAGATGAATGTGACATTATCTTTGTTCTCCAGGCTTGATACTCTGCCCAGCTTTTCCATCCATGCCTATTTTATGGCACTCAGGTCTCAGCACTCATTGTTCTCCGTCCTGCTGCAATACTGGTTCCCAGATGCCCTCCCTGTTGTTCTCCTCCCCGAGAGAAGCCCTCCATACATTTCATAGCATCACTGCTGCATGGCATAGCCGCTCATCTTGCAGGGAAAAGGCTAGTAAACATCCTACAGCCTATATCCAATTGATAGCTAAGACTGAATTTACATTTGAAAACAAATGATAGTAGATAGATTTGACCAGAGATCCACAGGCCACCTTAACTGTTTGATATTGCTTTTTTCTCAATCTTCTGTTTGCTCTGCCTTTTGTTTTTCCAAGAGTGCATGGCTTTCAGCAGTCACAGATTTTGGTAGTATAGCACTAATGCCCAGAAAACAACTGCGGACCGTTTGAAGAAAATTTTCTCCCAGCCAAAGTTCATGGTACAGCCACGGCCAACAGACAGGTAGGACGATCTGGGTCCTTCTGGAAGGAAGGAATCTTAGAGATCATGGAGTTCCAACCTGCCTGCCTTGGGCAGGGACACACATGAATCCACAAGAAAGCCTAAAAGAGCAGCAGCTCAAGAAGTCAAACTATGTAGAGGTTCCTACACATGGGAATGCTCCTCCTAGAAATCAGAAGTACTCCTGATCTGAATAGCAAAATGGGTCTTGATGAGAGAACAGTTTACAGTGTCACATAACTTTTTAACATCATATTTATCTCACTCACAGTAAGTGAGAATCTTGATGGAATTAAACCCATGAGAGTTTCTTGATGGGTTTAGGTACCGACGTGGGAACTGCAGCAGCACAGTTGGAAGGTGGATGGAGAACAGCCTTGGCAGTTTGTGATAGCACATTAAATGGGGATTGAGACAAGAACTAAAACACAAGGTAATGAAAAAGGCCCTACACAGTCAAGAGTGCCAGAGCCTATAATAAATACCATTAAATAAATAGTGGAATAGCTCAAGATAGCAGTTTGCCAAGTATCTGTGATAAAGCTTTAAGATAACTACTGGGTGGCAAGTTACACTCTGAAATTATGTGTTTGGCACCTTGCAAAATACATCCCTGAAAGTGCCACTTGTCTGGAAAGTCAGTCAGATATTTACTGGTATTTTAAACATTTGATTATATCTGACATTTCTGCTGAAAGTTTCATAAAAGTTAAACGTTCGAGTTTAAAAATTTGGCCTTCTGTGGAATTTACTTTGCCAAGCCAAACCCCACTGCCCTTAGTGGCCACACAGCGAGAGCAAGAGGTAGGAGCTGGGGCACTGGGGTGACTGTTTGGGGCAAAATCAGAGAACATTCACAGTGTGCAAGAAGAGGCAAGAAGGAATGTTTCTGAGGGCAGTGAGTGGGAGTGTGGGTGAGAGAGGGAGACCTGTGCTCTAAGTCGCCCTGTCTACATCCCCTGTCACCAAACACTCATTCGGTTATCAGAAACATTTCAGAGCCCTTGAGATTAACGGCTGGTGCCCTGTAAACAGAGCCTTATATTGGGAAGACAGAGTTACTGGCAGGCCAGTGCACAGCAGGAGAAGATCAAGGTGGGCCCCTGTCCCTCACAGTTCCTGGCCATCCCAAAACAAAATCCCAGGATGGGCAACAGTCTGAAAGCCATAGTTGCTTTTGTGCCCTCCAACAAGTGCCAGAAGTACCTCCTAGAAGACCTAGAAGAGATGCCAGTGGATAAAATGGTTGATCTGAGTGGCAGGCAGCTGAGGCGGCTGCCTCTGCACATTTGCTCTTTTCGGGAACTGGTTAAGCTGTACCTGAGCGACAACAACCTGAACCATCTGCCCCCCGAGCTGGAGCAGCTGCAAAACCTGCAGATCTTGGCACTGGACTTCAACAACTTCAAAGCGCTGCCCCTCGTCGTGTGCACACTGAAGCAGCTGTGCATTCTCTACCTGGGCAACAACAAGCTCTGCAGCCTGCCCCTCGAGCTCCGGCTCCTGCAGAACCTCAAGACCCTCTGGATTGAGTCCAACTGCCTGCAGTACCTGCCCGAGGTGGTGTGTGAGCTCAGCCTGCTGAAGACCCTGCACGCCGGCTCCAACGCGCTGCGCACACTCCCTCCCCAGCTGCAGTGCCTGCAGGAGCTGCGCACCATCTGGCTCTCAGGCAACCTGCTCTCCGATTTTCCTCCTGTGCTCCTGAACATGCCATTTCTGGAGGTGATCGACGTGGATCGCAATTCCATCCGGTTCTTCCCCAGCCTAGCTCACCTCCCTGGCCTGAAGCTGGTGATCTATGATCACAACCCCTGCAGCAATGCCCCCAAAGTGGCCAAAGGAGTGCGCAGGGTGGGGAGGTGGTCAGAGGAGACTCCTGAGCCCCGCAAGCGGTCCGGGGCAGTGATAGATATCACGCTTGACGAGAAACCCTTGTTACCTCCTGCCGCAAAGACCAAGCCAGAAGCTGAGCCCTGCTGATGATCAACTTCCCATTCTGGTGAACGTGGCAGTGCACCCACACCACTGCCTGACCTCTACCTCTTCCTTGCGTGCTGGTGTCCAGGCACCACCACACTGCCTGGCTTGTCTTCAGGGGCAGGTGCAGCGACTGGGAACTGTGTGACAGCAAAACTCTTGTACAGACATGCCCTTTCGCACAGCACCCCTAGAGCAGACTTCTTCCTCCCTTTCCCCCTCCTCCCATGACGGGATCACTGCGTTCACAGTAGAGACGAAGACTTAGTTTAGATATTTTCCACGGATGGATTGCACAGTGCATGTATGGACTTGCTGCTCTTCACCCATGGGCTCACTCTTCTTGTTTTCACCTTGCTGAGGTGTCCGAGCTCAGCTGGAAGCCACTGCTCAAGGTGATCACTGCTGAGAGGCACAGCTCTAAAGCAACGCACAGCATTTGTCTCAAAATGACTTATCTGAAATGCAGCCACAGCTTGAAGGTTCCCATGCCTGCCACGTGGGAAGTGATAGTGGAGCCCTGGCTGTGCTATCAAGGAAACGGCACCTACGTAACAGGGAGCTCTCCTCTTACCACTGCTGCCTTCTTTCTGCAAAATCTGCAACTTTACTTTGTTACTGCCAAGCAGCATTTCAAATGGTGAGGAAAGCTCTAAAGGCTTTGCTGCTAGTTTTTGTTACTGACAATACTGCCCGTAAGGGTAGCTGTACAGGACGAGTTTTTGTGCAGTAGCAAAGAAGGAAATCAAAGCCTGACTACAGCAGCAAAACCACAAGAGCAGCAAAGGTAAACTTGGGTGAATAAAACCCAGGGCTGGGAGCCTGCCACTATAATCTGAAGCTGAGGCAAACTTTACTTAGCTGATTTCAGCCAGGTCTTTCTCCTGGTTGAAACTCTGACCAGTTTAGATCGCCTTCAAATTGCACTGAACTAACTTTTGTTTAAAGGAAACCTTGCTTTAATCTAGTAACACAGAAATCTGGCTCAAAATGACATTTTCAACTTTTGATTCCATTGAATTTAGTGAAATGGCTTCTGTTCAAAGGTGGAGAGCCCTTGGTGGCGCTCTCTTCAAGTTGAACTGCCTCACCAGTGCGGCCTGCAGAAGGGGCAGTTGACTTTCAAGAAAAGGTTGGATTCCACGCCAGTTTGTAACTGCTTAATGTCATCTGCATGCCTGAAAAATTTTGAGATATACAGACTCTGCTAGCACTTGCTGTCTCGCTAAATGAAGTCCAAATGTGGATTTGGCTGGCACCCATGTAGCGTGCTACTAGTCAAATTAAATAAAGTATACTAATGGCTTACCAAGTTAAACTATCCTTCTTTGGAGTTAACAGAATTATCTTTCCAACAATTCCTTCCTACAAAAGGAAAGCAGAAGAGTTTGGGGTTTTTTTTAACATCGAAAGTCAATGTTTTATTTCCTACATAACTGACCCAGTACTGTATTTATCTGAGGGGAGGGGGAGAAAGTGCTTTCACTGGCTTGTCAATGGTCTGTGTTTCACGCAGCTCTCTCTAGAGAGTATTGTCACTTCTGGAGAGCTGAAGAGAGTCTGTGTTGAGAGTTCAAGGGAACATTCTGTAAGCAGGTTTCCTAAAGGGAAGGGAATCTAAAGATAAAAAATGTTTGCACACATACTTCCTTATTTCAAAGTAATGTTTCTGCTTTGGCAGACTTGCCCTGGTCTTTGCCAGGTGCTGCATTACACGCGTGAGGGCCAGAACAGTCACAACGCCTGGCGTGCACCTCTGGGCTTCCAGAGACAGGGCCTCCACTTGCCTGTGCTTACAGTCACCACAAATCCACATACAGACTGCTGCAGGCATCCCAGGCTTCCTTACGACCTGAGATAAAGAAAGCAGCCCAATTAAGAAACACATTGCCTTAGCAGCAACTACTAGAATAGGAAATAAAATATAAAGACAGGCTACAGCAGACATGAAAGGGGCAGGGGGCGTGTGAAGTGAATGTGATGCAGTCTGAAACATTTTCCACTAACCACCCTCTACTGTACATTTATAAAGTTGTCCAGAGCCCAGCACTTCATAGTTAAACGCTCAGACTGTTCATGCACAATGTTGCACTCTCTCTCTCAAACTGCATCTTCCTCTCAATTCCCCTCAGCAGAACTCCTATCTACATAAAATTTGTGGTGTAAAAAGCAGTAAAATCACCTAGTTGTAGTTCTCAGCAGCGACTAAGTTACTCTTCAGCTTTTTCTCTTTCTTTCATTATATGAAAAAAAAAGTCATACTCCAGGATCACTAGAAAAAGATAGCATCTAATTTCAGAGCCTGTTTCAAGGATCCCAACTCAAAACCTATGCAGCCAGGACTGGAATACACCACTTAACTAAATGCATAAGGTCAACCCAAACCAGCAAGTCACAAGGGCCTGGTCACTGTCTGAAGTGTCTGAGAACCGAGGATGTGCACTGCAGCTGTCCTAATGGAACTCTGCCCTTCCTGGTTCTACACAAAGAAACACAACTTCAGTGAATCAGAATTTTTTTTATTTATTTTTTTTATTTCTGTGTATTTTAAGTGGAACCTGGAGAGGAACAGAAGGAATAGGGTTGTATAAACCCCCTGTTTTACTTGAAAATGAATTCTTCCCCACAACATGTGTAAGTTTCAGTAAGTTAAAACTAACTGAAGACAGTGCCATTGAAGAAGATCTGCTTGTCTCAGGCTTCTGTTCCATAACCTCACAAAAACTACATCATTAAAAAAAAAATTTCTAGGTGAGATCTGGTCCACACATCCTCAGGTACCAAAGAAAATTTAACATGGGCGATGGTCTGGTACACGTTTTCTGGGGAGAAAAAGAAAAATCAGAAAATTTCCACCCATGCTGATGTACACCAGCCCCTCCCCACCCATCCCTATTTTTAATCTTTATCTGGTATTTTGTGTTCAGTGCCAGCTTTATCTCACAGCACAAAAGGCAGTTATCACCTCAAAGCTAACACACCACCTGTGACCACGGAAAAAAACCCTGTGATTCAATGAGCAGTGCAAACTACCTGGTAGCAGGCACACATGGGATAGATAACCTGCCCAAGAGCAACTCTTCCCAAACTTTTTAACAAACATGTTTTTTGCTTTAGCTGCAGATTCCAGCTCAGAAGCAGCTGGGCATTTCATTACAATTCTTGCCAAAAGAAAAAAGAAGCAAGCAGCATGATACACGACATTTTGGTCAGCCAGTTTTGCAGATGTTTCAGTTCTATATATGACAGGAGTAGCTGGTGACCTAAGATTAATCAGGCATTATTCAGGCACACCAAGATAAGCTCACTGATGGTTCTAAAGGCCTGGTCATACTACTAAAGCAATAAAATCATCAAATATTAACATCAGCATGTCAGATGTCAGGTTTCATTTCAAATAAAGCATTTTTTGAACATGTTTTTTCTGCATTGTTAGTCTTCCACAGAAGGAGGTTACTCTATACCGCTGTAACTACTGTTCACACGCTCAGATCATACCTTGGTGCTGCTTTGATGATGTCATCTACACGAAGAATCATTTCTGCTGCTTCAGCTGCGCTCAGCAAAACTTGTCTCTTGACTTGGAAACTTTCTGTTACTCCCAGAGCTGCCATGTCTCCAATGATACCCTCTTTCATATCTGGAAGAAACACATTAAAAGGTTGGGCTTTTTTTCTTAACTTGGTGGTTTTTTAAGGAAATTACAAGAAGGTGAGAGCATAGTAACCTACCTGCTCAAACAAACCACACTGATAGTAAAGGAAGTATGAAATAAAGTCTTTCACTTCAAGGCTCCTGATTTAAGCCTAATGTTGCAATTACACACAAAAAATTACCAGTGAAAATTGCATCCTCTGCGAAGAGGAGAATAAATCCCAGCAGGAGTCTCAACACTATTTCACAAGGTATATTAACTTCAGAGTTCTTCTCCACAACTTTGTGGTGGTGGTTGTTTTCTTTTTGGAGTGGGTGGAGGGGGAGGGAGCAGGGAGGAGGATGTGTTTGGTTCTGCTGTTTTTTCAGCTGGTTGGTTTTAAAACAATGCTTTTCTTTTTAAGCTTCATCTAACTAGACTTAACATAAGTAAAGAAAACGTTTTTCAGAGGTGGAAACTCTCCACTTCAAAAACAAAGTTTTTCATTCTACTACCAAAAGCCTGATAGAATGATAAAGGAATGTAGCACTGTATGCCTAAGGTCTGTGCAAAGCAAACGGAAATCAACCTACTCAGTTCTGGCTGAGTATGTGACAAGACACATGTGATCAACTTTAGTGAGCCTGATCAGCCTGCCACACAGCAATTCAGTCACAGAAGTAACATTGAGCCCCTTACCCAGTCCATAAGTAGTCTTCCCTTCAGTGTGAGCAGCTCTGAGCTGAGCAACCAAATCAGCACTGTCATAGCCAGCATTATCAGCTATTATTGTTGGGATCTAAGGGGATAAACACAGGTTGTTTTAAATTAACAGAGGGACTGATCCCTAGTAAACATGAAACATACTTTGACATCAGTAATTTACAACTGAATTTCAAGAAGAGGCTTCAAAAACATGACAGATGATCTATTGCAGTGATCAGAAGATGGGGAAAGAAAAAAAACCAAACTACCTTTCTAAGGATTTTGTTTAAGACCCTGCTGTAAGGAAAGTAGCAGAGAAGACAGAAGTATGTTAGCATATTTGTCAGTTCGTTTTATTTGGAAAAAAAAAAAATCTGAATCTTGTCTTTCATCAAGTCAGACTACAACGGGAGAAATATTTTCATTTTAAGAACATAAGCCTCCTGATAAGCATTAACCACCTGATGGTTGTTCACTGTTGCAGTGACAGCAGTGCAAATTTGCACATGCTGACTGAAGTAGTAAAGTCAGGTGTTACCATGCTCTTGAATTTTCTTGACAGAAATGTTTTCCTATAGTCTTTCATTTCCCAAGAAAGGTTTTCCCTAATTTAAATCACAGGAAGGCAATTTTTTCTCAAATAGCACAATTCTATAAACATTTCTTGTGACACTCTTATTTCCTATTAAGATGCAATCTCTAATGCAACCCTAGAAGCTCCTAGAGTATGAATACACCCAAGTAACAGTAGAGCACTAATGGAACAGAAGAGCTGCTCTTTTCTGAATCAGATGTCAACTAAATAAGATGAGATTTTTATGCGCTATTTCTGCAGCACTTTTAGCTTGCAGGTAAGAGGAGCAAAAACCAATTACAGAAAGGCTATCAAATGAACATTCACAATTCTGTAACACACATAATTATTAACATACCAGTACTTTTTCTCTAAAACAGAAAATAACTTTTCCCCCTTTGTTCATCCAAGATGTGTTGTGTTGCTGAACTTCACTTTTTTACTTCTAACAATCAAAATTTTTAAAGTAAAGCAACTATCTGATGTCATAAATTAGTAAATTTTGTGAAACTTTGTCTCTTAATCCAGTAATCTGATTAAAAAATCTTACCATTCGTAAAGCCTTAGCAAAGGACTCCATCGCAACAGACTCTTTGCCAGGTGTTCTGACAGCAAGTTCTGCAACAGCATTAGCCATCAGCATCTCTGAACAACCTATTCATTGAAGACACATAGATGTTACATATCTGATGAACAATAACATGAAATGTGTATTATGTACAAAGTACAAAGAATGTAACATTCACCTCCCCCATACACAGTTCGAGTGTCCTTCACAGTCTGGGCAAGAACACAGAGAGCATCATGCAAAGACCTCTCTGCTTCATCTAGAATCTGCTGTGTTGCTCCACGCAAAACTATGGTGCAAGCTTCACCTAGAAAGCACAAATGCAAAAAGATTTAAAAAAAGAAACCAAAGACACAAAATGAAGGTATCACAAAGCATTTGTAAAGGTTTTGCTATCACTGTAGTCAAGTTTTATAGCACTTGATTTTCTGGGGAAAAGAAAGCATGATGACATTTCACAGATAGAATCAAATTATGTACACTATGCTATTGATTTTGTTCCACGACATCTTATTTAATAGAAAATTCATATTGCCTCAAAACAACCCCGTGAAAACTTACAGTATTGGCATTTACTAGAACAAGCTCTTAAGTTCTTTAAGTATGACATGTTGTTACTTTTCTTGTCAATTTAATTTCCCAAAGCAGAAATCTTGGTTCCCATCCTTACAAATGGTTATGTTCACTTACATAACACTAAACATACACAATTTCAACCATGAACACATGTCTTTACAGAATTTTTACTAGACAGCAAGGCTTTAATAAAAATGGTTACATGAATTATTACAAAATTCCTATACCCCACTGATAACTGAACAGTGTTAGCAGAGAGTTAACACAAAGGTTACAACATGCCATTAGTGATTAAACACTTACCCATTGCAACTCCAGAGAAATGAATGAGTTTATCTTCTCCAATCATGACTTCTTCTATAAGCTTGCAGCTTCCTAGTTTTACTAGCTCAGGGTGATCAAAAGTTGATGCAATTTCACCACCTACAAATGTAAGACCATACAGAAATCAGAGCTCACAGTGAAAGTATCTGTTCAAACAAGGTCTAACCAAGGGGGGCAGGGGGTTTGTTGAAAAAAATCATCTTCATAATTGCCCCCAAATAAATTTAAATTAACAATACCAATAAGCCAAGACTTTCTCATGTCAGCATATGGGACCAGAAACCTGGTTTGTATCACATCACAAGGACTACAATGCTTTTGAGTTCTGTCTGGATAAGACACTAAATGTTCATCTTTGCTAGAATTGAAACAGTATTTTTCAAGTTTTCATTTTTTACTGATGAAGTACTTAGAAAATACTAAACTGAGTTTCTTATGCTTTAAAACTCGAGCTTGTGACAGTATTCATTTTGCCTGCCTGATGATGGCTGAGAACCAGTGGCCACCACTCTCCTGAATCACAAGTCTCATGCCATGGTGTAGCAGCAGTGTTGAGCACAACTTGTAAACTGCCATATTGTAAGTAAAACAGGTACTACAAAGACTAAAATGTCTCTGAACAGATTACTGCTCTAGTACTTATATCTTCCTATTAAAAAACTATTTATGTGTATGCATTCCCAATGCATGCTCACTTATTCCACCACTCAAAATATCCAGGCTGTGATATGTGATATCCAGAAATGACACGTTCCTGTCATTTGAGGTCCACTTCAAGTCGATGACACAGGCCCACATTTTCAAACAAAGGGTGACCCTTTAGTCTTCTCTATCATTACAATAAAATAACCAGCCATTCTGAACAAGATGGCATTATCGAATCAAAAACTAGTGCTAATTTGTGGAGTCATCATCTTATTCTTTCTATTGCTAAGTTTCATCTTTTCCCTAGAAAACAAACATTTCAAAAGCTTATCAAGCAGGGACTTAAATTAAAATATTTTTAAAATATAAAAGAAAATTAGTAACTGATATAATATAATGGCCAGTCTTCGCGAACGAAGAACCAGGGAAGGTCTTTACACCTTCCAGCCTGCGCATTGGATTTTT
>JAYRBT010000042.1:34596045-34675746 GCA_036023395.1 Myiotriccus ornatus | reverse complement strand
TGGGAACGGGGACTGCGGGAACGGGGATCTGGGAACGGGGACTGCGGGAACGGGGATCTGGGAACGGGGGCTGCGGGAACGGCGCTGCGGGAATGGGGATCTGGGAGCGGCGCTGCGGGAGCGGCGCTGCGGGAGGAGAGTGCACTGTGAGCGTGGACAGGCGGGGCAGCAGGCTGCCCGGAGGAGCTGAGGATGGCCTATCCCTGGAAGTGTCCGAGGCCAGGCTGGATACGGCTTTTAGCAGCGTGGTCTAGTTCGAGGTGTCCCTGGCCATGGGGGGTTGGAACCAGATGGACTTCAATCCATCACTTCTGTGATTCTGCGATTCAGTTATATTCCTGGAGGTCAATTCTCAAGCAGGTCAAAAACTTTTAATCGATGCTCCTGGCCTCCAGTGCGCTTGCCAGACCATCGCATATAGCTGCTATGAGATCATGAGATTCATGTCACCAGTTAAAAGCAGTGCACAGGAGATACCCCAGCACAATCCCACTCAATACCCTCTTCGTTTCCATATTGAAATATTGGCAACCATTCCCTTGGCAGCTTTGCCAGTGTGAGACAACACCCGAGCCTTGCTTTGTCACTGCTTTTCCTCCACACAAAAAGCTTTCTACTAATGGTCATATTAAAAAAAACCCAAAATTCTTTTGTAGGATTCATTCCTCGAGAATGAATTCCAGCTGGCATTCCTCTTCTTGGTGATGGATAGAAAACTTCAAATATATGCCAAGTTGTTCTAGATTCAAACTGGCAGAAATCCATCCCAATGAAGACAGCACAAAAGAACATGACTAAAACTCTGCTAACTTTCACCTGTATTACTGGTTTTAAGTGTGACAGTAACTGGTTAGTATTAGTTCTTCAGTACTTTGGGCTTTTTGCTCTGTTTTCCTCACAGATATGTTCTCCCCCCCTACCCCCCACCTTATTCTCAAAACTGGAGTACTAATTGAATTTTAGCATCTTCAGTTGTCCTCATAGGTATGCAAAAAGTATTTAGGTTTTGGCTAAGGCAGATGACCCAACTAAACGTTAACAGCTTCTGTCTCAGAATCAGAGCATTCATAAAGATTTGCACTGAAATAATGATTCATTTTAATTCATATTTGCTGCTACAGTGGTGTGAGTTGGGGGGAAAAAATATTTTAAAGTGCCTTAGACCACAATCTGAGTTACAGCCTTTGGAAGATCAAGCTTTATGCCTTAAAACACTAACTTGGGAAGGATTAAAGAGGAAATAGGGAATTTTGATAAATCACCACCATATTTTATAGTCTCCAGAAGAAAGTCAAAATTCACCGGGACTCCAAACTTTTCTTATTTCTTGCTTTCGGAATTTATCAGTATTATGCTAAGAAATTCCTTTTGGGTTTTCTGAAATTGTAGCACATTGAAATTGCTGGCATGTGATTCACTAGCCAGTAGTTGACAGCAACAGTACTACCATGACAAAAAAAATCTCAGTCTACGTGCATGACAAAGACGTGACAGAAAACTAGCAGAAAATGAAACAGAAGTTTGGAGACAAATTTAAAGACTTCAGGTCATCGTGATCAGTTTTGGGTTTGTTTTTTACTACTCAGTAATGAGTGCAATATGGCAGCAGGGAGGAGGGCAGAGAGAGGTACCTGAAACAATGATTTAAAGAAAAGCAAAAAAGGTTATTAAAAAAAAAAAGACAATTCAGCAAAGCTAACCCTGCAAACTACTGAAGTAACCCACAGACAATTTTTAATGTAAAATCAATAGTTTATTGCCATGCTACAATTTTTTTTTTTTCAAATGAAGTTGGCACTGGTAAAGGGGAAAAATGTTGTCATAATACATAACACATTTTTTTAAAATGCACATTTGGTAAGCTTTCTCAATAATGGCAGCTTAAAACAAGTGAAATTAATTTTTTAAGATTAATGTGGAATGACATAAAAATACACTCTTTCTGCATAGTATAAGAAATACGGAATGTTTGTAAAAACAAATTCATTTAACAGGGAAAATTACTTGAAATTTTATAAACAATTTGGCAATGGTACTCCCACTGTTTAGACTTTTTCATATAAAAGAAATAAAAATCTAGAAAGCTACCTTTATACAAAGTTGCTATATTTATGCCTTTAAGTAGGAAAAAACATTTTATAATGCAAATTAGGACATACAATAATCTTACAATATGATACAATGTAATGACAAGAAAGGAACATACAACATAAGATTTTGGCCTTTGTAGAAATTTCTATTTCTGCATTTAATAAATGCATTTGTGGCACACTGGTGACTACTGTATTCTTACTACCTACCAGTCAGCTTTCATGCGAGGGCAGTATTCAGCTGCCTGCAGTTTGGGTGAGACACAGAACTGCTTCTGAGGAGACCAAAGGTGATGCTGCAATGAAGCGAGATGTGAAAAAGGCAACGTGCCTGCTGGTCGAGTCCCTGTACTGTGGGACACCATATAACACTCTTTCCTTTCATACCAAAGCATTTCTTATACATTCAGTTAAGTACCACAGTCTTACAAGTGAGAACATCGGTGTTTGCGATTTGGCAAAATTCCAGAGAAAATACAAAGTTAGTACCAAATATATATTATATATAAAATGTGGGTGTATGATAAACACACATGTTCTAATGCAAAAAACTGCATTATTATGGACTTAAATTCGCTGACATCCATTCCTGAATAACATGGGCATTAAAAAACATGTGTAACCCCAACCTTTCACACGCTTTAGAATCACTTCCTCTTTCATACACAAGTCAAAGCAATATATAAGCAAGTATGACCAAGAAATCAAAATTCCTGTAATTATCTGAACTCTGACCACGACAAATAGGATTTGTTTTTCAGTACATGTAATTAAATATATTTATATTTTTACAGTATTTTTAGACCATTCCTGAAGAACCTGACACCAGGTCTTCAGGTGTAACAGAGCTGTCAGCAGAACTTGATCTTGTAGGAACACATCCAGTGGCCCTTGAAGTCAACATCAGTCATTCGTTCAGCTTCAAAGGACGCTGCATGCAGACCCAATGAGCTCTGGAAGGGTCACCCTGCTAACAAGGAAGATTCCCTGATGACACCAAACCTTCTTCTCAGACTTCCTTTCCTACTGTCAAAGGGATACATGGACTCTGGGCTCTCTGGGTTGCTTGGCAGGTGGTGTTGGGAATGACCATGAACAGCACAGCCCCAGCACCAGGGATTGGCAAGGTAAGCTTCATGGCACCTTTTGCACTAAGGCTTTTCATGGGAAGCAGAGGAGCTGCTTCCCCCCAACTCATCGCTTGGCAATTCGGTCACCACGGGTCTCAGACATGAGCTCTGGCTGAGACCCCAAGGCATTTAGTACTTTGCAGACACAGAGGAAGACGGTCCCTATTCTGAAGGGCTTCAGCCTATTTTTTTAATCATCATTTTTACATAATCTCCTTTGTATATATACACATATTTGCTACATAAAACAGAATTACACCAAAGTAATGGATATAGCAGAAAATGCTGTCACAATATATGTATATTACCATGCTAAATAATTACTTAAACTGCAAGAAAAATTTCAAAAATGCCCTTCATAATATATAAAAATATAGAAATGTCCAACACTTGTTTCATCAACTTTATCTCTCATATTCTATCTGTACACCTACATATTTCCAAACAAAATACTGCGTTAATCTGGAGTAAACAGTGTGTTAGGGCAATATCCTCCTAAGACATCTGACAGACTTAGTAACATACCTTATAGCACAGTACCACAAGAATAATGTATACATGGTCGGAGTTGCAGATGCTAGGCTGCTTTTTTTCCCTTTTTTTTTTTCCCCCTTCTGATGCACTTTCTTTTCCAAAAGAGGAAGTAATTCCTAAAGATTGTGAAAGAACCTCAATTCATGACTTCCTGTCTTTTTCATATATGCTCTGTAAGAAGGACATCAACAAACTTGACTCCATCTTAACGCAGTTTTTTGTGGTGGAATTTCTTCTGGACTTTTGTTCTTGGAGTGTACATGAATTTAAAATAAACATATAATAAATGAACTTAGGTTTATATTAAGTAAATACTGTCAATATAAATGCCTGAATTGCTACCTCAAGGAAGAGATGGGAAAGATCGTATCATTAAATTCCAAAAACACCTACTTCTATCTATCACACTGAAGGACCGAACTCCTTTAGGGGAAAGAGAAGAATTTCAGATTTAAGTCCACTACTAGTTCCTACTCCATCAGTTTCATCTTATTTGCATCCATTAAATAAATTAGTACAGTGCAGAAATGGAACTTCACCATTGATCCCACCTTACATGAAGAGAATACTGCTTAGAAATAGAGGTCCAAATCAGATACATTCGTTATATGCTCAAAGTAGTAACTGACATTAATCAGAACTTCCATTTTCACTTCACCGACAATGAATAAAAACAATCTGCTCTCTCCTAACTCTGTCTCATTGAGACGTGGTTAAATATTAAACAAAAACAAGGACAGCCAGATTTTGAGCCAATACACACTGTTATAAAACTAGCAAAATCAACTGCTGGTCTGTCACATACCAAAGCAGCTCTGACACACTTTTGGACTTCGTACAGCTTACACATTTCCGTGACCTTTTTTACACCCAAGCTCCAGTCAGAGGTGTAAACACACACACAAATAATCCAAACATCTGGGGATGGGGACACACACACAACAGGGGGATTTAAGCAATTTATTATATGAAATGTCTCCTCGAACACTTAAGTTTCCTATAAAAGCTCTGCAGACTTTATAAGGTACAGAAATAGTGCTTCAATGCACACCATCACATTCAACCCCTGTCATATGCAAAATGTATTTACTGGGGGAAACAAAAGATTATTCCCCTGATATAACAATGGATTACATTCTCACTACCTGTATTTCTAGTACTTTTGGTCACCGTTTCATCTTCTTTTACCCACTCAGTTTCCTTGTTTAAAAGATACACTAATGTATATCTTTCCCAAATCATTGCATTAAACCTACAGTTAAAGACTTTCCCTTGTCAAATGTGCTTGAAGGTCAGCAGCCAACTGCACGCTATGGACGAAAAATAGAACTGATGGAGATGCTACCATTTTTACAGGACCTTGTTTATGTAAACTTAACATGCCTCATTTACTAAAGCAAATAGTGACGTATTTGTAGTTTCTCGATCTATACACCTGTGGGCCCAAAATAAATATGATCTAAATACTGTGGAGAGATTTCAGCTGAAAACTGAATCCTAGATTACAGAAACTAAATCTAACATCACAGCCTTTAAAAGAAAAATTGAAAAAAATATTTACCAAGTCTAAAAGGGTAAAGTGCACTTCAACTGCATCTACTTCAAGGGGCAGAAAATAAGGAATGCTAAAGATGAGTAGTGTGGGTAACAGGGACTACTCAATATGTTTGCAGCATACACAAAATGAGAAAGCATTATCCCATCTGTAAAAAGTAAGAGGTTAAAAAAGTAGTCCTGGAAAGTATATGTCATCAGACTTGTTAGTATAATTAAGGCTATAAAAATTGAAATTTCGGTATGTTCTCAATTTTTGGGGCCAGAGCTAGGAAAACATTGTGAAACTTGCAACAAGATAAAAAAATTCTCAGACAGTTCCTTTTATCTGAAACTACCGAGACTAAATGCATAGGACAGTGCACTGGAACTAAGGAGAGATATGCCTGGTTGTTGAAATTTCAGCAGGTCACTTACAATTTACCTGAAACCTGTTTCCGTATTTGGCAGTTAAGAATATTACTTCCCTGCCTCACAGGTGTGTTTTTAGGGTCCAATTAATTTGTCCAAACTGTACAGATGAGGACCAAATATTTCTAAGCAGCTAGTTAGATCGAACACGTTTGTCTCAAAACACAGGCTGAAGCATTAGTTCAGCTCACAAACTTAAGTGAGCTATACACTAAGAACAAGAATCACATCAGTATTATTAACCCAGTAAGTATTTTGCAATGCATGGTAATTTCTCTTCAGTACAGACCAAGACTGGTCCATAGCATAAGGTGAGGCAATGGCAAAGATGTGTGGGAACACTTAAAGAATCACAGAATCAATTAAGCTGGAGAAGACCTCTGAGATCATCGAGTCCAACCTATGACCGAACACCACCTCGTCAACTAGACCATGGCACTCAGTGCCACATTCAGTCTTTCCTTAAACACCTCCAGGGACAGTGACTCCACCACCTCTCTGGGCAGCCCACTCCAATGTCTACTCATACTTTCTGTGAAGAATTTTGTGCTAATGTCCAACGTAAACTTGCCCTGGTGCAGCTCAAGACTATGTCCTCTTGTCCCATCATTAGTTGCCTTGGAGAAGAGGCTGACCCCCACCTGGCTCCTTTCAAGAGACTGCAGACCTGTAAAATGCCTAGCTTTAGGTAGTCATTACCTTTCTGAGTACCAAGGTCTCCCCACAAGTCAGCAAGCCTATCACAAGAATATGCAGAAGCTGATCATGAAATCATTAATGAGGATTGATTTTTTTCCTTAAATCTCATTTAAGTCCTCATAATGGTCTCAGTGACTCCCATCTTTTACTTCTGCAAATTATGGTCTTTGTGCATCTGGTATTTCAGTACCATACAGTCTGTAAAAAATAATGAAAGTCAGAGTGAAAAAGTTGCCTGATACCAGCTAATGGTGTAGCAAGACACATGTATTTCAGGTGCTACTACTGCTGCCACTGCTGAACGAGAGAAAACCAAAGAAAAAAGAGGAACAGAAATACACACCAATTTAAAAGGCTGAAAGTAACTAGTTTGTTTTTTTTTTTAATAAAACTTCAAATCAAATATTGCATGAAGACCCTTAATGCTTTTCCGGATCTTCGAATGGCTTTTCATGCATATTTTTCCTCACAGTTCAGGAGGTATTTTACATCATACCAGTTCACACAAGTGTCAGTTCCTTTGCAATCACAGGCTCAAGAGCAATCTCTTCTACTGCTAGTACCAAGGTGCGCCTGCAATACTGCCAGAATTCTAAGATTATTCAGAGTATTAATAAACAAAACAAAATAAAAACTTCTAAGGGTGCATCTGGCGTATTCAACAAAGAACATTCTACCTGGATGTACCTGTAACACTGAGCAGCCATCATTGTGACCAAATTCACCAACTGCAAAAGGAAAAGAATTATGCTTGTAGATAATACTACCTTCAGATAATTTACTACATATCTTTCTAAATTAAAGTACACTATCACCTATGGATGCACACTGCTAGAATGTACAACTTTCTATAAAGAACTATCAAGTCCAGTACCCTGCCTCCCGTGTAACCTGTGTTTGATGCTTTAGAGGAAGACAATAACTGCATAATAAACCTTTCCAGTTGTGCAATAATGCATGCTGCTGGAGAGCTGGGATATTTCTGTCAGGCATAAAAAAGTAGAACACTGGACAAAGACAACTATTTGACCTTCAAGAGTCTTTCTTTGTCAAATGCAGAGAGTAAGACAAACACATATACGACCCTGAACAATAATTAAAGCTATGTACAAAATTTTGACTTTTAAAACAAGACATTATGGAACAAATAAAAAAGAAACATACAAATGCAAAGAAAGGGAAGGACACTGAACTAAGAAATGACAAGACAGCCTTAATTCATACAGCCCACCTGTAAATTCCTTCACAAAAAAACCCAAAACGCTAATGGGATTACAATTTTGCCAGATTTCACAGGGAATTTGATATGCGACTTGGAATTCTATTCTAGCGGAAGGAGCTTAAGGCTGGATTTAGATGTGTTCATAGCTCTGATCAACAAGCATCAATGTGACCTCTCAAAAATCATACAAGTTGAGAAAACTGTCAGGAATTAGAGGCCTTCTTGCCCACAGACAAAAAAGGCGTGGTGTTTATATTCCTTGAGATGAACCAACGCATCTTGTGTGTGTCAAACTGAGTGAATTAGCGTATTATATACATTTCATTCTGGAGGAACCACTTCAATAAGAAATGAATGTTAAGATATGTATATTGAAAGATTAGGTTTACCTGCCAATAATGCACATATCAAGAGGCTTCAAAAAGTGTTATAAATGCCATTAATGAGTATAGGCACCAGATCGGAATATTTATAAATTCAAAACCAGCATGTCACTCAGACTCTAATCAATTAAAGAGGCACTGTAAAAGGTGGTGATGCTGCTATGCAGTAATTACTTCTATTGTAGAATGAAATAGTGTTACCTAGATGAATACTTGCTCTACATTAGTTCCCTTTAGTTAGACAAGTACATGAAGTATGCAGAAAAAGTTCTATTAGTCTATAAAAGGCATTAGTGTTAAGAAATGCAAAGTACTCGCATCTTCAATGTTATAAACTTCACAAAAGGTGCAAATGATTCAATGTTTCCCAGGCTCACATAGGCAGGTCAGTACTGTTATGTCTAGTTTTCCTAGAAGTACCATCATCTCGGGGCAGTGCTTTTTGCAAGCTTGACATAGCAGCAGTTCTTTCAATGTCTATCACAGCATACAGCTCTGTGCGCCTGGTTGGCGTCTGCGGAAGTGGAGTGGTGGGGGTTTTTGGAGTCTGAGGGTTGTCAGAGTCACTACCACCTTCCAAGTCAACCTGTATGTAGTTGAGCTGCCTGTGTTCTAAACTTGGACGCCTAATGTCGAAGTTAAAGACTGTTGGGGTACAGTCCCGACGTCGTGTAAATTCTACTTTATGAGCACTTGTTGGTACTGTTACATTCTCTGTATTGACATAATTATGCATTAGATCTAGGTTATTGTGGTAGCCATTCAGAGATGGGGTCTTTGGTCCTAAACTGTCATCTTCATCTCTACTCAGCTTGCGGGCTTCCCAAACAGGAGGCAAGGATGGCAAGTTCTCATAGTTCAACAGCGCAGTTCTCCTCTGAGCAGAGTTGTTAATGTTCTGGGTGTCTGAGGTACTGGTTGATGTCAAGCGACCTCTCCTGACCCCTGAGGCACTAGGGATTGATAACCTATTTATATTTTCATACACCAGTTTATTACCAGATGGTGTTTCTCTACGTTCATCACTGTCATACCCAGTGTCCCACTCAGTGTTGTTTGTGCTGCTGCCACTAACTTGATCTCTCCCAAGTTGCTCCAGTTTCTCTCTTTCCATTAACTGCCTTTGAACAGGTGTTGGTCCTAAAACAAATTTGACTCCTTCAGGCTCCAGGAGAACCTGAGCATCTCTGTCATCAGTACACATCTGATCTTCTTTCACTTTAGTTATTTCAGTGTTTGAAAGCTTTGATTCCAGTGGCACATGCACACTCGATCGATTTTTTCTTTCTTCTTGTACTCCAGTAGTGTTGACGTAAGTGTGCACCTAAAAGAGGAAGAAAAAAGAGGAGATTCAAATGCTCTTTGTGCCTCTTTTCTTTCCCCTCCAAATTTCTTTCTTTCTTAGCTCCCCACTTTTCAAATAAAAATACTTGAAAACAAAATTGTGTTATGGCAGGTGTTTAAGGTCACCTCTCACATTTTGATGAACTGTGGTCAGTTTGGTTTTTTTTTCCTGAAATTTTGTTGTTGGTTTTGTTAATGCTACTATAACAAAAGAACAGCATTTATATGTTAGATACACAAAAATCTTCCTAAAACACAAGCCATTATTAAACTTGACTAATATTATCATCAGCAACCTGAATGATGAGAAAGAACACACCCTCTGAGAGTTTTCAGTCTTTCCCAGACTGGTAGGCTTTTCACTGAGAGGGATCTCAGCAGCCTGGAGAACTGACCTCATAGAAACCTCAGCAACAGCAAATGCAAAGTCCAAGTGCCTGGTATGGAACACCACCAACAAACAGGCTAGACACCAACTGACTTGAAAGTAGCCTTGCAGCAAAGCTGGGGGTCCGGGTGGATGGTAAGTCAAATGTGAGTCAGCGGCATGCTCTGGCAGCAATGAAAAAACAAACTTGCACTGGTTTGCATTGGCAGTAGCACAGCCAGTAGGTTAAGGAACATGATTATGACCATCAACTCAGTTCTTGTGAGACTGAATCTGAGCTCCTCAGTACAAGACAGACATCACCATACTGGAGCAAGTCCAGTGGAGGGCTGGAGCATGTGACACACAAGGAGAAGCTGAGAGCACCATCTTTGTTCTGTCTTAATGAAAAGGCCAGGGAATCACCTGCTAGCTGTTTTCAATTACCTAACATATAAAGAAGACAGAGCCAGACTCTTTTTGGATATATTCAGCAAAAGGCTAAGGGGCAGTGGACAACAGTTGTAACAAGAAGAACTCTAAATACATATTAGGGAGAAATGCTTTCACAACAAAAGTAGTGAAACACTGGTACACATGGCTCAGATTCTGTAGAATCCCCTTGTTTGCAGTACTAAAAACATGACGAGGACAAGGCTCTGTGCAGCTGTCTCTAACTTAAAAATTTGATCTAGAGGACTATAGGTTCCTTCTAACCTAAAATATTCCGTGATTTCTATTTACCAAATATAAGACTTACATATAAAGTAGCTTTTTGACCAGGATCTCTCATTATAACATACAATTACTTGTGTTTAAATATAATTACTGAAATTTTCGAGAAGAGTATAATGCAAATATATACTTTCAATATCTTTATTTGCATATAAATATGAAGCTATCCTACAAAGTATCATTTTAAAGAGGCAAAATATAATAAAAAAATTATAATAAACACTTTTCTGAGGTAGTTAAAATATGGTAGAAATACATTACACTTGATACTGAAAAACACAAGTGAAAGCCTACAGAAAAATCATTAGAAAAATCAAAAGTAATGTGGAACATAAGTTGTAGGAGGGGAAAAAAACCACTCACTTGCTCTTCTGCTACAAGTAAAGGATGTGTTGATTCTTCACCGACAGAGGGGAGGCGTGCACTTCCGACAGAAGGATGTCTGCTGGAAGGATGTGATGAAGCATCTCCAAAAGATGGGTATCTGGGATAGCCATTAGGTAAACTTTGTGCATTGAACCCAGGAGCTGATTCAATTAGAAAACAAGCAAAACCATATTAAAATAGAACATTTTACTGTATATTAGTCAGATGCTTTATACATTAATTTTCAAATTTCAAAAGGGAAATTAAAATATGTAAAACAGTATTAAATATTCACAAGGCTCAATTTTGCTTGGAGGAAGGAAACAGAGAGCAGAGAATAGCATCCCAGTATTTACTGGGAAACACATCTGAAGCAACGACTAAAAGCTGGATGTATTACACACCGCAGTCCTCCCACTAAGCTCCCTATCCAACTTTCTACCATTAACATGTCTCCCTGACAAACAGAGACTTATTTAACTAAGCTTCCATTTCTCTAAAATTATCAATAACCTGGAATTCCTAGTTTCAAATATCAAGCTATCTGCATGAGATTACCTAAAATATTCCGGTACTTTTGAAAGCACTCCAGTCTGCCCGTCCACCTACTCTGAGCAAAAGAAAGATTATAGAGCCACTGTACATGTGATTTTACCAGTACTTTCCTCCCCATAATTAAAAGGTTGGAACATTGCCTAACATTAACACTTCTCAGAAATGCTACAGGTAAAACACGTTGATATATTATAAAGTAATTCAATCGGTGTATTTGTGAGTGTTCTCATGCAACAACTAAGTTCCCAAAACTTATTTCTTAGAGATGAAGAACTTTACTATGGCAGTTCTGCTTCCAAGACTTAGGGTTCTCTAAAGAGAATCCTCAGCAAGTACCTCAAGAGAATGCATTACTGGTAGTTAGTTTCAGCTTTAAATTAGCTTTCTTTTTAATTACTTAAAGATCAAATGCAAATCAAATGCTATTTTCAGCTAAGTGCCACATTACATTCAGGTATGTCATCTGACAGTAGAACCATACTTACTGGTAGGTGTTCGAGGGGTTCTTGGAACTTCCAATTCAGTTTGATGATTATTCCTTTCTACTACTGGTTCTTCTACTACATTTATGCTATTATTCTGCATTATCTCTTGTAACATGTTAAATAGCTCTTCTGCCCGGGCACATTTAAAGGCAAAGATTCCTACAAATACACACACACACACACACAAATTAAAAATCCTTTAACTAAGAAACATGCCTTACAATACATATAACTTTCAAGAAATAGAACTGGAATCCACATAATGAATACCTGTTAACGAAGCAAAAACGTTATGAAACTTTTATTGTACCAAAACACATGAAGTTACTGTGAGAACCTCTAAAGTGGTTATCTCATAGAAGAATAAGAATCCCATGCACCAAAAGTTAAATCAGAACAGAAAACTGATTCAGTTAAGAGCAAAACTAGGTTTTGAGTTCTAAAGGGGGGGGGGAACCCCACAAGATTCTTTCTTTTAAACTCATAAAAAGGATATCTACTAAATAAATACAATTTTAAAAACTCTTTAAACGTAACTACAGTGGTGCTACAAGGTCATATTTCCTAAACCGGATTTCTATTAAATTACCATAAAAAGAAGATACCTGCACAACAAAAAAAGGATTTAAACACTGGGTAGAAGCTTAGTTTCTTAAAGAGGATTAAAATGAAAAGCTAGTAAGACAAACTGTGTGAAACAGACAGTAACAAACTAATTGCTTTAGGCTAATAGACACAGAACACAAAGTCAGCAGCAATACCGTGTATTTTGCGTGTGTATTGTGCCACTTTGCCTTTGAACAGCAGGGAGCGTCCCAACTTACCCTCACCAGCAAAGTCGCAGCTTTGGATTATTCTTCCATTGAAAGCATGAAGTTAAAGTTGACATGCTTGTTAAACGTGGGTGCAGGTGCTCATTTTTCAAACTGAGTATTACAATCTTAAAACACTCTTTACTAAAAACTGCCTACCTATATAGCTTCTCCTACTGTAAGTGCAGTTATGTGAATACGCTGGCAATTACTATCATCATGTATTTATTTAGGGACGCAGAACTGTGACAGATCAGAACTACCAGAAATGCTCCACGTGGCAGAGGTTCACAAAAACCCACCTGGGAATATAGCAAGTGGGCTAGGAGGAATGACTCAATGATTAATACTGAGCTGGTGCACTGAATAAGCTTCATGCTTCCAACACTGCAGCTACAGAGCTTCTGCTACTCTATTCCCTGACCCATGATCCACCTCATGTACAGTAGTCCATGTTTAATATTTTCTGTATTTCTGAAAATTTGCACTTCATACTTAAATCTTAATGGACAAAAAATAGAATTTAAAAAAATCTAGGTTCACAAGCTCGTAAAGCTCCCAGTATGTTTCCAAGAAATTCATCTGCCTTTAAATATATTCACATTAAATACAATGTGATCTGTCACACAACACGGTGACAACACCATCTTCTCCAAGTTTTCTATCCTGAATTATCTATTAGCTGTGCTCCTAAAACATGTCTTCAAGTTTTTTAAACACCTAGCACAAACTCAATGTTTCACCATCAGTGCACTCTGACAACTTTTCAATAGATATAGTTTGAGATTAAAGGGAAAACTCAAACAAGGATACTGGCTAATGCAAGAAGTTGCTGGGCAGTATTCAGTGAATTCTCATATGAAAAACTCAGTCAATACACAAAGTGAAGATGACGTTTTGCAACTGTGCCCACAAAACCCAGCGTAGGTCTCAGGAACAATGCTCCATTGCAAAAGGGCAGCAAAGAACATTTTCTGCCAGATTTCTTTTTTCTAAATATTTTCAGTATTTTAATATTACGTAAGAAAGTCAAGAAACAAAAGAGGGAGGTAAGGGTTGCTGCTTACACAGTCTGCTTAATCTTCTCTGTTAAAAAAAGAAGAACAAAGCAACTCGGAGGAAAGGAGAAAAGTCAGTTAGACTTGGTGGAAAATTCTGCACACTTGCTAATAGACTGTGGAAAAGAACCTTCAAATTAGTATTTTCAATTAAATATTATTAGTATCTCTTTTCAATGTTTAAAAGAAGCAATAAAATAAACCTGCAAAATCAATTACAGTGATTATCTTCAAAACAAAGTTTATTACCTTCTGAAAATTTATTTTAGTACTGTGACATTTGAAACTATCTCCACTTCTCGTTAAGAGACAAACTGAGAGTGTCTTCTAAAACACTTACAAAAAAGAATTTGTCTGCCCTTACCTCTGCTTGGACAATGAAGATTGACCAGATTTATTTATGATCAAGTTCTTTCATATTCCTGATTTTTTTACAGTGAAATTAAAAACCTAAAATTGTAGTTTCTAAATATTGTTGTTGATAAAAACCACTAGTAAATGCTAAAAATTTGTTAAAAAATTGCAACTTAATTTTACAGCATATGAATACATAAGAATTCCAACTACACAGAGCTACTTCACAGTAGAAAGGTACAAAATAAGGCCAAGACCTCAACTGAAACATCACCCCCAGGGACTGCTGCAGTGACGAGAGACGCCTGAATCTTCTCAGAGGCAGCCAAACTTGACCAGGGCAGGCATGGTCTGGGAACTGGAAAGGTAACTATCTTCCAGTGAAAGCCACACAGAAAATAACTGAGCACAGCTGAAGTATGGACAGTTCATACCAAAACATGTAAAAATTTGAGAATTATGTCACTGATATAAATGAAAGTGGTATTTGCTTTAGGAAGAGGATGAAACACAAGCATCTTACTGAAGATAATAATAAGGTGGGGACATCCAATTCATATCAGCACTCTAGTCTTTTAAAATCTAAAAATAGAGAATTCTTTGAATTATGAAGAGATTCCTCCACAGTTCCAGATTTCACTGCCTCCCCCTGAAAGTCAAGTCAACCTCTGAGGCAGGAGAATTTCCCTGTCAAAACCACCTCTTAAGCTGACAAAAAGTATTCACACATAGAATCTTCAAGTCCTCCAGACCTATAGTGCCAAAAACTATGTGAAACTCAAATCCTCATTCCTCATAAAGTATTTTTTTTCCAGAAACTACATTCACATATAAAACTATAGCCTTTACAACCCTTGCCAAAGGACTGGTAAATATCTTCCAACATCAAATAAATTTCCAAAATCTTTATATACAAAATTTCCACATACCTTGTCCAGTTTGACACCTTCGACCACTTTCAAAAGAGAAAAGATTTGAGTCATAGCCATAGCGACGGAGACAGAGGTAGTGCCATTTTACAGAGTCCCTTTTACGGGTGTACAAAATCAATTCTGTATCTGTAAGTTCCATTATGCCAGAACCCAGTTCATTACCATCATCATCCACATTAATAACCTATAAAAAAGAAGTTAAAAAGTATTAGGTAAGTAGTCTTTTGAGAAACAATACCATTTCTAATAATCTAGTTATGATCCTTGAAGTAAAAGGTTTTTTTAAAAACAAACAAACAAAAAAAGAACTCACCAAACTAGTTCCTTTCCTCCCCCAACCCAGAATTAAAAAAAATAAAATACTTATTTAAAAGCAATACAAATGAGATTGTCTAACATTACTGTAAATCCTGATGAGAAATTTAAAGTAAAAGAGATTCATAAGTCAAATACTTTTTTTTAAACTGGCTTTATGTATGTATTCTAGTATTTCCACATGCATAAGGCATTCCTCAGATAATGAAATCTCTCAGAGCCCCATTTCTAGAAAAAAAAAGGTATTTTCTTTGTCATATAACCCCACTTACAGTTGGGAAAAGGAATGAAAAAGGGTAAAGTGGCTCTAAGATAAAGCTTCCTTCACATACATGTATAGCCTTGCACTGTGCTGACTCACAACGATTTTAGATATTTTGCTGCCTTTTTAAAGTCAACAAATAACTCAAATGCCCTATAGTTACTTTGTGTGAAAACATGAGTATAAAGCTTCAACTCTTATTCCTTTCTGCTTTTAACTATTTTGAGGTCATCTGCATCCTTTACGGAATATATACAATATATATTTTCCCATGCATCTATTTTATCTCACAGTGCTGCTTTTAGTGGGATTCTTTGTTATTCACTAAAAAAGCTACCAAAATTTTTCCCTATGGAATTAATGTTACTCCTTAAAGAGTAACATTGAAACCTAGTCCATTGAAAAGAATTCGGAGTAGTTTCATCTGCCACTGAGGCTTACGCCAATTTTCCTCATTTTGCAAATTGCATTCTTTCATCTTCTCCCTCCTGCTGCTAAATCAGCAATCCAAACAATAGAGAAATTCTACAAGGAGAAAATTAGGAACTAGTTACACAAAGTGATGTCAAATGCATAAAGAGCAAGAAAACAGAGAAATATTTTATCCTTCAGCTTTCTTTACTGACAATATTAAACATTTCCCTAAGGCAACACATGAATCATTTTTCAGTATGGAAGCATTACATTCCTTTGTCAGCTCACTGAGAGTTTGGAGCACAGAAACAAATCTGACTTGTGTGACTATGCAAAGGTATGTTTACTCAAAGTCACTGACTTCAGCAGCTTCATGTTTAGCATGTTACGCACATGAACAAGTGTTCACAAGCTTATAAATTCCAGAGATATATGGGACAAAAGCACATATAGAAATAAATTTCTTCCAAGTAAAGGGCAAAAGTTCTCAAAATGCTACAATCAGTAGTGACCTTCAAGTAAAATCAGCAGTCCTAAAATTTTCTATTGCTGACTCTGCATTCAGGTTCACAATTACACTTCTCTAATAGCTCTCCCCTTATGCTTTCCTAACTTTTGTATCCTCCCAGAGACAACAACACTTACTTGGCCCCTACCAACTCAAATGGAGATGGATCAAAGCACAGGGCTTCTTCTCCTTCCTAAAGATCAAAACTGTCCTAAAAAGCCTACCCTACCTAGGGAATTCCTGTCACTACTGGGAAGAGAGGATCCCTCAAAGGGGCAGGAGAAACCTACCAACCACAGACACCTGCAACTCTGCAATGTTTCAACTAGTCAGAAATCTGCGCTGTATTTTCATTTAATTTTTTTCAATCCCAGACCTACTCTGCAAGAAAGCAACAAAATAATTCACAGCATACCACATAAGTTGCATACCTTAAACTTGTTTCGGTGGTTATCTGGGACAGTTTCTTTATCTGGACAGCTACAACAGCTACCCATGACTTCTTTAGAAGACCATCTGATCTCTAAAGGGAAAAAAAAAAACAACAACCAACAAAATTATCATTTAGGAGAAGTAAAAATAGAGTAATATCAACAAAACAACCCAATGCAAATTACTCTCTGAAATTACAATTCTTCATGATGAATTTTGCAACCATAAGTAACAAGCAATCAACATAGATACTACAAGTATAGTAGTTAAGTTAGATTTGGCATTAAGGAGCGGCAACACTGAGCTGTTAAAGTCCTACCAATAATTCAACCTGAGGTTACTACCAAACAGACACATCTGATCTGTCACCTTAATTCCCATGGTAGCAGCGGAAAACAAAAACCGACAACTTACCGAGTATGATTTTCATCTCCTAAACCGGGGCCTAAATGAGCACTCCCTGGCTCAGGCTGCTGAGCACAGCCCTAGTGCCGCCCCTAAAAGCCCTGGGCTGTAGGAGGTTACCAGGCACAGGCAACGCAAAGAGCCCACATGGCAATCCTGAAAGGCTGCCTTGGCTTTGACAGCTCCAGGGTTGCTTTGCAAGAGAGGTTGGAGGCATTCCAGGCCCGGAGGCAGCCCTGTGCTGGCAGCCATGCAGTGAAGTTCTGTGCTTCCACTTCTGAATATTTCCCATATAGCAATGTACATCAAATTATGTAATCAAAGTCAAAGGAAGGAAAAAAACTCACATTCAACACAAATATTTTAAAACGTAGGGGGTGGAGGGGAAATAATATGAAGTCCCATTTAAATTAAATTGCTACACATTTGCTATAAAATAGTAAAATACTCAACTAACACAGAACAGCATGGCTAAACTAATGAAACCAAAAATAAATATTTGATTTTTTTTAATATTTTTTCATTTAAAGATTTTTCTATATATGGTAAAACTTTCATAAAACAGTTTGATAAAATGTTCACAGAACCAAGACTCACAACTTGCTGCTTCTCCCTCTATGACCACGCAGAGAGGGGTAAGCCTTGTATTTCTTAAATACGAGGAAGTCAGACAGAAGGAAACTTTAACCCATTTACATCATATTTATATTGGTTAAGAACTAAAATTTCCACTACACAAATGAAAAATGGGGCAAAATCCTGGAAGAGAGCTATTAAGTCAACAAGAGATATGACATTAGGAATCAAGAAAGAAGACAGAATGAGTTGATAACTCTTCCTGACTGAAGAGGGAAAAAAATCCGATGTCACCTTAAGAAAACTATGACTTGTTTTCTAGACGGGCATTTGTATTAGCATGCAGCAGTAGTATCCACAAAGCATTTTAGTCTGCTGAGAAATAAGGTGCAAGGAATACAATGAAGAGCATCTAACTCTTCCCCTCTTCTTGATCAGAAAAGCCGCTCACATGAGATACTTCTACATCGGAGACTGTATAAACCGGTATAAATCTGCCACCAACCCCTTGCAGAGGTGAAGCAAGAATGTAACAGAAAGTGTAACAACATGGCTTGGATTAATCCAGTCAGAAAGAGGCAGAATACTCAAAATCATGGATTCTTTAATGTCATTTCTCATCAGAACACGAAAATATGTGTTAATTTGATAGAACTTTTTTTCCAAATCAAGGAAAAGACCTCTGAGATCAATCATGGAGTCCAACCTATGACCTAAAACCACCTCATCAACTAGACCATGGCACTAAGTCTTTTCTTGAACACCTCCAGGGATGGTGACTCCACCACCTCTCTGGGCAGGCCATTCCAATGCCCAATCACCTCTTCTGTGAAGAACTTCTCCCTAATGTCCAGTGTAAACCTCCTCTGGCATAGCTTAAGCCCGTGCCCTCTTGTCCTACTGCTGATTGCCTGGGAGAAGAGATCAACCCCCAGCTGGCTACAACCTCCTCTCGGGTATTTGTAGAGAGTGATGAGGTCACCCCTGAGCCTCCTCTTCTCCAGACTAAACAACCCCAGCTCCCTCAGCTGCTCCTCACAGGACTTATGCTCCAGACCCTTCACCAGCCTGGTTGCCCTTCTTTGGACTCACTCCAGCACACCAACATCATTTCATGTAGTGAGGGGCCCAAAACTGGACACAGTGCTTAAGGTGTGGTCTCACCAGTGCTGAGTATAGGGGAACAATCACTGCTCTCTGGTCTTGCTGGACACACTATTCCTGATGCAGGCCAGGATGCCATTCACCTTCTTGGCCACCTGGGCACACTGCTGGCTCTTGTTCAGACAGCTGTCAGTCAGAACCACCAGGTCCCTTTCTGCCTGGTCACTATCCAGCCACTCTGTGCCCAGGCTGTAGTGCTCCACGGGGTGGTTGTGGACAAAGTGTAGGATACAGTAACTGGCCTTGTTGAACCTTATACGGCTGGATTTGACCCATCTATCCAGCCTGTCCAAGCCCCTCTGCAGAGCCCTCCCACCCTCCAGCAGATTGACACTCACCCCCAACTTGGTGTTAGCTGCAAATTTGCTGATGGTGGACTCAGTCCCCTCATCCAAATCTCAGTTAAGGATAATAAACAGGACTGGGCCCAGTGGGGAGAAGTTCTGAATGTTATTAATCAGTCCAATCAATCAGTTCCAGACCACTTTTAATAATCTTCACACATACATCCATGTTATTTTAACTACTCATTTTTTTATTATTAATATTTCTTTCCTGTTCTATTTAGAAAGGGTAGTAATAGCTATTACTTAAGGCACAGATGCATGCACTTAGACCTCAAATGTTTTGACAAAGTGTAAACAAAACTAGACAGTTGTGTGTTGTATCATTAACTTTCTATGCATTCAGCATAAAATAACTGATCAAATACATTGAAGGCAGGTGTCTGAAAACTTTTAAAATAACCTTCAACATTTAACTGCAAAGCAGTTTTGGGGAAAAAAAAATCACTGGAGTTGCAAGAAGAAAGCTGTACCATATGAAGATGTATAGCCTCAGTATCTCAATAATGACAAAGAAAGGCTATGTAATCAATAATCATACAAGCTCGTTATTTTGTCTCAAATATATTCGAATATTAATATTTCAGAAAACCAAGAACTGCAATGCTGCTTCAAAGGATATGAATCAAGGCTATAAGGAAGAAATTAAACAGCTAGGGAACTGGCAGAATTAAAAATCACTCACCTAGATTTGGCCATTAATATTCCCAGCCTCTGCTGCAGCATCAGGGCTTCTGTCATACTCAAAGTGTCATGATGTCTTGTCGCAGAATGAATCATTTGACCTAGAACTAGAAGAGTAAATAAATGTAATTTTTTCTTGTTTCTAAGATGCTAGTTAGTAAACTAAGAAAAATACACATTTCTGTTTATTATTGCTTTGTCACTGTAATGCCAAGTGAGGTCTTCATGACTAGGAGGCATCTGAAGTGATGTTTTAGACAAGACCGATCTTTTGGAGCTTTTGTGCCTTGGAAGAAAATAATTTGGCATTCCTTTCTGCAACACAGCCTGTCACACTGCAGACTCCATTCATTCTCCACTCGCTGCTTACTCAATTTAGTGTGTGGAAATGACGGATGAGAAGCTCCCGTTATCCTCAGTACATACTGAACCAAACCACGGCACACAAACAGAAGAACACACACAACTTACTCTGTATAACTTCCCCTTGCTTATTCTAGTGAACATACACAAATGCTGACTTGTATGGCTAACACATCACCCTTTCTCTGCTTTCCTTATGATTCCTGCTCCAGGACATGGACCATAAATTGCTTGCTTTTACTTCGCCTCACCCCCCGGATTACTCTCACACCAGCTATCCACTCACATTTAACACGAAAACTCAGCTGCTGCTTCCATCATACTAACAGTTAGCAGCCTCTGTTCTCTGTTTGTAAAACTGCCAAACAAGCACTTAATGTTTCCTTTGATGCTACTTATTAAACTCAAGAGAAGGGCTAATTTCTCAGAAAAATGCTTTATTATTAGTCTTTCTTATCAGTCTTTCAGGATGTCTAAGCAAACTTCTTTGAAACCAGTGCAGCTTTGCTTACAAATTTTTGCTGCAATACTTTCTATTCATTTGCTGTCCTCTGCCTTACATCTGGATTAAAATCATTTAGGAAACCAAAGTACTCTTCTTTTTTGCATGATATCAAGAGTAACGTAGTCCCAAATTCATACCAGGTCCTAGGCATCATTACAACATCATTACAACAGTTGCAAAACAACTTTTACTGCGAAGGGATTGCACAAGAGAACAGCTCCATAGCTATCATAAAGAAAATGAAACATAACTGCTTGGAAAGAACTAAAAGAGCCAAACCAAACCCACACTTTATTGTATGAATCCACAGTGCACCCCCAGATGTAGCAATGCATGCAGTTCAGCCTCCCCCATCAAAAAAAGACAGAGTAAAACCAGAAATATGCTACTTATATGGCTCAGCCTGAAAAAACTGAGCAGAGAGGTCAGAAAAAATGAGTACAGAATTATAGGTGACACAGAGAAGATAAATAAAGCAGAACTATTTTCCAAATGTAAGCACTAGGGAACATCAGTTGACATTAAGGGACAGGTTCAAAGACCTACACAGAAATACTCTACATGGTATGTAGTTATTGTGATCCACAATGTCATATGGGAATGAGTTCCAAAAATTTACATGCTCAGAAAGTAACTGGACAAATGCAAGCTCCATGAAGAGCTTTTAAACTCAAGGATGTCACATCTGGCTCCAAAAGTCTCTAAGGTGCAGATACTTAGAAGTGTCTTAAAGACTGATCATAAAATGTTTCTTCTTATTATTCCCTTCCCTATATATTTACTATTTTCTGTCAAGAATTTAATATTTACTGTCAGAAATAGGACACTGGACAAGCTGATACTTCAAGTGTGACCCAATAAAGCCATTCTAGTTATGTAAATGGAGGACATCAACTCAGCATGAATTTTTGAGTGCAATCCCGTAAGACACTGAAAAAGGAAATTATTAACAACTTATACTTAACGTGCAATTAAACCCTAGATCTCACAAAGGTACACAAAAAAACCCTTATTGAACTGCTTGACAGATATGTACTTTTGCATATAGCTGTATTTAGGATCTACCCTTCTGCAACATGCATAGGCTCTGGTTCTGTGTTTGCCCTACCTGATCTAACTGGTATTATTTAACTAGGATTTTTGTCAGGTTAGACTTTTGCTTGCTTACTGTACCAAACCAGCTCAGCAGAGAGTCTAGCAAGTGCCAGAGCAACTGGGGACAGAACCACAGCCTTAGTCGCCTCAGCCCAGCTTTCAGAAAAATGAGTCCCTTCACTATGACTGAGATTTAAAGTTTACCAAATTCCCTGCTAAAATCTTCAGGATATGAGAATGGAAGAGGAGCAGAAAACCCGATCCACCCACTTTAGTGGAATCTTACAGGTAGTCATTAGAAAAATAATAAAATAAAAAATTTTCACAGGCAACATACCCTATTGCAGGTATGTTTGCACTAGTCTTTACCGAGCAAAGTTTTGAAGGTTTGGCTACCTAAAGCAGTCTAGCCTGTTTCAGTTCCCTAAGAATGACTCTAAAACAATCTAGGCAGAGTTCTTGATGGATTAAAAAAAAGTGCACATTTTTTCCCTACAATTTTACAGCAGTTAACTTTTTTTAAATGTAAATCAGTAACAAAATTCTCCAGTCAGTTGCTTCCAATTACAAGTTGGCTATTTATTCTGTTTGGGATTTTCCTAAATCTCCCCAGATTGCAAAATATTTACCGAAAATTAAACATATGAGGAGAAGTAGACATTTCCACAATTACAACTCTAAAACTTAATCTCTTCAGTTATGTCTACGGTGTCAAATTTAGGAGCTCTGATTTCCCATTCAAGAAGCATCAGTGGTGGTTGTGTGCAGTCATGCAAGGAGGGGGAAGAGGATGGAGAGCACTTTCTGCTTCTCCCTAACACATTCATTACTGCACTGCAAAGTAAAAATCTCATGCAAGACAAACCAGGACCAGCACTTATCTAAACCTTGTTAATGGGAGTGAAAGTTAGGAACTGCTGTAACTTCACTAAGATTTATTACTGGGCTTTGTAAAGTAAACCATATCTCTTTCCTTCATAGACTTATCGCGGGCAACAAGTTACACTAATCTCTCAGAAGTCAAGGAAGACAAGGCATCAGTGTAAAAAGAAGAGATACTTAGGAAAAAAAAAAAAGACACAGTCAAAACTTGTAGAAATTCTAACATTTGAAATTCCGTAGTCTTGCCCAGGATGGGAAAGGTCTGAACAAGGCGAGCGCTCCCCTTGTGTAAGGAAGGCCACTTAGACACACTGCAATCCTACTCCTCCTTTTGCTCATTAAAGTCAGCTCAAAGTTGCTAAGCCAATCTAAAATCTGGCTTTAACGTGCTCAAACACTAACTTTGGGGAATATTTTCTGTACGCATGAATTCCTCTCCACACTTCCTAAAAATCAGGGAAGGAAAAAAACCCAAACTGTAGCACACCTAAGCAGAGGTTGGAAGAAGCAATGGTGTCTTGCCTGCAAGCCCATTGTTTGCACACAATCTTTCCTATGGCCTTTCAAACCTGCCACTGTGCTAGGTCCTCTGTTATGTCTTGCTCTCAGATCTACAAGTGGAGAGCAGAAAAAATAACTAAAGTTCATTAACAAAATTTAAAGTCATTCTATGCCACAAAGTTGTAGTAAAAAAGAAAGTTATTCAGGCTTTTTCCTCATTCAGAAATTTTAATATCTAGAAAGCCCAATTAATACAATGAAATAACTGGAGAAAGGTGCCTGTGTCCAGATTGTTAGCACTCAGACTGTCAAGAACCTGAACCTACTCATTCACATATTATCAAGCACTTGATAATACTTATCACATCGAAGTGATATAAACACACATCGAAGTGATATAAACACACACTTATACTGACATTTTTGCCTATAATAATCTAAATCACTCAATTTAGAATATTACACTTACTCTTAAGGTGCTGGCATTGACCATTTTCAAAGATAGTTTCTTGTTTGGCTTATACTATTAAAAAAAATTAGTAAAAATGAAAGGACATAATCCCAGCCACTAGAACATTAAAATCCTCTGCGTTTTTACTTCTTACTCTTATTTAAAATATTTGCTTAAAAAGGTACAGTAAAAGGTAATATCATCAAACCCTCTACATTTAACATAATTTTCTGTAGAAATAAAGTGGTTATGATGAAAAGCAAACCAAATTATGCAGGTTTTTGAGTATATTAAAATTGCAAACTCAGTGACAGATGGATATACCAAAATCAAGACTGTTTTACCATTTCATTAATGTATTTAAATTATTCTATTTAGCAGTGAGTAGATTAGTATTTTTCAAATTAATTATTTTTAAAACTTGATATTGCCTGGCACTTTGTATTTCTTTTGTCTTCAATAACAATGCAAGGATCTAACCCTCACAGTTTCAACTCTGTCACTTCCTAAAATATCTCTAAAATGGGTTCCACAGCCTGTTGTGTGAGCCTGTTTGAAATGAGTGAGCTTCAGGGTGCCCCTCCTTAGCCTCTCCTCAGGTAAGAGGATGTAGCTTCAAACTACAAACTACAGAGGCGAGTGGGAGACAACACTTCCTTTTTATTTTTCTGAAAACCCAGAAAGTCTCCACTAGGAGACATGAGGCCTATTGTATTTGCAGCTTAAAGGCAGAACCAGCTCTCCACAAAGAATCTTCCCAAGTCTAGAAAGGGTTTGTTCTTCTGATATCTTGAGTTCAGGCATTATCAGAAGTGATAGATATGGCAAATTATTTGTATCCATATAAAAATATGCACAAATTGCTTAGTATTAAGTAAATCTCCCCCTTATTCCTTCCTTCAAGTATGTTAATGCTGTAACCTCTTATAAAGTGGCTAAAAATAAACATTATTTTCTTCCAAAGTATTAGTGAAGATAGCTAGCCCTTAAAATACTTTATGCAGGAACAGATCCATCACATTTCTAGATTTTGTCTCTTACAGACACATTTTTTTCCTACATTCCCTGGGGCTAAACAAAAAAAAAAAAAAAAGGGAATTCTTTACTTCAAGTGGAAATGTATAAAGGAAAAATCTATACAATATGAAAAAAAGGTTGTTTTTATTATTTAACTAGACACCAGATTCATACTGTATCTTAGGTCACTAAGCCAAACACTGTCAGCCAGTGCCTTTGCCCCACAGAAACTGAAATCATTCTGTTTAGTGTGTAAGAAACGAGAGTCCAAATTTTGGTTATCCAAATTGCATGTACCCTAGACACTAGGAGTGAACATCACAAATAATTTGCTAGACAACTGAACACACTGAAACATGATAAACTAACTTTGTCAACTTCCTCCCAAAGTTCAAAATTCATGGCCCTCAAGTGTCTGGATGTTTACACTGACACAGGGGTGCAGAGCAGAGGCACCTCCAACTCAGTATTACAGTGACTATCAGTACACCTGCCCCGTACACGCTGCAATCTCACACACAAATTACTCAGTGACCGAGACGACCTATTCAAAATAAGAACTCTGATTTCATCATAATTGGATGAGTGGCTTCTTAGAGGAGTGTTAAAGAAGTCTTAATACTGATTTCTTTTAAAACAGAAGTTGTTTTTAATCTTTTTCATGGCTTTCAGTATACAGAAATAAAACTAGTCAAACATTTACAGATACCACTCCGCAACTTTTTATCTCTCTCCCTGTCCCTCATTTTTCCCTTAAGGACCTATTTTTCCTTATAAATCTTCAATAGAATGAAATTAAATATAAATTTATTTATTTCAGATTTGTCATTCATGTTTCATCATTTCCACCCTTGCACACCATATTAAATATGTCTTGAGTTTTGTTTAAAACGGGTGCATTCAGGTTTGTTTAATAGTGAATTTTCACCCTGCAAAATATAAGCAGGAAGAATCGGATGTAATTTATAAAGCAGCCTATTTTTCTAGATCCTTCATGACGAATACTGAGAACATAATATGTCCATGGGAAAACATACTTTCAGAGAGACTGCATGAATTGGGAATTAAATCCCCTATTTAAAAATTCACCCCAACCAATGCCAAAATTTGCATTAATTTTACCAACCCAAAATCTTATGACATCAGCTGAAGCTTGCATACTCAATTGCTTTGAACACTTACAACTCCACTCAACTCTTGTTTTGTTTTTCTGTTTTCCCTAGGATCAGCCACACAGCACAGTAACTGCCCCTCCCTGAAGCTCATTCCAGTACATCTTTCTGCTCTTTTAAAGTCCCACAATTGGAAATACTTGAAGAAAACACAGCCAAATCCCTGCAGATACATTATAACCAAATTTCTCAAGAGTTTTTGAGCACTTGTTGATGTCAGTGATTCTTCTACAGGGAATAATTTCACCTAGAGAATGTTACCTCAGAGATTAAATAGAACCAGTATAAATTTGAACATTTCAGGTTATACATAGACAATTTCTAATTCATTACACCCTCTGCTCATTAACTGGAGTTGTCACTGCAGCAAAGCAGCTTTAATCTTTCGTCACAAAACAAATTTTGGATGAAAGTGGAAGACAGCAAACAGACAAATAAGAGAAACCAACTTATCAGGTAAGAAAAATGTTACTGAGCAAAATAACAATTGTTCTATTGGCATGTTATTCCTTTCAGAGGATAGGTGAAGGAGGCAGAAATGGTATACTGCAATCAGTCCTTTGAGTTTTTCTGGTAGCTGGATACTGCCCATTTCACAATGGATTAAATGGATAACCTGTTTATCTGATGTGGCATATCCTGCGTCTTCAGAGTCGTGATGTAATCCACGGTGGCAAATTCTATATGATTTAAGAATCCTGGTATCCCACTTAGGACTTAAAATAACCCATACTTCGACCTTCTGTTTATTTTGGCTAGCATATCTTCACTGTCATGAAGCCAAGTTCTTTCAACTGGAAAACAAAACTTAGGTTTCTGGAACACGGGACTCCCACATACCAGACCTCACATGCACATAAGAGATGCAGCACCAAAATAAAGCATTTGCCCTGAACTAGTAATTATTGAGTGTGGTCAGATCCAAGAGTCTTATTTCCCCAATGGTCACAAAAAGGACTTCTTTGCTTTATAATTTCTCAAGGGGGGAGTGGGGGTAAATCTGTACATCAGCAAAGACTTTAATGTTTGGAGACAGAACAGACAGAAGAGGTGCCAAAGGCAGAACGTCCTCCTGTGGAAACACAGGAGTTTAAAGGGATATGAGCATTCAGCAGAACAGGAAGAAACCCATGAGAGATACAGCAAAAGGGGCACGAAATGGTCTCCTGGCCTGCCCGTGCCTGCCACTGTCACTCAAATCAACTCATTTTCTTTCAGGTGTCCAGGTTACATCATTGCAGAAAAAATGATGTAACAGCAATTCACCCCCAAAGAGAGAATGTGCTTTGGGAAGAAGGCACTTTAATAATAAAGCAAACTGAACTAAGGTCACACATGGTCCTTGCCCTTCATCCACTTCACAACGGTTACTAAGAAAATTAATATTAAAGGTCCTAAGTACTAGAAGGATGAAAGAGCAGCAGTACTAGCAGACCATAACAGAGTTAAAAGCTACAACCAAGGAGATCCAAGAAGAAACTAAACATGCTGAGAAAGAGTTTGGTGCCGCTGGCTGCAATTATGGAAAACAAACTATGAATGGTAGAGGTGAAGTTGCAGAACCTAGTTTATAACTTTGCTTATGCTAACAGGTGGAGTTTTACCTCAAGATTTTTAGTAAATGAGCATGTTATCAGACTCATGATTAAAACACAGTAATAAATGTACATTCCTTTTCTCTCTTTAGCCCTCTCTAAAGTAAAAAAAAAAAAAAAACTAAAACCAAAAAAACACAAAACTGGCAAAGACCAAGTTAAACTGGAAAGCCTTCTGGCTCCAACGAAAACAAAATTACTGCAACCACACACAAGCTTCAGCACACAAGCTTGCCGTTTCGGCGCGTTGCCCTCAGAACCCTCTTTGAACACACAGAGAGAAGCTGATGCTGGATTGTACCAAGAACTCGCCCTCTCGGCAGCATTCCTTCGCTGGCACCTTCTGCTGCTGCCAACTGCCTGCTCCTCAAACTCACAGGAGGCTTTCTTTTTTTTTTTCCTTACTCCTGCTTTTTAACACTCAGATCACCTCACAACTCAATCTGTTTTGCTGTATATGTTTCTGTATATTTGGAATCAAAATTAACAGCAACTTATTTCTTTCCCTCATCCCACACTGCTTTAGTGCCACCTAAAATATCCAATGCCATTAAATAAAAATAAAATAAAATAAAACATAAAGAAAAGCAAATTAGGAGCCTTGTTGTTTGTTTAAATTCAGGACTACCAACTGATCTTGAAGAGTCATTATGCAAAATTATATGCTACTATTTAATTAACTCTCTACAGTTCTCCTTAAAAGTGATCATTTTAGCAAAATGCTCAAACTTAGGTGAGTTAGTAAGGAAGTTGTAGGAACACTGTTCACCAGTAATTCCTTCAGAAACCATGCTCGTTCTGACAGAAAAGCTCTTATATTCACAATTACAGTAGAACTGTAAAAGTCCAGCTCAAACAGCTAAGACAGAGAGAACTGCAGCAGGCAGCAATGCTGTGCCAATGCTAAATTTGTGATGTTTAAAACCAATTTATGTAACACTGATCCTACACCTTTCCACTTTGCTCTAGCATTACATTCTAAGAACTGCATTCCCTTATCCTGAGGCGTGGTACCACATATTTTAGCCTATCCTAATGCGATATAAACACGTTTCATTCAGGTACTAGGTTGGCACAACTGTTCTATTCAACAGGTGCACGCACACACACACATACATACAGCACTAAACGGAGTTTCAAATTTTCACCTCAGCACATTTCAAAGACTCTAGGTCTTTAATAAACATGCACCTTGAAAAGGAGTGCAAAAGCAGTTTGCTCCACCATCCCCATTAACCCTTCTGAGGATTTAGGACATCGTTCCTTGCTCTACTCTTTAATCGCTCTCCAAAAAACGATCCTCTTACTCTAAACTTCCAGAGAAACAAGACTTATGTTTTACTTGGTATCATTTTTAAAACAACTTACACACATGCAAATATTTTTCAATTTCTTAGTAAAACAATTTCTCCAGATCCACACAACCATATTGTTTTCTGTGAATGTCTGCCAGATTAACTAAATCCTTTTAAAAGAAACAAGCCAGAACATCAAACTCCAAACCACAACATTAGGTTAAACAAGCAAGCACTACTAAATTATTTTATTCTTGGAAATTCTGAATCTCTTTTAAAATGTCCTCTGAGGAATAGCATACACAGAAAGCATCACTTTTACACAACAACAGACCAGCAGAAATGGGACTGAAGTTTTAAGAGCAGTGCTATGGAAAACCTTTTTGGATACAGGATCAAGGAGAAAGGAAAGGAGATGGGAAAATAAAGTGGAAGGCTACAATAATTAAGTCAAGTAATGGGGTCGAAGAAGAAGAGAGAATCTAGCTTAATTCTTGAAAAGGAAGCCTGGTTTGAAATTGTTTAAATAGTGAGTCAGATCTCCAATATTTAACCACAAATGCCTACTAAAACTTGAGGCCCACAGGTCCTGCCAAGTTTTCAAAGCCAGCAAAGTGCCAAATTTTGTAATTAAGTAAATGGCATTGAGTTTATATTTTGTAGTATTTTAATCTCTGAAACACTGTTCCCTCAAACACTTTAGGAGAGGTTAACTTCTGCTTTTATGTTTTTGACATGTTTTGCACACAGTCTTCTGATACACTAATAGAAACAATGCTGGAAAGCCTTCAGGGCCTCTCTTACTGAAACGCTAAGCAGATTCAGTAAGATGTTATCCAAACTAAGACCGTGACACTGTGTTTTACAAAAATAAACAAATACAGTACGTATATAATTTCAGTGTGTATTCTCAATACCTGCCCTTCTTCATCGAGCCATTGGTTCCTCTTTCAGTATCAGCAAGTTCTTAGCACTTGGATACAAGGAACCTGGCCTTACCTGAACATCAAGCTTTTCTGTATGGCTTTTGTCTCTCAGAAAACTGATATTCACATCCTCCCAATATCTCATTAAATCTGTGTTCTTTAAAAAATAATTTGCCTTCTGTATTTACCATTTTTTGATTTTCTGCATAGAACTCTTTCCATCACTTTTGAAACTCGTGATTTTCTTAATTCTGTTTACATGCCTCCTCATGTGTTCCTTGTACATCTTTTTCTTCCCACTTTAAGCAGAAACTTTAATAATCATTCAATTTTATCTACCCTGTAGCCCCGATTTGTTGTATAAAAGGGAAAGATTAACAACAGCTAGTTACACCTCTAAATCAAAACTATGTAGATCATTCAGTGAAGCAAAATGCACAATCTTAGGGTATCTTTTGTCACCACTGAACTTCATCTGCCAAAAAGCAGTTTAGGTTAATTTTTTTCTTTGTATTTGCAAGGAAGAAGAGCATTAGAACATTTACTTAATGCAGCCGATTTGCTAAATCATGGTAACTTGACTGCATAGATGCCTGTCTGTGCTTTGGGCTACACCAACTCATAAACATCCTGACAATTAGGATCTGCCAAGCAGATTTAAGAAAAACCCAATTATAATCATATTTGTGTATTTCGACTGGAGATGGAAGTTACCAAAAACTAGTTTAATCTACCTGCATAATGGAGAGCAAAGTTTCATTTAACAAAAAAGTCTTTATTCATAGTCCTTTACATTTAACACAGCTAAAAGGTCTGCTTCCTTGTATTATATTTCCATGTTTTTAGAAAAGCTCGTTTTAGGGTCTTATAAAATGTGTCCTTCTTGATCACTTCTGAAACACTACAGAAATTTCTGTAGTAACCTAGATCTCTCAGTACAGAGCCCTACAAAGCTTTATTTTATTAGATGACTTACACCACATTAGACAACTGCTGTTCAATGTTAACATCGGCAGCATTTTCTTTTAGCAAAGAATAAACATACCTTCCTATAGAATCCATAATGAATTGTCCACTTTGTATAACTCTCTTCCTAGTATTTAAAGAGCTGTAAAAGTAGTATCAGAAGAATATATATAAATGGAAACATGGGTGTTAGTGTGTGCATATGCATGTCAGTGTCTACACACCAGAACAAGGAGCAGAACAAAGATTAAAGCTTAGTTTGTCTTGATAAGGAAGAGCACCATTCCCACAACACTGCTCCCAGCAGTAAGGCCTGTTCTCTGATCAGAACACTTGCCAGTGGAAAAGCTTGCAGCCTAACATAAGGACACTGAAGTTACGTCATACTGTACATATTGCTCCTTTTCCTACTGGCGCATATTCAAAACAGAGTACTGACACATATTTAAAACAAATAAATGAGTACAACAGACAATTAACAGCTGCCCCTCAAGATTCACGGAAGCTGAAGACTGAGAAAACCATATCACAGCATCTGATGATGATTTAAACACGTAAAAGATCATATAAAAATCACTTTAGCATCACCAGTCAATAAGGATCACAGAGATGCCATGAGGATTTTACAGCTTTTTTCTTGTCCTGTGTCACTCACAAGGGATCATGACTAAATCATGTGGGCACAAATCTGGTTGCCTGGTGAGCAAGTAGACACAAGAGTGCAAGCAAATTAAATCTGTCAGAGAATGTGTGCCAAGTAACTTGGAGATCATAGAAACAAATACCACCTTGCCGTACTGTAGGCTGTTGCACTGAATTTCAGTACACCATTCTTCCTAAAAAGATAAAACTAATTTTATCTCTGATTCATATCGCAAAATAATTGTCACAGAACACCTCCTGGTGTTTGGAGGCTACACAATAACAAAAGTCAGACCTACAGCAACTGGGCTCTCGGCTGCTCCTGGCCCCAGGTGAGCTCTGGCTTCCATGTCTCCACAGTGAGCAGCCTCAAGGAGCAAGGCCAGTAGAAAATATGTATTTGGAAGGCTACATTTCAACCAGTTTAGCTTCCTGAGCTGCCTTCCTGCTGCCCTAATTGACAGAGATGGCACAATCAAGAGAAGGCAGGGATGTGCAGGAGGGAGCAGGACTACTGGCTGCATGCTTGGCTCAGCTGGGAGTTCAAGCCATGCTCAGATCCCAGCTTCCGTAGGTCAACCTGACCAGAGATGAACTGACTTCTGTTCCTCCTCCATCTAATATGTCTCTACCTAAATGTATGTAAAATATAATTTGTTGCAACTGAGAAATAAAATACAAACAAAAGCTAATAAGAAAATTCCATACCCATCTGAATTTTGGCTATCTGAGATTTCACTTTCTAAAAATGTTTCTTCAGTTACCCATTATTTACAAACATCAGTATGCCACTCCTAATAGATCTGGGTTAAAAATAATCATTCTTTTCTTCACTCAGCTATTTTTTAATCTGGACCAGCTTCCTGATCAGGTTCACCACATGAACACCCAAACACAAGTAAGGGGGTGGCACTGTTTTTATACCAACAGCACCAAAAAGAGAAATGCTCTTTGAAACTGTGGCATCAAACAAAGAAATGCTCTTTGAAACTATGCCCACAGTAGTTACTCTATTCTGTGTTACAGTTAAATAATCAATCATACCTTACTGTCAAAGAAAAATCACCGAAAACCTGGAAAAAAAGAACAGAACACAGAAGAATTCAGATTTAGGCAGGGTCTTTTTAACAAAATCATTTAAAAAGTTACAATTCTGACCCATCCAATGGGGCTTGCAGTTTAATTTTAAAGCAGTTTTAAAGCAGTTACGACAAGCAAAATGGATTTTCAAGGAAGGAATAGATAAGTTTATTACATAGTTCAATCAGCCAATTTGCTGCTTCAGAGTATTAGAAATCTACCCAAAAAAGATACAAAACCCAATCATTTGCAGATTCTAAAAGCACAGCCCCTTGTGGGTGAAAACTCTGCCATCTCTAGCAAACCAGCACCACTTAAAATTTAAAAACTTGACACGTAATATGATTTGGCACAAAACTCATTTAAATAACAAGCCCATAAAGCTCGCTGGCACTTACTTAGACAAGAATGAAAAGAAAACAAAAATCTGTGCTCATTTGCTCAATTCCAAGAACTAAATTTGTATTTTAAATTTATTATTTACACATGATTCAAGATCTTAAACTAGACTTCAAGTACAGATGACTGCAAGTTAAAAAACCAATTCCAATAGATAACTGATTTACTAAGCCCTTCTAGAGTTGCTCTTTAGGAGAAAACTCAAAGCACTAAAATATCTAATGTGCTGATTTCCTTTGTCATGTTACTCTACTCCAGCTTATTAGCATTTCTGCTGAGAACTACACATTTTAACAGGTTTTTCTGAAGTAAGGGAAATAGCTTGTTACCACTGTTATTATTCAAACTCCTATAAAGTAATTAGAAGATTTTCTCACTCCCTACAACACAATTCAACTGCTCAGGAAAACACAGATATATAAAAATTCTAAATCACCTACCCTGAACCAGCATTGTCCATAGAGAGGACTGGTTTTCACTAGTTATCATTAAAAAATACAGCTATTTTAAAGTAATTTCTTCTGAACACCATGCCATCCAAGACCCCTGTGTTTTATTCTGTGAAGAAATGCAGTAATGGTTTTTGAGGTGCTCTCTTCTACTTGAGAGATGTGGAATATTGGCAAATACCTGAGTTGTTTTATCCTAAGCGAGTAAATTCTAGGTTTAGAAGTTAAAGTAGTAAATATTTACACTGAAAAAGTCATTGGTCAAATGGAAAAAAAAAAGTTTACACTTCAAGATGAGATAACTTGATAGAACCTTTGAGAATTAAAAAAAAAAAGCTTTTAAAAACCATTAAGTATAAAAACCACCAAATAATTAAGCATAGAATAAATACATAGCAATTAATGTCTGTAATAAGCTGACAAGAATACTGGTGAAACTTTGATGTCTTGAAGAGCTTCAAAATCAAGGTCAAAAAACTTTTTGGTAAAAAGTTAACTGTTTGCAATAAATGGGTGAGATGTAGCATCTTCTCAGAACACAAAGGAGTCAGACTAGGTTCATCCATGCTAGCCCTAAGCAACTTAACGACTAAGAATAAACAACACCCTTCTACAATATTTGAAGATTCTCAAAAGCAGTTTCAGAATAAAAACCCCCTTTGAACTTGGTGTTAAAGTATATTCCTGACAAGGACTACATTTTAACATATCACCACTTTACATACAAGACTGACATAAATTACAGAAGTGATTACTGAGTATCTTAAAAAATGAAACCATGGTGGAAATAACATCAGTGAACACAAATGGTTTGAAAATATGTGGACCTTTGGATGGAAAAAACAAAATGTTTGCTATCTAATGAAGCTACAAAGTCTGAAGCATAAACTTCAAGGTTTCATTAATGTAACTGGTACTTTTGACCTAGAACCTCTGACAATGACTTTCACCTATTCAATGAAGGAGAAAAACCTCACTGTACTGTATAAGAGGAGGTTTTCCAGAAGCACACAGTTCACATAACAATCTTATCTGACAACTGATTTGTAAAGCATGATTACTGAACAGTGTTCCTTCCTTTTCTGTCTACTTTAATTACTTTGTCCTGTCTTTCCCATAGTGTTCTATCTCCCATCAGAGACCTCTGCTGGGAGATACCCTGAAAATAACAGCTGACCCTTTTGTACCGATTTTGGCCTTAGTTAATCAGTAGGGTGATCAGTAACAATCACCTCACTGCCAATTATTCTGTCCAACGGAGACAGCTAGTCAGAGAAAGCCAGGCAAGTACCCCTGGGGCCAGGACCAGAGGCAAGTAAGGCCATGACCTTTGGTTTCCAGGACACTGGGAAGAATCTCTGTACAGCTCACTGACTGTCTTTCCTACACTGGCAACGTTTTCTTTCTGTTACAGTCCCCACCTCACTTCCTTGCACCTTCTCCTCTCACCACACCTCATCTCAGTTATCTGCCTCTTATGCCGTTTTCTTTGTTCAGATCGTCCCTAGCTCATATCCAGGAACGTGCTACCACCATTGCTGCCAACCTACAATCACTTACATAGTATGTTTTTGGGGTTTTTTGCATGCCCATCTAATCCATTTAAACTACAAACTCTGAAGAACAGTTGGTAATACCTGCCCTAATATTTATACTGCAGGTACCACAAGAGATGTAATTTCAGCTGACCATTACACACACTGTAACAAACATGAAAACTCTTAAGTCCAGCCACAATTCCTTGGCAGGAATACCTCTACCAGTCTAAACTAGCATCCCCATTTTTGGGCAGAGCTATCTTCTTGCCTTTGTCTGTTCCCGTGCAATGAAAATATTCTCTGTCCAAGAACTGGCAATGAGCAGACTTATTTCAGCAATATTAAAACACTGTTACGCTTATCATATAATTGAAGTGCCTTGCACCTCACCCTTAATTCAAGTACAAGTTATGAGGTTTTTTTATGTGCAATTCTACACTTTCAAAGGTATTACTTGGTATTGTACTGCTTATAACCCTTCAAACCCTCAACTGTAAAGACACCAAATATACACCTGATGGGTACAGGCTTGGAAAGGGGAAAGGATACCATTTGTCAGTAAACTTGACTTAGATAAAGCTTCCTAAGAAACTCCAGCTACACTTTACTTACAATCAGCACAGTGCTGAAAAATCTACTTTTTTATTTTTACATTTAAAACTTTTCTCTGCAATAGTTCAAGAGACAAGGAAAGAAAAAATAATGGTGGAAGACGTAAAAATAAAGACATCCTCAAGACATGCTGTGCCAGAACCAGTTTACTTTTCCTACTGGAACTGTATTCTTAAGAGTTAATATAATTAACAAGTCCAAAGGTCCATATATAGGAGACTTAATCATGTGAGATAAAAATCTTTTCTGTAACTGTTTTTAGAGCTTTGCTCATACAAAGGCAAATGAAGTACTTGGTCCAAAAGCCTCTCATCATTCCCTTACAGTCTGAAGACTCTGCAAGGGAAAGTCTGTGTGGCAAAGACAGAAGATGGGTCAAGAGAACATGTATCCATCAAGCATTTCAAAAAACTTACTGCATGGTAAATGAAGTTGAACACTAATCACTGTGGATTACACTGTAAATAACCACTGAGAACTTTAATGAATAAACAGTCATTAGGATGATAAGACTTATTTCTACCAAATGCACAAAAATTGTCTCATCAATCTGCCCAAGTGGCCCAACAAACTTGTAATTTTGGGATACTGGCATGTTTTGGAAACACATTGACAAGTATGCTTGACTGCTTCAAAGAACTTTTCTCATTTGTATTGAAACTCCCATTACTTACCTAGTCTCACAATACAAAGAATTATCCAAGTTAACTGTCTCTAACGCAAAAAGTTCAATCTTTACCAAACCCACACAATAAACTGGCAGAAGGACACGATCATTTGTACTCATTGGCATGGTAATACAGACACAGAGTTCCTGAGCAGTTTCTCTTTTCCAAAGCTTTACTACACACCAGAACCCACAGTTTCCCAGTGTGACTGGTTTTAAGCAGGACAGATTTTACATGTGATCTCATCATACACAAATTCAGCATTTGCTCCACTAACTCTGAAATAGGTTGTTGGTCTTCACTTCATAAAAAGGGATAGCCTCTTTAAACTTTCCAACAACTCCAAGGCACCAAGTGCCTGCCTGTGCCTCCATCTCACCACTGCTGTTGCTGGCTGTGCTAGCTAGATAAATCCTCCTACCTGCAAAAATAAACAGGGATTCTCAAAAATTTGTACCAGATCTGTGAGAACTAACACAAAGATTATCATTTCACAATGACTTAACAAACAGCCCCTTCAAACCACCACTAAAAACAGCCAAACAAATTAACAACAGCACAGGAATGTGTATCATACTCAGTGCATATTTTCCCATAGAAATTTACATATATACACAATATAAACCATTAAAGGATGCCATTAAAATTTAAATGTATTTTCCAAGTCATTGCCTAAAAGCCACATCTTCTATTACCAGAAACTAATGCTTTCAAATTCAAAATACTGAAGTGTTCTTGTGTATTTAGTCTACCCAGAAAAAGACACTAGTATGAAATGGCAAATAGATGCTGCTAATAATATCTAATTACCATCACAAAGTTCCTACTGATTCAGTGCAAACCCAGAAACCTGGGGTTTCTGTTGTCTTCATGCAATGGGGATAGACAACCACGTTTCTTCAGAGAACAGAGAAAAGAAGTCCTGTGAAGAGCTGTGTCTAAGAACAGCCTCACAATCAGTAAAGCTACAAGTTAAAATTAAGAATTTCAGTTTCATGTAGTAATCTTCCCATCATTCTGAATTTAACAGTGAGGAGAAATCCCAAATAATTTTGCATTTTAATTTATTCTGCAGGTCAAAGGAACAACACTAATCTGGGTAGAATGTAACCAAAAGCTCAATTATTTTGTAGGTAGCAACAAGTATTTATACTGAAAAGGAAATATTAAGATTAAAAGAAAATGGAACTTTTTCTACTCTTATAAGCAGATGCTCATGTTAATGAGGGTCATGTTTTATGTCAAAGATTTATGTCACTACAGGCAGACAGCCTTCAAAACAGTTGGAATTGTGAAAGCTCTTTTAACCTTAGACTCAAGATTAAAGTTAAACTTTCAAAAGTTTTGAGTTTCTTTTAAATATTCTCTTTCACAATTTTTTTTAAAAACACATGACATTGTGTCCCAGTACTGCCATACTTAGGTACATGTGATACATGAATGAATGGGGAGAAGGATGTAAAAAAAATCCCATACACAGAAGAAATTCTGTTATATTCTGTTCATATATAATTTTCATTATGAGAAGTATCAATGTACTTCAGCCAGAGCATTTGATATTAGCTACATAAAGAAAGTAACTAAGATGACTGTACACCTTAAAAAAAAAAAAAAAAAAAAGCCAAACCACTGAATATTGGTAAGCAAAGCAGTTGTGTAAATCACTAAAGTTTAAATACTGGGCTACTCCATAAACTTTTAAACTGCCAAGCCCTGCTTGCTTCCCTGAAAAAAAAAAAACAAACTAAAATAATTTCTTGCTACTGTTGTGAAATCACAGAGAAGTGCAAATGTCTCGATCCTAATATTTACATACCTATTCCCACTCAATTTGTTTTTCTTTATAGCTCAAAAATACAAAAAATAAGTAATTCTTTAAAATTTTTAAATTTTCTCTACTAGAATTGACATAATAGGAGTTAAAAGACAACAAAACCCCCACCTTTTTCAAAACCAAGCCTGTGTTTCTGAAATAATACAAATTCAATTTATATAAAGGACATATTGTTTCCTCCCACGTATAGAAAATAGGTGCATGGTTACAGAGCAGTGCAGTTTTCCTTTTGTAAATTAAAGAGTCCCCGTGAGGTGGGATATTTTAAATTAACTGCTTTTCTTCTTCAAAATCCCATTTTGTGTTATCTTCAGCTGATCTAAAGGTGGCTGCAGCTGAAGGACATGGTCTTTCCTGCCCTGGCTATGTTCTCATTAGCCAGACAAGCTTCAATCCCAACTACTCCACTGATCTCGTAGATCCAACAACCACACTATGATTAGTGCCAGTGAAAGGAAGGCTGGACCATGATGCCTATGGAGAGATCATACTCTTCTCTTTTTGTAACAGGTCATACTTTGACCATTTCAAAGTGGTTATAAATACAGCTTCATTATAATATAAGAAGGTACTACAAGAATCTGCTAAAATAAAACATCTGTGTGTCACTTCCACAGAACCCTGCAGAATACCTGAGGGAAAAGAAACCAGTCCGTAGCTTCTGAAAACTGCTGTCCTTCAACATACTTTATGCAAAGCTAAGTTCACCTAAAGCTACAGTTATGTGTGCAAAGTGTAATTTCAAGAAAATACTGAAATCTGTTCAAAAGCTGGGAAAAGAATTACATACATACGAAGCACAGTATTTCAGTTGCAACACCAAGAATGGTATTGATAAGGCTTATTAAGTCTAGACTTATTCAAGCAGCTTGCTGGTGTTCTACAACTTCCAACAGCATTATTTCTAACTTCCATTTACCCTGCAGTATAAGTGTCAAAAATTCTGCACTAATACAGCTTAAAAAGTTTCTAAATGTTTAGGAACAGAATTAGTGATCATTTAGCCCACACAGATTTTGGTTTTTTTAAAGAAGTCCACTTAATTTTGAATTTTCTTTAAAGTAAGAACATAAAACTTCACTTCAGTGTGCAAGTTAAAATTAAGCTCCTGAAAGTTAAGCTATTACTGCTGACTGATAGAAGCAATTCGTATCATTTTTTAAAAAATCAATAACAGATATCAAAACCCTTACACACTCCACCTCAAGCATTATCCACATCAGTATTAAATTACATAAACATGTAGTATGAAAGCTTTAGGAGTTTGTGATTCGCTCAACACGACCATTAATGTGTTCAGTAACGAGAGCTACAAGTGGCAAGATTTTTGTCCTCCCCTCTGCAAAACATCAGTAGCATAAAATTAATTGAGAGCAAGAACATAAACTTTAAGTCTTCACATTACGTAGCACATTTCAGATCTGCTTCCTGATGGCAGCGCAAGATAAATGACTTGCTTTACTACTGTCCTAGTTTACTGAATATTACATTTTAAAAACTTACTACACTACTCAGTATTTCAAGTTAAAAGGATATCTTTGAAATGATAACTCTGTATTGTCTGAAAATATTTTGGCGCTGGCACAGAATCTGCAAAGAATAGCTCCAGCTTTAACATAATTATCCTTTTACAAGAATTGTGGTTTGAGAAAATACAACGACTTCATAAACATAATAATCACTAAGCGTAATCGCCTTTGGCAATAATGTTCCAAAGCAAGTTTGGATATCCAAGATAAACCATGACTCCTATTCTTTCTCTCTGTACTTCTGCAGCTAAAATAAAATTCAAAAGCAAATGAAAATGGTGTGTCTCACACAGTACAAGTAAACAAAACACAAGTTTCTGTCAAAGCAACACATTACATCCAGCAATAATTGAATTAGTCAACAAGAGCACGTTACAGAAATTGCAATCCAGCAACAAAATCTGCAAAAGTTACATTATTTTCTAGAACAGAAACAGAAAGAAACTGAAGACAGTTTAGATGCAATTACAGAAGCAGTGTGAAATAATCATTATGCTACTTACGGTGCACTTTATCCCAGATATGCTATCCATTTATTGCAACCCCTTTGTATATTCTGGAAGACACCCAAAAGCACAGAAACCCTTATCCATGCCTAACAATACTGCAGGTATTTTGAAAGTAATTTAGAACTAAGAAACATAATAATTAGCTAATGTTAATACAGTAAAACAACATAATTCAAATTTCATATGTAATAGGCAATATTAGGATAAAGTAAGTCAAAATACAAAATATTCCTGAATATCAATCTTCTTCCCCTTTCTTTATCAGTTCCCACTCAATTCCCTATGCTCATCCACTGACTTACCTTATGTTGCCTAGCTCCTACAACTTCTGTTTAACCCCACCAACCTCTAGGCTGCTCACCCATGTGAAATGCTGCATTTCCACAGGTTCAGTTCTACATCGGGATTGGATGTATTCTTTCTAAGAGCTGATCATTAAAATAAGCAAATTATTAGTGTGTTTGTAAACATATGTGCTTTGATACTGCTGTACAACCCCAAGTAAATTATTGAACTCCAAACATTCCAAATATTATTAACCCAACACCTCTATGCTCCTTCATAAATTCTCACCCATTTATAGAGATTATCTGAATATGCAGATCAATTTCTGTACATTACCCTCTAAATTACAGCAGAAGAAAATTGTTGGGTTTAGTTAGAGGTCAATACCACTTAACAAGTGTTCTGGAAAATAACTACAGAAGCAAAATAATTGTGGAAAGTGTATCTACTGATGTTACTTTCCTTGGGAAGAAGAAAGGACTTTTAATTGACACTATTTCAGTCACCTTATATATATATCTATAACATCATAAGTGAGAGGGAAGTGAAGTGTAGTGCAAAAGGGAAAACAAGCAGTTAGAAAACTTAAATAATACATGAGAGAACCACAACAAGATTATATTCATCCCTTGCTTCTGCTGTGCCAGCAACTAAAAGCCTGTGGTATGCTGCAAGAAGGGTTGCTGTCAAATTCTGAAACCTGCCTAGTGCTGCAGCCTAAAACAAATTCTGCTGCAGCAGAGACAGCGAGTTCTGCAGGCAACACTATCACACCAGCTACTTAAAACAGGATCACGAGCGTATTAACTTTGCCCATTCTAACAGCCCCACACAGCAGCAACGTGAATCAGTTATCCCTACTGGTATAATTTTTACATTTTTCAATCTAAATAGCATTAATTCTTGGCTGATGAGGCAATAGATTTTTGTCTATTATATTCACTGAGCTATGACCAAACTGGATAAAACAAATTTGTATGGGAATGCTAATTTTAGCCATTTTTGTAGCTTACTATGTACTGAAGCAAGAGATGAGTTCTTTAATCTCGAGCACATCTAGGCTTCCTTGATGGCCATCAGATAGCCTGGGGAACAAGAAGTAATCACAGGATCCTCAGAACTCAGTCTGCTACTTGTGTGGTACCGTACATGACTCATTTGAGAGTTTCCCTAGAGAATCTTCTAGAGTGGACACTTTTCAGAAGTTTAATTACATTTGCGAAGTGTTTAAAATCTCTGCCAAGTCACTACTATAGACTTATGCCATCAACACTGAAATATAACTCTAGTTGAAGCACATCTAGTAGCTTCAGTGGTTAAAAAGAAAAAAGTACTAAAACAGAGGTATAAATCATGCTTAAAATGTATTAAAAATGTAGGGCACAATAAAATCCACTGATACAATTCATTACATTAGGCATAGGTCTAACATCTGCCTATGAATGCACATGCTTCATTGGGAAGCATTTACGGTTTTCTTGGAAATAAAATGAAGTTCTGGGAAGTAGCAACCAAGAAGTCAGCCGATAAATTCACTGTCCTCACTAGGTGCCAGCCTCCCGACAAAATCCCAGCCTTATTCAGGAGACAAACACTGAACCACTCACAACTCAGCTGCTAAACTGCTGCAGTTCACATCATGGCCTCTTAAAGCAAACAAACAAAAAAATACCATAAGGCATACTCTGAACTCATTTACAAACAGTTTAATCATGATGTGCACAACTGCGCAAAATGAGCTGTAGAAAAAAGTGCCCCAATCACTATTTTTTACTTAAAAAACCAAAACCTACTGACATCCAGTTTAACTCTTAACAATTCAGCCAAATGTACAGCAGCTGGGCAGTCCTGTTCCCTTCAACAAATTAAAAATATATTTAGAGGAGGTGGGAATGATGTGTTCACTGTGCATCTGCACCAGAACAAAAAAATTCAAGTCTTGGTAATAATGTGTTTCTATACTTTATTTTTTTTTAAAGCCAAAGTCCCTAGTCCTAAATTACACATTATTTAACAAAAAAAAAAAAAAAAAAGGCATTTTGTTCTTGTCCATATCTTGGTTTGGAAAGAAAGTGTGATGGGCACAGCACAAAGGAAACTCAGTTTCTAGATTTATGAGATTTTTACTGAATTTCCATTTAACAATGGTTTTACTTTCACCAGTAGCATAAAAGCAATATATTCACAAATACATATTTGAAGCCTTAGGAAAGTTTAAATAAAGTTTGTTAATAGGATTAGCCTATCAGTAACTCAGCAAATAGCTTTTAACATACAAAATTTAACATCAAACATTCTGGTTACAATTCTTGGTAACAACTTTAGTTGCATTTTATTTGCAACTCTAGACTTGCATTTCAAAGACAACATCCCCTTACACTTTCTAGTTTTACATGGTCCTATGTAGAAACAAAATTTCCTACAACTCCCCACCTCAAAATAGTCCATCCATACTGAAGGGTAATCGGTGATGTGACTTCACTGAAATTGTGTTTGGTATTAGAATTAATTCATAGAAAGTCTTCACAATGAATGCAAATCAAGACCTCTCACAAATCACGGTCAGCCCACAATATTTACTATTCATAGTAGTACGTAAAACACTTCACTGTTCACCACTGCTAGACTTTATTATTCCATCATCACAGGCATTCTTCTGTGATATTTCTTTGTTTGGTTTGAAGTCAACAACAGAGACAGTTCTCTGAAGCTACATTTCCCTGGTATAGCACACTTGAGAAATAATATTTAATACAGAACACATTTAAAGTCTAACTACTTTAAACCCTCACTAATACATGTATGATAGGACACTTGATGAGAATCCAGTACACCTGCACTGCTCACTTTAGAAGTCAGTACTAGTGCCAATCAAATAGTACAATGCAACCAGTCATTTTATAACCAGTGTAAGAGCAGTTTGACATATCACACAAAAACTGATTAGTATCACTCTACTTATTAGCATAAAGTATCCCACGGTAGTCAACACAGTACACTACTTATCATTAGGTACTTCAGTCTGTCCTCAACGCCTTGGTTGAACCAGTTTCCTTCTCTTCAGGTATCTTCCTATTCCAAACATCTTTCTGCTCCAAACCATAAAGAAATCATCCTTCCTAAGGAGAGCTTCGAACCAGTCAATTCCAAACTGACCGGCATATGCTGAAGTTGAACCTTATTATTCCCACATGTGTCACTAAATTTGATCACCTAGAGTTCAATGAGAAGCCAAAACACTAAGCAATATCTTACATGAATCAGGATCTAAATAAAGAGCTGCTCAAAACTGTGCTGCAATTTACTTACCAACAGATAAAAGTACAGGAAGCTATCAGAGGTGAGATGTGAACATAAAACTCCTTGCCAAATGATTTTTTACACGCTTGTACGTGTAAACCATAACACTTAAATATTTCAGCCTTGACACAAACACTCACAGCTTGCCTTAGGACGAGCCCCAGCATAAATCAGAGGTGCTTATGTCCTTAGGAAGGGGGAAACAGGTTAGAGGACAGGTTTAAGTACAAATAAGCATTACTGATTTGTATTAACATCAGCAGTGAAGAATTCACACAAAAATGCTAAACTGATATAGTACTAGCAGAAAGGTAGTTTTAATTTTAGACTACTGACAATGTTAAACTATTTTTTACTTGGATAGGAAACTGTTTTAAAACCATACCATTTACAATTATTAAGTTGCATCCATTTAACAAATAAAATTCTATATTACAGATGACATGAGAAATACAAACTCTTCAAGAAAAGTAAATTTAAGTTTAGCAGACATACATGAAGTTGTGCTCTTTGGGACTAATTCAAAGGGATTTAACAGAATAAAGAACTCTGAGGCAGAAAGAAAGAAATATTTATTAAACAAATGTACTTGCACTTAAGGACTAAAGTCATAGTAAAAGAAAACACATTCGTGAAAGTCAGATGATCCACATAACACTGGAGGCAGAGAAAATCCAAGACAAATAACTTGAACTTCAGATTTGAAGGGAATTTTGTTGCCCTTCCCTGGTAGAAATATTTCAAGACCCTAAGTGGCCAGAAGTATCTTAAAATAACAGTCATAATGTACACTTAAACCCAAAGAGTCCTACAGAAACTAGAAGCTTATCTAAGTTTCTGGTATATGTTGTACCTCTGAGAGAAAACACACATTCCTCTAGAACTAAAGAGCCACAGGACAACATGGAAATGCTCTGCCCACCTCTGTTATCAGAAGTTCTGGAACTTAGGGAGGGAAGATGCAAGCACTGCATAAGAAAGGTTTACCCACCTACCCCTCTACCAAAAAAAAGAAGGGAAGAAAACATAAAAAAATAAAACAGTTTGTCTAAGGCCTGCGTAGCACCTTCCCTTTTTCCATTCCCGTATACATTCTTTTCTAGTCCAGCAATTTTTAGGAATGGAACTCTCTGGAGTTGCAGGACTGATCAACCGGCATGAATCACTCAGGATTTCTCTAAATATAGGCACAATGGTGTTGTTACAATAACACTAAACAAATATCACAAAGTTCAAGTTTAGAAAACATTTAATATTACTCATTCTTTACTGTTTCAGATCTAAAAAGAGTGAACTAAATGCCTTTGAATAACAAAGATTACCATAATGGTATCCTTCCTAGCAAACCTGCAAATGCAGAGGAAGTTCTCTCAGGAACTGAATACCATCACCCAAAACTTGTACAGCAAATGAAGAAAGAGACAGCTATCAGAAAGATAAGAAAGCAGGCATTCACATTCACACAGAGCATCCACACACTTGCCAAGTGAATGTTTTTAGGAACCTTAAAGTAGGGGGTAATTATTTAAGCATTTAAGACTACCTCCAGTCTAGCTGCACAGATACTGTATAGGCAGGCAGACAGACACCACATAGACATCCAGCTTCCTTTAGCATTAATATGGGTACACTTGAGAGAACTAACACTAACCACCACCACTCTAGTCCTCTTACATTTACGGCAATACAGACTGATGACTTACACACACGCTGCGTTCTCAATGTCAAGGCCTGAAAGTCTACTCTCTAGATTTTAAGAGAAGGAAACACAAGGCAGCAGCCATGACACAGGAGAGATTCACAATGACTTAACTATACTATCCTAAAACATTCCTAAGACAGGTACAGCAAGCTATATGTTAAAACGTATTATTTTAGAAGTTATTTCTGGTTTACTTTTTCACTGTATTATCAGCTAAAAACATTGAAATAATAAGGAGCCACAAAAGTTTAACTTTCACCAAAATAAAACCTCCCAAAAATCACAAACAAAATCTGAAACACTAGCCACAAAAACCTTGTGAGCCAAAGTTTCATGGGACCAAAAAGAATTATTTGAGTCACTTGGCTTTCCTTATTAAGAAAAAAATATTACCTTTGTTAATATTAACTTATTTCTGCAATAAGCCAAGCATAGAACATGACACTTACTTTGATGGCCAGTTTAAATTCAATTTTTATATAACTTCAATAAAAGTTTCAGATTTCATCTTATTTGCCTCACCAAAGAAACCTGCCAAATGCAGAAAAAAATATTTGCTAACTGAGATCACATAGGATAATAAAAATCCACAAAATCTGACAATGTACTCACACAACAGACTTTAAAGCACGCTACTGGTGCTCTTTACAATGTACAGTCACCAGACAAGTGAACCAGATTTGAAAGATAAACAGCAACATACATTTCACAGATATCTGTAAGAAAAGATGCAAAAGTAACAAGCATCCCTGTCAGCTTGGGTAGATAAAAATGTAATTAATCTGTATAAGCAAAGAGACAACAGGATATTCTAATACCCGAGAAGTTAGATGTGCAATGATTTTCTCTTGTAGTAGTATTAACACATGTAATGTACAGTTATTCTTAAAAGTTTTATAAATCAAAGTGAAGGATAAGACATGAAACATAAGTAAAGGAGTGGGGAAGGAGAAAAAAAGACTGATTTGAGCACCAAAAGCAGCAAGGAGAAAGAAGGCTATGATGCAGAAATATGCGATGTGGGTCTTTGAATTCAAAGACAATGAGCTAGCTTTAGCTTGATGAGGAAACTAGCACTCAAGACTAGTGAAACATTGTACCAGCTGTATTTTGGACAGGTTGCAGAGATAGGATATCAGGAGAAGAGGTAAAAGGTACTTCAGGTACTCCAGGTGACAGACACAGAAACTTCATTTCCAAAGACAGAAGAAAATGTGGTCTTGAAAATGTTGTTTGGACAAGGAAGAACGAGTATATGAATAAAACATGACCATGCACTCAAGGAGAAGAGGAAAAAGAGAGGGCTACTCCCAAAAACAACTGCTCTTCCTGGAAGAAAGAGGATTATATCACTGTCAGCAGCATCACAGATAGCGAGTAAATGAGTTAAGTTTGAGAAGGAAGATAATGAGCTCTAAAACACTCAGAATTATTATATTAATAAGAAGCACTGCAAGGAAATGGAGGGCTAAATGAAAGCACATAAAGAGCCGTGAAACTCTACAAAGAAATGCAGTAACATAAATTAAGGACATAGCATGCAAGATTCCTATGAATGCAGCACCCCTTGGGATTAGTGGGAAGAGGGTACAAAAGAGGGAAGAGGCTTGCAGCAAGCAGTACCATAGAGGCAGAAGAGGTCAAGGCTGTAACAGCCAGGCAAGTTTCCCTACATCATATGTCTTCTTATTCCCACAAAACTAAAGCAGCTTACCTATATGTTTTACAAAAAGCCCAACTACACTTTGGAAACCTAAATAATTTTTAATTGTATTATTGTACCACCTGACAGATGCACAACAACAACTACTCTCAATTCCAGTTATTGTGGCAATTTAAAAGCAAGAGCTTATTTTATTTAAACTAAAATTTGTGTTCTAACTACACGCTTAAATCAGTGTTTGAGTTACCGAAAAATACAGACAGCTAGAAAGAAAGTAGCATTACACCCTCTACTTGTAATCGTTGCCTGAAAAGGCTAAACTTGTTAAGTGACATCAAGGGGAAAAAAAGAGTCCCCTTGTGTTTCAGTAAGATTTTTTTAAAAGAAAAACAACAACTGTGCTTTAAAGGAGTAATTCAAAGAGATTAAAAAAGAAAAACAAACAAAAAAATGCAAACTACAACAAATGCTTGTATGTCAGAAGAATCTTAACATACTTCCACGAAGAAGTAGCCCTCCTTGTGTTTGCTTGGTATCTTAATTTGCCTTTGGTTTCAAAACCCTAGGCTTGCCAAGAGCTATTCCTCTCAAAACCTCAGGAATTCCATTACTAGTTTTAAGCTAAATTAAAGGAAAATAGAAGCATTCAACGCATGGCAAAAGTATGCACAAAGTGTTTGTTGATACTCATAAATAGACTGAAAAATTTAGCCATGTCTGAAGCATAACTGCTGCACAGTCAGCTCTGTTTTGCTCTGTTGTGCTGCTAAGGAAAAAGCTACTGCTGTCAGTTCAGAAAAGCGCAACATAAGATACACAGCTACCAAGATCGAACACCAGCACTAGATCACTCATTTTTCACTTCAAGTTCATATAAAAACTAAAGTTTGCATTTCTGCAGGACAAAAAAAATTAGTGGGAGTTTCCCCTTTAAAGCAACTGCTTCTACACCTCTATTTGGGAAAAAAGATGTCACAGTGTTCTAAGACATGGCAAAACCAGTGAACTCTATACCCTGTCAAACATCTTGCAAGTAATGAAATAGAGACATTAAATCTCAGAAATACATCTAGAATTGTGCTGATGAGTATCCTTCTAATGTTCACAGACTGGGTTCCTTCCAACTCACGATATTTTATGGTTCTAAACAAGCACTACAATCACATTTACCAACTAAATTATGATAAGAATGGAATGCCCCCACGTGCATATCGTGCCAGGTGTCATACTAGTGCACAAGAAGACAATATTCCTGTGCAAAGCCTTTAAGAAAATCTTGAAAGACATGTTTCATTTGTGTCAAGGTGAGCAACTGGAGCAGATAAGAACTATTATGCAGTTTAACTTCTTTGGCAGCAGCAATAGGAAAAGTGAAAATATCACCACATTAACTGCAGCTCCCGCGAGAGATCCAAGACCTTTATCTTGCATTAGAAACACAGGAATCCAGGTACTGGCATATGGGATAGAGAGCTTATTTTACCCTTGAAAAGGCAGGAAATTAAAGCAGCTTTTCACCGTTGAGTCAGTAGCACCCAATAGCGGATCAGGGGCTTACAGTAACTGTCACCACGATGGGAATGACAGCAGTAGCATCTCAAGCCTGCCAGGACCAAAATCACTAGGAAGGAAAAGAAGTCAGTTCTTCAGACTAAAAACACAGGTGCCCGAATGTCTCCTGAGTTGGGCATACAGTACAGGAAAACTATCACTGTCTCAGATACACCAACAGCCCTGTAGTTCACAGCTTTTGCTACAAGCATAGATACTTCATACAGTATTTCTGAATCACGTTTTCCTCAACAGCAAAGTAACAGACACAGTACAAAAAAAAGCTGAATAGCAAGATATACTTGAGTGCCTTTGTCATAAGATACACATTTATCATAAGTAAAGGAAAAGAAAAAGGATAATTCTAAAACCTACATTTGGGATTTTTTTTTAAATCCTCATTCAAAAACATACCAACACAGAGGTATTTCTATTATCCAAAACTGAACTTGAATTTTTATATAAAAACAAAACAAAAAACAGTTAAGTGAGAAGTGGCAGGTCTAGTAACTGTGGCTGACTCTGGAAGCTGAAGTAAATAAAGGTGGCCATCCAGCACAGGCAGGTATTACAGCAATGACAGGTAACAAAATGATTTTACACTTGCAATAATTCAGAGGAACATACTGTCTAAAACAGATAGTAGTATTACTTTGTTGACTGAGATTCAGGCAAAAAATTTAGGCATTACCCTAGAGCACCTGTAAAGTCAGTGAGAGATTATGTGTCACTCATGTGACAAGGAGCTTCTCATCTCACTTCCCCACAAATTGATGTGGAAGCATTTTAGAGAAAGAACAAATAGAACATGAAATCGAAGTACTCTAAGACATGAGAAGGAAACAGTCAGTCGTCACAATACCATTTCCACTAATTAGAAAAGAATGCATATACTCAGTCCCAAACATGCAATAATCATGATTTTTTACTGTATAAACATCAGAAATAAGTTATTAGTTCTTTTTTTTTTAAAGCCAAGGTATAATAATTTCTGTTGTAATTCGAAGCTTGAGGGGAAAACTGAAATTCTGAAGAATCATATGGCTGCAGGAAGAGGGACCTCGATAAAGAGTGAACTAAACTGAAGAGAGGAAGCTTTGAAAAATACACCATACTTGGAGAATACATGATACACACACACAGATTTACATGCATACATACTTATGTGAGAAAGCACCACACACCTGTTTATCACCAGTTTAAGTTCAAAAAGAATCTTCACATCTAACACTGATTACACAGAAGGGCCGACAAGGAAAGACGATGCTTAAGAGTGTAAAACTGAAAGTCTATTAGGACTGCTGTTCTACAGCTTATATACAACCAATGTATTATCTGCATGCACTGTGTGAAACTACACATCTCTGGGTAGCAGTTTTTAGCCAACAGCTCCTCAAATACCTTTGTTTAAAAACTATGTTATTCAGTGGCAGACAAAAATGAAACTCATTACACTTGTTACAGAAAACGTCACTTAAAGGCTGCAGATAGGTCACCTCTTCCAGCAGAAGCTACTGCCCAGAGTTACTCACCACCCAGCAAAGAGAGACTACCGCCCATTCAGACCTGAAACAGAGTGAATCATGTAAGAATTGCCTTAGGGAAAAATTAATCAAGGTAACTGACCAGTGAAGGCAGGTTGAGCTCATACTGTCCATTTAACTGCTGATTATGCCTAAAGCACATAACACTGCACACAGCTTCTCTTGAAAGGATCATTTAGCATGGTAATCTATGGCAGAGAAGAAGAGAGAAATGGCTGATTTGTATCTATCATTTTCACAGTTATTAGGGGGGAGGGGAAAAAAAAAAGATAAAAATCAATGCCTATCCGTATCTCGAAACATTAAGTACAACTTCTGTGATAGGCTGAAAGCCTTAAGACAGATTTTGAAAACCACTAAGCATTACAGTTACTTAAGAATTCACAGACTGCCTCCTCAGAAACTCTCTGAAGTTATAATGTATGTCTTAGGGTCGCCTCATAATTTCTGTAGATTTGTTCAGTTTGTTTATCTACTCATTCCTGCAAAACATCTTGCAGTTTTCTTAGTGGACACTCTGATCACCATCTTTTCTTATTTAAGTCTTTCAAACTTAAGAACTCAATATATATGCTGAACAAATTTGTTGCAGTAATTTGATGGATGAACAGAAATTATAAATAGGAGCATATTTTCGCATTAAGTACCTCTAAATGAAACAACAGGTACCAAATTGAAATATTTTTAAAAATTAGTTACCATACAAAAGGCCAGACTCTTCCCTCAAAATCCCTTCAAAGTACATTCTGAAATCAGACCGTGGTTTAAGAGGTCTTAGATGTAAAATATGCCCATGAACAATAACCAAACAATGTCTTCAAACTCTCAATGCAGTACCAGCTTAATCTCACAAAACAAGGCCAGTATCAAATATACTTTAAACTGGCATAATGTGTCACTGTCACCAAAAGGAACAGACACACCCTGCTCCCCTTACTGCTTGCTTCCACCCCCATCTTTGAGCCAGCACAAATGTTTGTGCAGCAAACTGATCCAGCTCCAAGCGAACCCTCCCCTCCCTGCCCCTGCCCCTCCCCCAGGTTAGTTCAATCCTCAGCCCGGCTCACCACACCACATAACCATACAAGTATGTGCCTGCACAAAGGAGGAAGCAGCAGAGTACGGGGTGGAAGCAAACAGGACCATGTTTTTCAATGGTGGAGCTGGTCTACACCAGCTGTACACTGATGCAAAGCAGGAGCAGGTCACAGGCTGGAGTCCTGCACCATCACCCTGACAGATGTAGGCCTAAGAAGTGCCACTGCTCCCTTCCTCTCTGGGATCCCACCTCTTCACTCACATAGCCACTGACAGGTATGCAACTGCAGGTTGAGTCGGTTCTGAGTCAACTAAAAACTAATTCCACCAAGGAAAAGAAAAAAGTTGCTCATTTTCAGGCAGTTCAGCTTCCTGAATCAGCTCCCAGTCCAATCTTTACTAGCACAAGGAAGGAAAAGAAGGAAAAGAAGGAAGGAGGCTGGGAAGGTAGGAGGTACAATTTTGGTCAGCTTGTGATGCTGTGGAGATGCACTCATATACCACCACATCTTAAATCTAAACTTGCCTGCATATCTGAACATGGTTATTTTAATCAATTTGTTCCTAAGATTATTCCAATTTTTTCAGAAACCTAGGCAGCCATAGTCTACTTGGACACAAGCTGCAGGAAGAGAGGCCAGTTCACTACATGAACCAATTTCACCCTTCATGTTTAGTAAAACAAAGACAGCACATTACTTATTCTAACTTAATGATAGTTTGTCCAGATACTCTTTTAAACATCACTGATTAAATCACCTCAGATATTTGTACAGGAAGAACACATACAAAATGAAACCACTGCAGCCATGTTAAATATAAACAACCATATTTTAGTATTTACAAGGAATTTAAACAATGGTTCCGGTGACTAAAGTGATCTTACAAACCTCTCTACTCAGGAGTGAATTTCATCCATTATTCAAGAAGTTGTTTTGCTTAAACTACAAGTCCCAGTGGTCAGAGAAGTGAACAAAATTCACTTCAATGCATTCAGAATCAGACACCTAATAAATATGGATGTAGCTACTTTCAAGCTAACTTTTTAAGTTAATTATCATAAGTAGGAGCACAGACTGTTACAATGATCTTGCTAACTTCCAGAAACAGAATTTTTAGTGGGTCATTAGATTTAGCAGGGAACTACTTCCATGGGAAGTAAATACATCTGTTTATGTTCATCCAGTTGAGAAAGAAACAATTATATCAATTCAAAAGATAAGGCATATTTACATTACAGTTCAAGAACTGAAGTGCAGAATCAGATGCACATATTTGCAAACCAGTCTTTCCAAGTACCATGTTTTATATTTTTCCAGTTTATGAAACTTTTTTTTCCTCACAAAGCTAGATTCTTCCACAAACTACCACTTGACCATTGCAGCAATTTAAGACAACTGGTCTTCTCTTTAACAGAAATTTCTTGTAGAATGAAAAAATGTTCCAAAGCATTCTGCCTGTAAAAATTACACAGAAGTGAGAACAGTTTATCTTGACTACAACTGACCACCAACATTTAAGACAAGACACTGAACTAGAAAGTGAGTAAAACCCTGGAAAGCCCTTTAACCAGCCCTTCATACAACTGCTGATGTGTTGTTTCAGCAAATGTTTTCAAAGCATTCCTGACACAGAAGTAAATAGGGAATCTCTGTCAGGAACAAAGTTCTTAATTTCTTTCCCTTTGAAATGGAGTTAACAGTTTTTGGGCCTGACCTGGTGATTTATACTGATACAAGTTTCTTTTCAAGCAGGCATAGGTGGGTGTGCTGTTCAAAACCACTTGCTAACCAAGGAAAACAGACAGTGAAATTTCCCTGGCAGTTCTGCTGACTTTTAACAAAATAACAGGATGCTTAATGGATCTGAACCCGTGTATCTTAACAACAAGCCATTTTTAACAGAGCAATAAAACTTTTTTGCTCATTACATTAAACGTCACTTCGTCACTAGGGCTTTAAGTTAAAAAAAATAATCAAGGACTATTCAAAAAAGTCATAAATTAAACACTTGTTAAAAATATTAATATCAAAATACAGTTGGCAAGTTTTTAAAATCAACCCTGATTTCTACAGTAAGTATTCATTGTAATAACAGTACTAATTTCAACTCACAGTCCAACAGCACTCCTAGTGATTTCTAATGATGATTATCACATCTTACGCATTAACTTTGAACAAGATGCAGTGACCAAGAAGATAAGAAGACACACTTTTGTTAAAGAAAAATTAAGTTTAGATAGAGAATTGAATCAAACAAGCATTGAGACACCTCTTCGACTCTTCAGATCTATCCTTGGTGCATTCACGTCTAGGGATATGTCAGGAAGGGAAGCTTAAAACGACGAGGCAGTGAGCTAGGTATAACTTTCATTCATACACACAGCATCACCCTGAAGAGCCTGGAGAATCCCCTTCCCCTGGCAGACTCTGTCTGCTGGTCCCAACCCACTGACCCGACAGAGCTCTCAGTCAGTCTCAGGGCTTGCACCTCTAAAGCCCCTGGGCTTGCTCGGCGATTTGGAACAGCAAAGGCGGTTGTCTCGGGAGGCATGTGACAGACGCAGCTGACCTGGAGGAAGGTGCGAGCGACTGACAGGTCACACGGGATGAGACAAGGCCGTCATTCACGCCGAGGAGGCGGCAGGTCAGGCAGCCGGGACCGCTCCCCGCCAGACCTGCCTCCAGCACAGCCACAGCCGGGACAACTATATCGCCGCGTCTTTTGTTTTTAAACTCACTCTCCGCTCGCCCACCGCCGCTCCCGGCCCAGCCCCAGCGCAGGCGGCGATCCCCCTCCGCGCCCCGGCCCTCCCCGCCCACACACAACCCCCGGCCGCAGCCCCCCGTGCCCGTGGGGGCCCCGCCGCCACCCGCCTCCCGCACCCGGACCCACGGGGCAGGAGAAGCAGGTCCTGTCGCAGGGCACGTCCCAGCCTGGCTCCCACGGAAGGAGGCGAGACAAGGGGCTGCTCCCGGGCCCGGGAGGCTCCGCTGGGAGAGGGCGGCAGCGGAGCCGGCCGGGCACCCCGCGAGAAGGAGCCGGGGGAGGGGGCGAGGACCAGCACCCACCTTGGCCATGACCCCGCGCTGGCCGCCGGGCCGGGCCGCCTGTGAGGGGCGAGACGGCGGCCCCGCGTCGGGCCGGGGCACGGCTGCGCCTCCGACCGCGGCAGCGACAGGGCCGCGCTCTGGGCCGGACCCTGCCCGGCTCCGCTTCCGGAGCGCCGCGAGCGCCTTCCGGGGCAGCGCCCGCCGAGCCGCGGGGCGGGAGGCGGGCCCGGAGCGGGTGTCGCTGCTCCCTCAGGGTAGAAGAAAACGAAGAGTTAAAGCTGCAGTTCCGCGCACAGCTCTGGGGAGCGTTGGCTCGGATTGGCTTGGTTCCGTGTAAGTTTTGTTGTGCTCGGTGTCACCTCTGTTGCTGTAGGCGCTGCCACGGCAGCCCCTCACCTGCGGCCGCCGGAGCCGCGCTGTGTTCCTGGGGTTGCACCGCCTGCGACGGAAAGCAGAGGTGGGCACGGTGCACATCAGAAACAAAGATACAGCGGGATTCATGTGGGAAACGAGAGGAACGGGAGGAGGTGCCACACCTGCGTGTTGTGCAGGTTTGCGGAAACGCTTAACGCTGCTGTTAGCCAGTGCAAAAAAAATAAAAATAAAAATCCCGCGTTTGTTCTTGGTGTCACTTACCTGCACATCACCGTGTCTGTTCCCTGTTTACAGCCCAAAACGTTGTGATCTACGGTTAACCTTGAATATGTAGTTTTTGTTTCGACACACTAACACATGGCTCACAGAGCAGCCAGCAGCCTGCACGAAACGCTCAGCTTTGTCTCACACTGTGTTACATATGTTTTCCTCGTTATCCAGCTTCTCTGGCCTTGATCTAACTTCTGACCTCTTTGCCAAACAATGCCTTGCACCGAATTGCTTCACAGAACAGGTCTGTCTATGTATCTGACTCAGGGGTTGTGCAACTCCTGTTTTGACTGTGTTTCAGTTATCTCATGACAGGGAGAATGGAGGATCTTGCCCTCAGAGTTGCTCACTTTCTTCCCTTCCCTGGACAATTACTGCTTTGTAGCGGAAGTGTCAGAAGCAAATGCATGACACTACTCCGCTACCCTAACATTCATTTAATCTATAGATTTTTTGAGAGCTGGAAAAGCTGAAGTCTGTGCAGAGGTTTTCTTCAGATATACATGCTAGAAAGGTGATAATATCTAGAAGGAAGAGGGGGCTGAGGTCACTCGCTGTCTTCGGCCTGGAGATGGGGAGACTGGGGGGAGACCTCATTGCAGTTACAACTTCCTCGTGAGGGGAAGAGGAGGGGCAGGCACTGATCTCTTCTCTGTGGTGACCAGTGACAGGACCCAAGGGAATGGCCTGAATTTGTGTCAGGGGAGATTTAGGTTGGATATTAGAAATAGGTTCTTCACCCAGAGGGTGGTTGGGCACCGGAACAGGCTCCGCAAGGGAGTGGTTACAGCACCAAGCCTGACAGAGTTCAAGAAGCATTTGGACAATACTCAGGCCTATGGTGTGATTCTTGGGGCCTGTGCAGGGCCAGGAGTTGGACATGATGGTTCTTGTGGGTCCTTTCCAACTCGGCATATTCTGTGATTCTGTGAGAGAGAGCACAACTGTGGTTTAGCGTCTGTACCATTGCAGCTGTTGGCTTCTGTGCGTGTGAGGCAGCTCTCAGAGAGCTGGATGGATAAAGCAGAGCAAATGGGATTTTCCTCCAGCTGAGTCATGTAATAGGTGAAGCTGTGTAGCAAGCTCTGTCATCTAACATACAGTATGTGCTCATATCCCATAAACATAATACACCAATGGGCTACAAAACAATAAGCTGCTCTGAAGACAAACATCTGCAGGATTCCTTGTGACCTTCAGGTCGCAAGACTGGGCTTAAAGTCTGTTCAGATTCAATTGTTGATCTCAATCTGCAAGTTCACATTCAACTAAGTATGATACCTTGCAATTTTTCTATAGTCTTTTCGGCAGTGTCTGGATGAGCAAGGAACAAAGTCTTGACATGTCTCTTCTGGGTCATTTATTTTTCTCCCCTTGAGCTTTCATCATGCCTTCACCAGTTCATGTGAATGGCTGCACTTAAATTATATGTGGGGATTTGTATTAAATTTGGACTTGTTCAATGTCTTCATCAAAGGTGAAGTCCTGGTTTTGTTCATGTGTGAAATCCTTACTGCTTACCTGAGTGTTATCTTATCCACCTCACCCAGATTTACTGACAGACAATTCAGTATCTAGATACTGGAACTCTGCTGCGTTTTGTGGCTGTTATGTATCTTTCTCCAGGTGATTTTCTGGCTTCTTAAGACCTTGCTGCATTGCATTCCTGCTGAGAATTTCTAACTGTCACATTGTTCCTTCTCTTTCTCACTTCATAGATGTTTTGGATCTGTGACATATAGTAACTACAGCCATTTTTGTCATCCCAAACTGAGACTATCACTGCTGTCTTCAGATGCCACATCAATTACTAGTCTTTCAAAGATTACATAGCTGCTTACAGACTTCTGCAAATTATGAACTTATACTGCTTGAAGTCCTTTCATGGCATCTTTTAGATCTTGCTACATTTTCTTTGCATCACCTTTGAAGTCAAAGGCTTCCTCTGTTGTTTCACTATAGCTCACATTCTGTCTTTTTAGAAATTAGATGCTGCTGCTACTTTTAAAGCTTTTCCAGAAGTGATTAGCCCATAGCTAAAATTTGTAAAATTATTATTTTAGTAACTAAACCTTTCAATTTGTTTGCTTGAGCATTTTTTATAGTGTCTTTTACAGTGGCTACTGGGTGGGCTAAATGCATGGCTTTTTGAGGCAACAAAAGTAATCATACATTTCATCGTTCTCTCGATTTATAACTGGTTTACCGAGTTGAATGGTCATTTTAAAGGTCTTAAATTTTAGTACTCTTTAGAAAATTCTCCTTTATTAATAATTAAACCTTCATCCTAAATGAAAATTTTCAGGGTTTAGCACCTCCCTTTTATTTAAAAATTAGGTCATATAAATATTTTGGAAAGATTCTTAGTCTTTGAAGATGAAGTAAAATTCAACTGCATTAGATATATTGTAGCTTCTGTTTCCAGAAATGCTCATTGCACTGTCATAATGTGTTTCCGTGTTGGTTCATTGACCCCTCTTGTTCCAGTTTCTGGATGCTTACAAGATGATACCAACGTGTTACGGTGGCTTTTATCATGAAATTTTAAGTCTGCAGGTGAAGTGCTTTTTCCTATGACCTTTGTTGATTTAGACAGTATTCAATTCTGTAAGCAAGAGTGCAGTCCAGTCACATACAATATTTTAACAGCAGATTTTTCCCTGTACTCGGCACTGGTGAGGCCACAGCTTGAGTCCAGTTTTGGGCCCCTCACTGCAGGAAAGACACTGAGGTGCTGAAATGTGTCCAGAGAAGGGCAATGAAGATGGTGAAGGGTCTGGAGCACGAGCCCTGTGAGGAACAGCTGAGCAAGCTGGGGTTGTTTAGCCTGGAGAAAAGGAGGCTCGGGGGTGACCTCATCACTCTTTGCAACTACCTGAGAGGAGGGTGTAGCCAGGTGGGGGTTGGCTTCTCTCCCAGGCAACCAGCAACAGGACAAGAAGAAATGGCCTCAAGGTGCACCAGGGAATGTTCAGATTGGACATCAGGGGGAAGTTCTTCATGGAAGGGAGTGCCAATCCAGTCATGTTACATTCTGCGTCCCCTCGTGTGGCATAAGTAGAATAACACTTTGTATATCAGGTCAACAAGTTTTTGTTTTCACAACCAAACAAACCCCTTGCACACAGTAAGGGCCATACAGCAGCTCCTTATAGCCTGATCCTGCACTTCTTCAGAAAGCACACCTCCCCAGCACAGTTAATAGTATTTTTTTCAGAAGAAAGTGCAAGACTAAGGTAATCATTTTAACCAGTTCACTGCTTCACTGAGTATTGTCATCGTTAGCTGTGATTTCAGTTACAAGTGAAAAAGAAGTTCAAATCCAATAGTAGTTAAATGTGTTTTGCAGCTGGACATTTTAATTCACATAGTGGTTTTTTTCCTGAAATGACTGCTCGAATATGACAGACTTTCTGCTCTTATTCCTGTGGTAGCCAGAAAAAAGTCAAGCAGACCTGGTCATTCAGGAATTCTTCAGATGGCTATTTGTATTTTAATTTGTTTTTCTTCAGTTGTATAAATTGTCTTCCTTGTACAAATACACCACTGATATTGTTAGGGCGTCTGTGAGCTGCAAGTAGTATTCTATGGAAGACAGGGTACTTCTTGTGACGGTTGGTTGGTAGACTTTTAAAGATAATACAATGATTTTAAACTTAGGTATTTCTTTTGACCTCATTTTAGACTGATCTTGCTGTCTGAGATACTATGTAATTTACTCTTTGAGATGCTAGATATTTGGTGCTTTACCATTTGAATATTAAAAGCTTGAAAAACATCAGTGCAAGTGAAGCTGCTTTTTGGGCCTCACGAGTATATCATTCAGTTCTTCTCACAAATGAATGTTCTACTTAACCAAATTGAGCCGGTTTCATTTTCCTAATGAAGGCTGTCGCATGCAGTTCCTGTAACTTCCCGACGATTGTTTCCCCGGAGGAACATCAGTATGTTGACTGTAGAACGTACACATGTCTGTTTCCAACTAGCCTGTAATAACCAAGTGGGTTGTAAATCTAATTAAATGCAAAAAAAAAATACAGTGTGTTGCAGTAACATTCAAGATCTGACTTCAGCTGACAGAATTTTTTTTCCAAGTGAAGATTACTGCTATGACCTTACTTCACCCCTTTGTATTTCAGAGTTTCAAGGCTTCAGAACTGTGCACACTTGACTATGTACTATGTACAAAACAGTGTTCAAAGACCATTGTCACAAAAGCAAACTTAAAAATTAGGCAGCTTATGCAGCTGTGGTTTTGACTCCCTTGTGGGCACCAAATAAGATAGAATTACGTAGCCTATCATAGCCTACCATTTTTCTATTTTTGCCTTCAGGACACAGAACAGATACCTCTCATAGGAGAAAACAGCTGGTTATTTTAAACCTCTGCATGAAGCAAGTGCCCTTTGCCTTATTCATTTATTCATTTAGTGAATAACTGCTTAGGTATTCTTAGGTCATTTGTCATTGTGTTAATTGATACTTCATTAGCATTAGTGGAATTTTTTCTGTGCTTCTTTTTCAAGACAAGAAATACAGTTTCATTTTACTTCCAAGGAAGTGTGGAGGTATATAGGAGCAATACTACCACTGCTCATATTTGTGGCAGTTCATGTTAGAGAACCTTGGTGGTGGGTGAAATCAATCACAATTAGTTCTCTGTCCGGGTTTCCTATACCCTGCGTGGTGGAAGGAAGTGGAGGAATGGGATCATTTAGGATCCACTCTGAAAAAGAAGCTGGCTAAACTTCTCACTGTGAAATGACATTTATTTATATGACTGAAGTCACAGTGACTACGGGTTGGTGTTGGATGCTGGCCTTGTGTCAGTTGCGTCCTATGAGTCGATATTACGCCTGCTGTTGGAAAACTTGCAGGTGGACTATGCACCTTTACCTCAGCCACGACAGTGCTAATTTGGGAGTGTTCAGTGAAGTCCATACTGTGAGTTCATAACCAGGACACTGACAAATAGTCCATTTTGCCAACACAGCTACATGAGAGGTATTTCGGTGCAGAAGCAGAACAGGCAGGCAAGTACGGCTGCAAAACTTTAAAGTGTGTCTCTCAACATCCTCAGAACTAACAGAGTTGAAAGGAGCTACCTCCTCTACTTGGAATTCATGCCAATGAACTCTTTTTTGTTAGATGCCCAAGGGGGCCCCCTTTTATACAGGATGTGAATATTTAAGACTAGAAGAAACCAGCCTGTCCTTTTCTTATAGTTCAGTGATTCAAAACTCCAAAATTCAGCATGTGGAGGACCTGGGTTTCATTTCATCCTTAGTGTGTGAACTTATAAATTAATATTTTCCCTACACACTTGGGGTGTACTGTAACCATCATACAGTTATTACAGCTTTGTTAATTCTATCCACTGAAATTGTTTTATTGACTGTCTGGGATGGACTTTTAGGAGTAGAATTTACTTGCTGGGAGGTACATGTAAAAGTGGTCAGAGATGGTTTAGGAACCTTACTGAAATAAGAATTTATGGAAATGTGGGCAGCTCCATAGCTGGAAAGCAACTGGATGAGAATTTTTAAGACAGTTATTTTGGATTGAAGGCTCACAAGTGTTCGTTTTCAGCATCTGAGTCCTCTTTTTGGTGAGAGACTTGTTTCAGGTTAAACAAGCAAATCAGTGACAGAGCTGGGGTGAGGCTTCAGCATATAGACAAATACGTCAGACTGCGGAAAAATCAACATGGGTTTTTGTAGATAGAGAAGCTTTGTCATAATTATGAAGTTCTTTGCTGAAATCAACAAACTTATAAACCAGGGTGATACATTCATTGTAGTGATTTCAAAAGAGCCTTTGGCACAGTCCCTTGACAGTGCTGCTAAATAACATTAACTGTCATAGGTTAGGGAGGAAGCCTGTCTCGTGAATTAGTAACTAGCTGAAAGAGAAGGGTTAAGGGGATAGCAATAAATACTCATTTTTTACACTGTGGGAGAGTGAGATTGGACTCCCACAGGGATTCATGCTGGGACCTGCGCTAGTTAGCATACTCAGAAACGGTCTTGGAAAGAGTGAGTAAAGGAAGCAGCACAGTTTGCTGCTGATGCAAAATTCTATGCAGTAGTGCCCTATGAAGCTGACAGCAAAGAGTTTCAAAAGGGTCTCGTTGAGCTGAACAGCATGGGTGTTAAACTAGAAGTGGAAATTCAGTCTCAATAACCGGAAAGTAACGGATACAGGCAAGATCAATCTTAGTTATATGTGCTTAGCGGTAAGTCCTATGTATGCTGTTATTGCTGAGGAATGAATTCTTAGAGTCTCTATAGGTAATTCAGTTCCAACTCAAAAACACCAGGAATTATTAAAAAAGAAAGACAGAATGGAGCAGAAAATGTTGTGACAACTTTGTGTATACTGGTGGTATGGCCCCATCTAGAGAACAGTGTTAAGCTCTGGTTTTCCAGGTCAGAAAGAAGGTAAAGGTAGACAAGAATAAAAAACATAGAGAATTACTACTGCTTGAAACATGACTACCAACACTTGGACTTTTCAGTGTGAAAAAGAAAAAAGCAACAATGCTTGGGCAACTGAGGGAAGATGATTGAACTGTATAAAACGGTGTCTTGTGGAGGGAAGGTAAGGACCTCTCATTCACTTTTTCCAGTTAAGTGGGCATACAGGAGAAATAATGGAAAGTAGCTTTAAAACAGGTAGTCTTTTTTTTCAGATGCTGCAGAACTGAAGTATGAAGCTCACTGCTTCCAGAATTGTGGAAGCTAAAACTGTCAATTACTTTCAGAAAGGAAATAAACTCAAAACTAGTGCATTGGCAGCAAGTAAATTGAATGGAATACAGTGGCCTTTGGTTCTGGTTTTCCCTAGTCAATGATTTACTGAAAAGTGAATATATATCGAGAAGGGTAGCTCTATACCCAACCTGTTCTTTATACTCTCTTCCTGACTGTTCAGTCCTGGTCATTACATACAGAAGTGAGTTAGAGACACTTGTGTATTCTGATATAGTATGGCCATTTTGCAGCTACTATAGGAGAGAGACATCAAGACTGTCAGAGTTCTGGAAAAATGGTGTATTGGAAAAGACTGAGAGAACTGATACTCTTCAGCCTCAAGGAGATGGATAAGGGAAGATCTTCCTGCTGTTGTCTGCATGGAAAACAGCCAAATTCTTCTCAGAGGTACACAGTGACACAGAGGGAATGGACACATGTTAAAACACGGTCCTTAGGTACATGTTTAGGTACAGCGATTTCTTTCTTTCTCTCAGTCTCTCTCTCTTTCTCTCTTTCTTTCTATTGTGAAGGTGGTCAAATACTGTAAGAAGTTGCCCAGAGAGGCATGCCCTCCTTCCAGGGAGATGCTCTAAGTTTGACTAGACATGGTCCTGAGCAATCTGCACTGACTGGCCCCACTTTGAGCAGTAGGCTGTCCTAGGTGGCTTCCTGAGGCCCATTGCAACCTACATGATTTTGGCTTCTTAAGATGGGTTCTTACCACATGCTCATGCCCCAACTGTACATTATTTCATATGGCATGTTGATGACAGAAGTGGAATATATTTGGTCTGGGTTAACTATTACATATTAAAACTCAGTGCAAGAACATAGTGGGGATAAAGACACTTTGGATTTGGCATAAAGCAAGCAAGAGTCAGCTATGGTATTTTCTGTCTACTGGCTTGACAGTAGTCATTAACATACGTTGTAAAAATATGTCAAGAAGAGGAGTTGATTGTCAGGGTGCAGCTATAGCAGGAGTCAGTAAATGGTATTGTCATCGATGCTTGCAGTTTTTGGGTTTATTACTTACAATGTCTCCTTTAAACAAATGACATATAATTCATTTGTCAGATGCTGAATGATGGGGCAGAGTATACCTAGTATAGCATGTGCTGCCATGTCACATGATGTGATCGTGCAGGTACATATTCTCTGCATCTGTATCAAACCTGTCTCTAACAAGAAAGTCAGTGATAAGATATTCTTCACCCTGATGTCTCTAACTAGGGTCAGTGCTTCTTAGTACTTGGGTTAAGATTTTTGAAAGATAAGATAGTGTTGTTTGTGGCTGACTGCTTCTGTTCAACATCGGGCATGCATGGCATGAACAAACAATTCACACTACAGAAACACCCACAACTGCCCATCGCTGTTTTCTCCTGTAATAAGAACTTCTGTTTGTAAGCTGAAGACCCTGCTACAGCTCAGCAACTTAACAAAAGTGTATTCACCAGCAATACTTATGGAATAAGCTGAGGCCTATGGTTTTAAAGAACAAATGCGCTTCAACTTAATTACAGTCAGGCCTGAATAAAAATTAAAGGGTTTGCATGTCTGTTAGTCTGTATGTGGGTAGAAAGGCAGTGAGGTTAAGATAATAGGTTCAAAATGTATTCTCAAAAAACATTTAAAACCACAGCAGGGTGTGATTGTATGCAAATAAGTATTTTTGCAATAGCAGATTAAACACCTTATGGAATTTGTATGGAAAACTTCATGCTTGTACATGATGCAAAGTATGATTAAGCACCAGTGTGTGAAGCTTTTGCCTTTAGTCAAAAATTAAGGCAGATTTAAATCAATCAATGGTTTTCTCAGTCTTTTCACAGTATATGTTGTAAGTTACGAATGGTGACTACTAGAGAGAAAATGTTAAAAATAACACTACTTTTTCCTTGGGGCTGCATCCTTTCAAGAATATGTCCTGCCGTGGTTTCCAGTCAGGAAAAGAATGGCAGTAGCAGAAAGTGGTGATAACTTGGCGACATACAAGATCTGAGACAGTGAGGGAAGAAATATAGCAAATTTTTCTAAACTTTTACTAGAACAGCTGTTCCTGTGTGTATTTTGCCATCAGCTTACAGACCGCTTTTCATGAATGGATGAATCAATCATTCCAGGTTCCAGGACTACATTTAAATAAACTTCTTTTTCATGCACAAAGATTATTAAAATGACCCTGAGGAGACCTGGTGCCTACAGGGGCAGCAGGTACCTTCTCAAAAATGTAAGTTAGCAGTAGTGGAAAAACTTGCATCCATCACAGGCAGATAATCGCTACTCTGCTTGGTCATTTGCATAACTGTAGGTGGCAGAATAAATGAATTGTCTTTGGGAAATGGTTTTCAATGTCACATTCTAATCTACATTACATATCAGCATTACATGTCTGCCTTTCTGAAACTTCTGTGTCCTGTGCAATGAGAGTGATACCCTGTCTTTTTCCAGAAAATTGCCTTTGGGTATGATTAGGAAGAATGTTTAAAGGAACATTTAAAATTGCAACCTGGATTTTTCCCCTACCAGTGATAGACCTGATTTAGCAAAATCAGATATAATGGTGTTTGTTTTAATCCAGTGATTTTCTTATCTACAGTAGAAAAGATAAAATACATTACTTCATATTAACTTTGGTGTACATAGTGAAATAAATTGGACTCAGGTGACGTTGTGCAGTTTCTGTGGGGTGGATATATTACTTCATGCAAGAAATAAAAGCTTCTCTGAAGAAGTCAAATTGTCATGTTGAAGAACAGTAAAACACACACTCACTGTCTTCCAAAACAACTCTGCCTACTCAGCAGTAAATCTGCAGAGGGAACCCCAGCTCACATTGGCAGGATTACTCTTCTGCCTCTTAATCATAATTTGTTAGTGAAAGCAGTGGTCAAAGAAAGTGCAGGATCAGCTGTTCTGAACACTGGTAGAGCAGGCTTTGCTCTCCTTCTTTCATATGCCTTTGTCCCACGTACTCCAGAGTCACATCTGGACGTGAGTGGATAACAGCCTTGTGATTTATATAGATGGATGAAAATTGAAGAAAGGAGTGTGCAAGATACCATCTGCTCTCCTCTTGAAGGGTCTCACCGTTGCTTGGGGGAAGGCTCAGTTTATGAAGCTGCTGCTGAAGTACTGATCATAACCTGACATTTTAAGAGAAGCAAAGCATAAATTCCAGTTTTTTTTTTTTATTTTTCCCCAGTATGTAAGGAATGGACTTCTCTAGGAAAGCAAAAACTTTATTGCCATGCGGGCAAAAACCACCAAGTAAGGGTAACAGGCCATCCAAAGCGAGCAAGCACTCCAACCCTTGAAAAAATAACTTTTGAAGTTAGAGCTGAGATAGCCAACACAAGTCTGTGATAAAACTTTTGGGCATGTTCCCTCAGAAGAGGTATAGAAGAAGAAAAGATGAAATATGGCAAAGCAGAATTATTGGTAATAGATTTACACTGCCTCATTTTGCATCCCGTATGTTATTTCTCACTTTCAGGACTTCCTGAATTCGCACATAAAGCCAGTAGAAGCAAACTACATAATTGTTTGAAACAAGGGAAATAAAAGCAGACTTGATGATGTAATGATGTTTTAAGCAACAATTATTTTAAGCAGAAATAATTAGATTTCCCTTCAGTAGCATATAATAGCATATATTTTAAGCCAATTTAGGGACAAAATCAAAATATATATCAACATTATTCCCTCACGCAGAAACAAGTATGGGGAAGAGTCTGAAGGGTGGAGACCAAGAAGTGCTGCTGATAGAATTTTTCCCAAAGAGGTTTGATTCAAGTAGGACTAGCTAACTCTATCGTAGAGAGAGATTTGTCTCAAATGCATTTGTTATTCCATATTGCTTCTTAGCAGGATGAGGGAAAGATGACAGAACAGTTTTTGCTTTAATGAAGCGTTTTAAAAAAATGGCTTGTGTTTACACTAAATAACCCCAACAAAACAGACCTTCAAGGTGAAGTGAGGAAAGCTGAAGTTTATGAGTCGGACTTGAGGAACTTCATTCCACTGCAAAGAAAGCTTCAGTCCCCTCATGGCAGAGAGCTTCATTTTGGCAGAAGAACCAAAGCGGTAACTGTGGATGATCTTTAATGTTTTTTTCCGTCTCTCTGTCATACGCTTGGTCTTTTCTGAGATGTTCAAATAGTTGTTGTTTGTGTCAGAGCTCAGGGCAGGCTGGGTATCCTGGTCTTAAATAAGTCAGTGTAACTTCTGTGAAGCAGCCTGAAGTATTTGGGTTTTTTGTTCTGCATTCAAAAATGGCAGCTACAGGCCTATTTTGTCAAAGTAACGAAGCAGGATGCTTAGAGTTTTTATTCTTAAGCTTTCTTCCTAGGGCTACTTAGTTCTGTACCAAACAACTGCATGCCCACTCCATACCTCAAATCAAAGCCTTTTTCCTACAAATGGGAGATTTTCAGAAAAATTATGCTCAGATCTTATTTCCAGCTCTCCCTTTTCAAAATCATAAGAACTATTGCAAGTACTTCCTGGAATACTAATTTTTTTAAAATTGGTCTAGTTTGTTAAAGATGGTGAAACTCATAGACAGCCGTTGCTTCACTTATCTGCTATAGTCTGAATGAGTTGTGTTGCCACAGGATGAAAACTGTCCTGAATACTTCTTCAGATCAAAGTGGATGAAGGGTATAAATTTGGAGCTGAAAGACATTGCTTACAGTGGAAGTAAAGAACTGCAATTTATTATACCACCCATCCTATATTGCCTGTTCAGACTGCAGGCCTTCAGGCCTGGAACTCTGCCTGTGCATTTTACATGTGCAGTATTCTCAGGACACAATATAAATAATAATATATCATCAGGGAAGGGAACAGCCCAGTGGAGCAATCCACAACTGAGTGAACCTCTCAGATATTATGGAACAAAGCCAGTATTACTTCAAAAACTTTTTTTTTTTTTTTTTACAAAGTCAGTCAAAAGCCTAAATTAAAATCCCACTCAATTGCTTTGGTCTTATCAGATTAAGTATCTGTGTGTTCATTTAATATGCCTCTCATGCATTTTATCTTTATGCTTCATTTAAATATGAGAAGCAAACATATTTTATATAGTTGTTATTCTCCAATTACTACAAAAGCTTCTTGGAATCTTTGATCATGAGAATGTTATTTCAAATCCAGTTCTGGTTTGCAATTACAAAGTGTCTTTACTGAAGTTACTTTGTATGCAATTCTAATCCAAGTAGAGTAAACCACAGTGAGTCCTCAAAAATCCAGGTAGGAGTATGGAACAGTGAAGAGATCAGAATGAACCCAAGTACCCGAGTTGATTTATGTGGTGGGGGGGGTTTTTTTAGACAGAAATTCCAACCAAAGTTGTAATGATAACAAGCATCTGATGCAAAACATCAATGATTTAGCATTAGATGGCATTTACAAAACATTATTATTAAAATACAGTAGATCGGCAAATTTTATCTTTTGTATAAGGGACACTATGATAGAGGTTCAGCCACAGGGTTTTTTTGATTATTTTTACACAAGACCACAGAGATATGACACAGGTATATATTGGCCACTATCCAAGTTACACATACTTGATTGTGGACAGCTGTTAGATTATCACAAGATACATTCAGAGTTGTCACACAAATTGTCTCTAGATTTAGATAAGACTGAAGCTTGCACTTTACAGCATCAGTGTCAGATAAAGCTCAGGAAGTAATAGCAGCATTAAAAAACAGGTTATAAGTTGCTTTATGTCTTACATATCATTTCTCTCTAGTCTTTTTTGAGTGGTGAAGGAGCTGTAGCATAGAACTGAAGAGAGTGATGGAGCTTAGGAAGGGCAAATGTACAAAATATACAACAAGAAAATAATTTTACTGCAAAGTCAACAAGAGGGCATGCAGTAGCAATGGCTAGTTGACAAACTGAAAAAGGGGTTTGTTCAAATTTATGCATAGGGTATTTTCAGATGTCCCAAAGCCTTAGCTTAATACCTGTAAAGGAATGCTGTAAAGTCTTAACTATCAAGAAATATAAAACATTACTAAGTGACCCTTCAACTATTAAAATGTGGCTTCTTCATTCACTGATTTATTACCATCATTCATGAGAGGTCTGATGGAGACCCACTCACTTCACAAGGATTGAAGGTTTATTTAGTGAAGTACTGAGCACTTCCAGCTCCAAATGCAAAGGCAGGGCACTTGCAAGCATTTCGTACCACATGAGATCAGATTAAAATATGAGGAAACTCTTTTCAAGCAATGAATCCATGAAAAGTTTTACTGCCTATCCATTTTAAAATGCTCATACCGTGCCAGCCTGTTCCAAAAAAGTAATTACTTTGTTTCTGCCTTTTATTCTTGAGGGGAAAAAGAATACTAGAAAGAAATCACAATCTTAGAAATTTATCCTCTCTATTCTCAGCTAAGGACTAGGACTCATTTCTTTTTTATTAATTAAATAAATTTATTAATAAAAAATATGCAAAACTGAAAACACAGTTTATTTGAAATTCATATAGTCTGTGTTTGCTGTTTGAAACTGTAGGCTCCTGACCGTTAAATAATGTAGAATGAATCTATCAGGACACAGGAGTAGCAGACTGATCAATGATGAGATACTCAAAGAGTAAAAACTACTACCTGAGAGGAGCATGGTGACCTGCAGGCCTGGCAGTTGAGTGCATATCAACCAGAGTTTTGCCCTCTGATATTGCCCACAATGTTTTGTCATAATCCAGGCCAATACCCCTGCTCATCAAATACTGCAACTCCTGGCTGTTCCTGATAAGGACTATAAAAGGAAGATTCAGAGCAACTACAAAGCTTTGCAAAGCAGTGGATGCTTTGATCACTTTAAACACTATGTAGTAGGGTGCTGGAATTCAGTCTGTCTGGTTTAATCCTGCCTCACCATTCAAACATGCTTAACCTGTAGCAAGAAGGAAAAAAATCAGTTCTAATTTGTCCAATATATGCATTTATTCTACAATCACTAAAAAGTTATGTAACTTCTGAAGGTAATGGGAAAACAATTCCATCTAATTTAGATATTTAATTTACTAAGGATGTAACCCTTTTCTGAGATGGTGGTTTTATTCAGCTTGAAAAAAAAGCACTCTGTTTTTTCCAATGCCCTAATTGCTAACTGAGGTTATAGTTTTCCTTCACCTGTTCCCTATCTCCCTAGAGAAGTCTTGCAGAGCTGACTGTCAGCTCACTTAGGGCAGCAGCACTGGAATACTCTCATGATCTCATGGTTAAGAACTTCTAAAACTGTGTGATGCAGATTCAGTTTTCCTTGGGAATATTTAGCTTACCAAGAAAATGCTTCAACTACTGCATAAACTTCCATACAGAAAGCAGGAAATAACACCAAAAGTTAAATTCAAGCTCCTCAAACCTAATTTCTCAAAATTCTCCTTATCACCTACTCAAAGTTCAGGTGGCTTATGACCTGAATGGAGCTTTAGGTGGGACACAGTTATCACTCCAATCAGGACAGTGATTAAACCAAAAATTACCTGGATTAATTCTTGCTTTAGCAAGCAGAGAGAGGAAGAAGGAGCCACATGCTAGTCCTGCTACGTTCAACAGACTTAGTGCATGGAACAATACAGTGGTGCAGCACTATTCTGGACTATTTTGGACTCCAAATTTGGAGTCCAAAAGTAATCACCCTTGTTACATGCAGAGAGACATAAACCGTGTTGGTTTTACCCACTTTAAATACTTGTATTTACCCAGCATGGTAGTGCTTAAAGATGCAAGCTTAGAAACTATGATTTAACTGTGAAATGATTCTCTGATCTATTGTTTGGAGTCATTTAAATGGAGGTGCAATTCTGTCTGCTTAATTCAGCAGGTGAAGACGACCATTGTTAGTCACATATCCTGTTTCTTGATCCTAAGAATAAAGATAACAATGTTTCACTGAGAAGCTTAAAAGCCAGTTAAAATAAAACCCATGCATTTTATTAACATTCTAGATCAGAGGTTAAATAAAATGTGTTATTTGAAATAAAGCTGATTTGTAGACTGAAAAAAACATGAAATTTGCCAGATGTTGCAGAAGTAAGACACTGAAGAAAAAAAGGTGTTGAACACTTAGGGGAAACTATTAGCAAAGCAGAAGCCAGTAGATCACATGAAATTTGTTTCTGTTCTAAAGTACAGAATTCCCCACAGCTGTGGGAATAAGAAGGGCCAGCCTCTCGTTTAACAAATGAACATCTTAAAAAGTATAGTAATTATTAGTGGGGTAGTAGGACAAATACTTGCAATGCTAATGAATTCTTTTTATGGCCTAATCACCTGGCATTCTCAAGGGTTTTTGTACAAAAATCTAAATGTAAATTTTAATTTTGGATGTTTACTGGCTATTGCACAGGCAAGACTTTTTCACTAGAAGCTTACATGTTTTCATGTTCTAGCTTAAAATATTTTAAAATGGAAATAGTATAAATATGTCATAAATGAATGTTAAATAAATCCCAACCAAATATATGTAACAGGAATTTTTCATTGTTGCTATTCTTTTCTACCATCCTAATTCTCTTTTCTTTCCCTCACTTTAGCTGTTCTTCCCTGCTATATTCAGGAAAATTAGAAGTTTCAACACACTTGGAAGCCAAAGGTTCATTCATAGTATTCAGTAAGCATTAATTAGTCAAAGAAGCTTATTGCCTTTATCAACATTAAGTTTAAAAGATTAATTACTTTTACTTGCGGAAAATCCTGCCATTTTGGACCTGCAATTAAAGCACAAGCAATTGAGTGCAAGCAAAGTATGCAGTCCAGTAGACTGCCTAAGTTATGTTATTGTCACACAATCTTGGCCTGAAAAAGGAAAAAAAAAAAAAAGACTAAAAACCAGACCACAACAAACCTAAAACCCTAAGATTTGCATTTTCAAAGCTGAAATAAACAAAACTTGTAAACAAACCCTTTTTTTGTGCTTCCTGGCACATCATACTTGATTTGTTGACAAGGCTGCCAAACAGTCTGATAAAATGCAAGAGATAATTAGGTCATCTCTACAGAAACAAATACAAGTTGTCTAATCAGATGATCAAATCTCAAAGAAAATGAGATCAACCAAAGATATCACAAATCTGCCGAATTCCCAATAAACTGCTGTTGAGACTGGAGAATATTTTGGACATACCTGCCACCTGGTGTTTGGGAAATAACCTTATGTCTGAAAACAACCTGAGATTCTCTTAAATCTGTATCCCTATTAAGAAGTAAACAAACACTGGTATATTTATTACGAATTAAATGCATAAACAGCAAAGAGTTGGTGTTATTACCAGCACCGGTTTGGAAAGAAAATGAACAGGGTGACTTAATATTCCTTCTAGTCTTTCTAGTCCTTCTAGTCCCATCTCTACTAACTACAAAAATTCTCAAGTAAATCTTTGACTTAACTGCATCTACACATCTCCTATCAGATAATGGCACTTTTCATGGGAAACCTCCTGGGCCACAGCCTTATACGACTTCAGTCTTAGTGTGAAATGTGCCAAACCCAAAGGAAAGAACTAAATTATACGAGATGGAGCTGGGTAAGAAAAGGACTAGTCATACATAACACTGGGTAGTGAGTAACCAGTCAGTGTCTGAAATCACTGTGATCAGTGTTAATTTGTCTTAGCTGAAACACTTAAAACCCCAAGCCTTTGTAGTGGAAGAGGCAATGACACTACTAGTTTTGCATATTTGATACCTAAAGTAAACATTCCTCATTGGTAAAATTCTTAACAGCAAGCATGTAAACCATGCTTACTGCTGAGATAAACCATGTTTTATCTTTACCCACCAAAGGGTTACTTCAAGTGGAGCCTAAAGCTTCAGTGTAAAAAATGGAACAAATTACTGTGAGATTCAGCAATATCAAAGTGTACCTACAGCACAGTGAGAGGTTTTTTCCCCTCCTTTGCAAAGCAAGATTTAAATAAATTTGTTTCATAATTTTAACTCAGGATGAAACCACAGTCTGAAGTCAGTCTCAGCAATAAAAATAGGTAGCATTTAAGTTAGCACCCTGGTTAGCACAATCCATAACTATTTGTCTGGAACTTTGTAGAACTGCCAACAGTAAAGCAGAGTGTAGCGTTTGGGTTTTTGTTTTTCTTCAAGGCAATGGAGGTCAAAGGCAACTGTGTCCTAATGTGCCCCACTCTACTTCAGTTCTAGTAACTTTGAAAATGATGGTTACTAGAAGGTCGGCACTTACAGTAAATGTACTGTGCACACACACTCAGATGTTTATATCAACTACTCTTTTATAGGCAGAGCACATAGGCCCAAACATAACCTATCTGCTAATTGAGATCCATGCAGTTCTTGGGGTGACCTCTGCAGGGCCAGGAGTTGGGCCTCAGTGATCTTTGTGGGTCCCATCCAGCTCAGGATATTCTATAACTCTATAGTTCCATGATTAATTCTCATTAACTTCTCCCAGAATTTAATTACAGCCTAATACAGGGCTTAATTGCTTTCTCAGCATCTAAAGAAAATATTTTCTAATGAAAGTACAGAACATAAGAGGGAACTTTGTAAAGCACAAGATAGTCTTGCTGTTGTCTATCAACAGTAACTGATCAGCACAGACAGGACTGTTTTCTTGCCTTACTATTGACAGAGGAGCCTAATGATGCTTCTGTGATCTTTGCAGAGAGCACAAAGGAGAAGAAACACAAAAAGTTGAAAGAGAAACAGAGGAAAAGACGACCTCTAACCACAGACAAAAACTACATCACTGGTGAAGCATGCTGATGGCTGCTATCAATGGAGCCAGGATTGTTGCTTCTGTTAAGTTGGATAGGAGGCTGTCTAGTGGATGTTTTTAAAGATGTAAACAAGAAGAATACTTCAGGCTCCTACAAAGAAATTGGATTCAAAAGGTTCATCTCTATTCTTTTTTGGTCTGTACAAGTCTGTTTCAGCAGACGTGTTCATGTTAGTCGCAGCTCTTGCAGAACTTGTTTAATATTCCATATGAGTTAGTCCTCATTAGTAGTAATTTAACTGATTAATATAATGTCACATACAACCTAGTATCACCAAAACTGTGCTTTCCATTTTGTGCATTTTTGTTTCAGCATGCACAATACATCGTGACCCATGCCAAGTCTTATTTTCAATGCACAGCTCTGAAAATGGCATTCTGCTGAAGTGAAATTCTCACATTCTTTTTCAGCTGCTGCTTAAAAGGAAACTGGCTGCTGAATCAATAAACCAAAGCACTTAGCTAGCCAGAAAAATGTGGATAGTGTGCAGTGCTAGGAAGGATGTGCATGGACACTGCTGGTACAAGCTGTTCCTCATCTATGTCTATACGTACCATAAACCAAATATGCCAAGTTTGTTACTGTTCTTAATGAAAAGCTGAAGTCTACACAGTGAGTGATGAAACTCTTTCAGTTCTAAATCTTCACCAAGCCATAGTAAAAGCCAATCATCACTTGTTTCAAATATGAAGAAATGAATGCTTTGTTCTCAAAGCATTGCTAAGATCATGTACTGATTTTTCAGGGGGAAAACATACTAGTGACTAAAGAATATGTACTGGGTTAGCACGGCAAGGTTTTGGTAATGGGGACACTACAGAGGTGGCTCCTGTGAGAAACTGCCAGAAACTTCCCTCATGTCTGACAGAGCCAACGCCAGATGGCTCCAGGACAGATCTGCAGCTGGCCAAGGCAGAGCCCATCAGCCATGGTGGCAGGACTCCTGAGGTAACAGATTTAAGAAGAGGGAAAAATAAACCTGCTGGGGGAGGGAACAGGAGTAGAGAGAGGTGTGAGAATATTTGAGAGGAACATCTGTTTAGACACTGAAGTCAGTGAAGGAGGGGGAGGAGGTGCTGAGATTCCCCTACAGCCCATGGTGAAGACCATGGTGAGAGAAGCTGCCCCCCTGCAGCCCATGAAGGTCCACGGTGGAGCAGAAATTCACCTGCAGCCCATGGAGGACCCCACACCAAAACAGGTGGATGCCCAAAGGAGGCTGTGACCCTGTAGGAAGCCCACACTGGAACAGGGTCCTGTCAGGACCTGTAGCCCTGGGGAGAAAGGAGTCCATGCAGGACCAGGTTTGCTGGCAGGACTTGTGACCCTGCAGGGGACCCATGCCGGAATCCATAGGAAGGACTGACGTTGCAGAAGTTCATGGAGGAAGGACCCGTGCTGGAACAGGGGAAGAGTGGAAGAAGGAAAGAGCAGCAGAGACAATGTTTGCTGAAGTGACTGAAGTACAGTACAAGTATTAAACAAACTCCTACAAATCAGGACTGGAATAATCTGCTTTTGTGCACAGCTTGTAGAACTGATGCACTTATATATGTTAAAGCAGCTTTGAGGCTAGAAACTCTTACCTGTAGATATGGAAGTTATTTAAAATCCTGTTTTCAGAATGTGTTTTCACTGTGCTGGCAACAGACATGCCAATATCACTGTAACCAGACTTAAACAACTTGTATACCACTGTATTTCAACCTCTGCCTTAAATCAGGGTATGCTATTTACAATTGTTCCCTACACTTCCACAGGTGGATGGAGACAAAAAATATTAAAATAAAAAATTGCATATTTTATTTTTAGCTCTAAAGATGCATCTCTAAACAATCAGTAGAAAAAAAAACAAGTAAAAAAAGTAAACACCAGGATTTTGTAAAATAACATTGAACTAATACAAGACTTAATACAAAGTTTTCATATACGACTCAAATGCAATTTAAAAAAAAAAAAAAAGTAGTCTGGTCTGAGACCCCTTCTACTTGAAATAAGTTGTTAAGTACCCACCGATTTTAACTATAAAACAAGGATACATTCTTTCTTTTTTCTTCCATTTATGAAGTTGATTGCCACAAACTTCAATCACTTGCCAGTGAAATTCTCATAGTTTCGGTTACATAATTGAACTTATACAGTTCCATAACTGAAGTCCTCCCATTTTCAGCACAGCCTCTTTATCAAGTCCACACTTGTCACATATCTTTAGACTGATCATCTTCTTCAAGTTTTCTGATTTCACTCTTTAAACAGTTGATGGTTTCACGACTTGCTTTTAGTCTTTCTTTAAGCTCAGCAATTTCAAAACTAGTCTTCTTTTTGGCAGCTTCCAGCTTTTCCCTGGTTTTCACTTCAAGATCTGCAACTGTGGTGGTGATAAAGAAAAATAAATATTATAAATACCACGAAAAGTTGTAATTATTTTAACTGAAACAGTAATTTTGATAGTGTGTGTCTTGAAAAAAAAAAAATCTATTGCTGTTAGCCTTAAGAGTTTCAACGATTGTAATCAAAATGGTATCCAAAACCAAAGCTGGATTTAAAAAAACTCAGAAAGTTTGTTTTGTGGCCTCATTCAGCCCTCAGACCATCAGTTTTGTGGATGGAGTTACACAATTCATGAAATCATTTTCTAGAGGTTTTTTTTTTTAAGATTAAATAAAACCTGGCATGGTGACAACAAATGGGAAATTAGAACTGTGAATATGTGGTTTCTAGTGACAGCACTTGAGGCCACAGGCACAAACAGAAACATGGGAGGTTCCTCTGAACATCAGGAAATTTTTACTGTGAAAGTGATCAAGCACTGGCATGGGTTGCCCAGAGAGGTTGTACAATCTCCATCCTTGGAGACATTCAGAAGCTGTCTGGACACAGTCCTGGGGAATCAGCTGTAGGTGGCCCTACTCGAGCAGGACTACACGATGGCACTAGAAGTCCCTTCAAGTCTCCACCATTCTGTAGTTCCTTTTCCATGTACTGTAACCACCTTCTACTCTTTGTCTCACTGGAGTTTAATTCTACATATCTAAACAGTTGTGGTGCTGCCTTTGCTTTTACAAATCCCTGACACCAAGTATCTTTTTTTAATTACTTTTTCATGTACAAGTTTTTGGACAGAGATGGTACAGCCAACAAATCTATGAAGGCCACGGAGATCCCTTCACATCCTATACATTACACAGTCGTGGGCAGTGGCAAATTTTATCTGCTTTAGTGGCACATTTTAAGGAAATATATACACAAAAAGCATAATAAAAGTTTCTATCTACTCTCTGGAGAAACCCAAAAATTTGAAGTGAGAAATGTTAAAATGTGGACAAGACTTTTAAATGAATCATGTTATTAAACATTTTCTAAATGAAAACCATAACTACATGCAATATAACAAAAATCCACCTCAAGACTGGCTAAACTGAGGTAGAAAATACACGGAGCTCGCACATCCACACAGCCAAGCAGACGTAAGGCAAATCAGAACCTGAACTTTGAAGAGCTTCAAACTCATAGTCACTCTCCACTCTTTAGGTCTAGGCATTTGCTGTCCAAAAACTACTTGACATTTGTTGTCAGGTGAATGTAAGGCCAGGTGAGCTGGACTACAATGGCATTACAGTTTGTAGTTAACAAGGCTCAATAAATATTACATTTAAATATTGGGCTCAATAAATATTACATTTATATGAATATAAGAGATGAAATCCAGAAGATCAGAACAGAAATTATCACTAAATGCGTTACAATTTATGAACCAATGGATCTTTATTTAATTTCTTTAATTCCCTTAATATTTTTTGTTTATATTTGGAGACAAATTAGATAAAAAACATTAGACAAAAAACATTATGCTGTACTGAATGTTATGAAACTACCTACAGTTCAAGAATTTAAAGGGAAAACGACAGGAACAGCTTTCAGATACTACTCTTTATTCCCAAAGGGCTGCTGCTTTGACCTAAACACCACTAACTGTTCTTATTTTAGTGCTGAACAGAACTATACCACAGAGTGGCCTTCATTTATTCGGTTCTGACTCATTTCAAAGATGTTAAACTAGGTGTAGAGCACGCCGTCACTCTTCATACTGAGTAATTCCTAATTTTTTTTCCAGCAGGCATTCAGATCAGAAAATCTTGAAAGTTTTCAAATAAGTATTAATATCTTTGCAAAAGTTGAAGTTAAATTTAATGTAAAAATAGCACTTTTTATCAGCATCCAAATCCATTGTATTGTTACAGCCCAGGAAAAGAAAAGCAATAAAAGCAAAACCAAATACTGTTTATTTCTAAAATTAAAATATTTTAATTTTCAACTTACACTCTGTTTCATGCTTATAAGCACCTAGTGTTAGTTGACGAGATGTTGTTAACAGCTGCTGCATCATTGCAGTAGGATCTTGAAATATCTAATGAAGGAGAAAAATACATAGTATCACTAATACTCCTCAAAATGAAGTGAGGATTACATTAAAAACATTCATACCATTTCATCATAGAATTCAGAAACTACAGTTTTCTTCCCCAGGATGGCATTTGTATCCGACTGAAAAAGCTTCAGCAAGTGATATAAGGTTACCTATGCAAAGACAGAATTTTATTAGCTTGGCAATTGTAGGGAAAGAGAAATCTTGTTCTAGATATCAACAAGTAGCACTTGTTCCTACAAAACAATTGTATAGGATTTAAAAATCTTTAGGAATGCAAAAATAAATGTCATATAGCTTCAGTGGAATTATTTCTATTCAATATTAATTGTTAAAACATGCCAACTAGCCAAAGGTTTCTTGATACTTTTAAAAGTGTCTGGGCAAGTGGCTTAGGGCTGTCGTATAAAAACTACTACTACTACCACCTTCTCTCAAACATTTCCAAATTGGTGATTTAATTCAAGCAAACTTTCCCAATTCACCAGTTAGAAAGTGTTTTCTGTGACCTTATCATCCCTTCTCATGAAAAGAGGAACACCCGGGGGTATGAATAGCTTTTCCCTGCAATCTCTCTTTATGGAGTTACTCTTCCATTACTGCACTGCACATTGCAGGGTGGGGAGAGGAATGGAAGCCCTCTGTCCAGCCCTGAGGAACCACTAACCACTTGGACCATGGCCTGGGTAAAGGACACACAGCTCACAGTTCTCCCCTTCCACAAACAGGCCCCATGAGTGGTCATGGAACAGAGCAATGCCTTACTCCACTAGGTACTTCCTGGAAAGGGAGAACATGACAGGCTCTGAAACAGCCTTCCAAGAACAGCAGCAAAGAAAAAAAACACCCAACCAACTTTAAGACAGCTTGGTCAAGCTGTGAACGGAATTAGGATAAGTCACGATGCCACTGAGTACAACAGCACAAGGAGCCCTTTCTATCGATCGCAACATAATCAAGAAAAACCTAAAATTCAGTTTCTCTTCCATTTAGCAAAAAGTGGATAAAGCAAAAGATTGCTGTAATTCATGTGACAGAAGTAACTCAGTCCTTCAGAAATAAACATCCTCTTCCCCTAAAATAGAGTAATCGAGTTTCCTACCTACACCCATATAAACAAACCCACAAGATGCATCTAAATAACGCAGGAAGGAAAGAAAAATTAATTCCAGTGCTTTATACAACTACAGGAATGTCTTAACCTGGTTTTCTTAGGGCAGAGAGTAATGCTAGCATAGTACCTTTACTGCTTTTTGACTGATTTTGATCTGACAGACAAAAAAAAAAAAAAAGTTTAAATATTCAAATATCCTAGAACTAGGAAGCTACATGGAAGAGAAATCCCCAGCGTGTGCTCAAACCAAGTAAGGTGCAACATGCAGTCACATATTAGTTAGTATCAGAGAAGCCAAGTGTAGGAAAAGCAGTCATGAATGCCAGTAGCAAAGCAGAGAAACAGGAAACTGTAGCCAATCATTAAATTCACTTTCTACAAGAACAGGCTTTATTCCATGGCCAATGGGACTTATTTTGACCAGCAATGTCCTAGAGCACAGCTTTAGGCCACCATAATTAATTAAGTGTTGTTAAAAGTTCAATGTACTTACAGGTCTTTCATTTGGATCAATGAAAAATATCTTAATGATTATTTCGAATTCACCCCAGCCCGTTTCGGTGATTTCATATGGTGGTTTGGTAACAACTGCAGTAGGAAACACAGAAGAGTTAACCCAATGACAAAGCCTCAGTAGAACAAAGAACGGAATAAAAAACTGCAACAAAAGCCCAGTTCTAGGAACAAATGCCCAAATGCAAAACCTACCTCTTAAAGGATTACCGTAGCTTTCATGCAACTTGAACTGAATTTTTTTTACATAGGCAGACATGTCCTAAAACAGAAACATTGGTATTTCTGATTATTCATACAGCACACCAACCTACTCTTCAGTCATCTATCCTACATGCCTACCGCTCCTTCTGACACAGGCACAGTATTTCTTCTTCTGACTTTAAACACAGATGGAAAGCAAAATGTTGAATCCAAAAGTTAGTACCGGCACACAGGTCTGTCAGTATTTTGTCCCCCTGAATGCTCTCCACTCTTCTCCCTAACCTAGAAAGATTACTCCGAAAACATAAAAAGCAATATGTTTTCCCCATCTTTTTTCCCTTTTGGAAACCCACCAGGCTATTAGTTTCCTCTGCTTATGCCACAAGGCCTCTCTGCCCTTTTCTCAAACCCCAACTTTCCAGACCCCGGCCCGTTCCAGCGCTGCTCGCCCGGCGCTCCCCACAGCGCAGGGCATGGCTTGGGCTGGAGAACACCTCTAACACCGCGGAGCACAACCCTTAACCCGGCGCTGCCAGGGCCACCACCAGACCACGTCCCCAGGCGCTCCGACGACTCCCAGGGGCGGCGGCTCCAAGGGCCGGCCCCTGCCCCGCGCAGCGCGGCCGTACCTCGTTCCGGTACGGCTTCACGTACACCGTCCACTGGTGAGTGTGCCCATCCTCCTCCCTCTTCTTCCCGAAATACCGCGCGACGTTCCCGTACACGATCGGCTTCACAATGGTCACGCCCTGAAACACACGGGACACAACCAGGCAGGCACAGTCAGAAAGGCGCTGCCCCTCGCGGCCCGACCCCCGCCGAGGCCCCGCCGGCCGCACCTTCACCCTGCCGCCGGAGTCAGGCCCGAACTCTGCCATTCTCTTGAACATATTGCCGGGGGGCGCCGCCCGCCGCCGCCCGCCCGCGCCGCGCCCGCCCCGCCCGGCCCCGCCGCTCCCGCC
>JAYRBT010000042.1:34552587-34595945 GCA_036023395.1 Myiotriccus ornatus | reverse complement strand
GGGGCCCGCCGGGCGGGCGGGGCGGGGGCGCGGCAGCTCCGGCCGGGCTGGGGCGCCACGGAACGGACCCGAGAGCCCATCCGCTCCCAACCCCCCGCCCGCCGTGGGCAGGGACACCCAGCAGGCCAGGAGGCTCAAAGCCCCGAACACTTCCAGGGATGGGGCATCCAGAGCTTCTCTGGGCAACCTGTTCCAGTGCCTCACTGGCCCTATAGAGAAGAATTTCCTTCTTATGTCTAATTTAAATCTACTCTAAGTTTAAAGCCATTGCCCTTTGTCCTGTCACTACATGCCCTTGCAAAAATGTCCCTCTCCAGCTCTCTTGGAGGCCCCTTTAGGTGCTGGACAGCTGCTCTAGGGTCTCCTGGGAGCCTTCTCCAGGCTGAACAACCCCAACCCTCAGCCTGTTTCTATAGGAGAGGTGCTCCATCCCTCTGATCTTCATGGCCTTCCTTGGTCCAACAGGTCCACATCCTCCGTACACTGGGGACCCCAGAGATGGATGCAGCGCTCCTGGGAGAATCTCGTGGGAGGGGAGCAGAGGGGCAGAATCACCTCCCTGAACCTCCTGGCCACCCTGCTTTTGATGCAGCCCAGGACATGGCTTTCTGGGCTGCAAGTGCCCACTGTTGTGCCATGCCAAAGTTCTCATCCACCAACACCCCCAAGTGTTCCATGTCCTTCAAATGTAGGAGATACCACACACTCGTGCCACTTCCATCACTCACAGTCCTCTGTGCGCAGGTCACATGCTGTTCTGTCTGAGCTCAGTAGTACTTAAAGAATGAAGAAGGGAATTAGATAAACTTTTTTCCTTCTTTTCATATTTTTACTTTAACTGTTTTCAAACACACCCTTTGCTGCTATGTCTTGGTGCTCACTATTTTATTGCACGTCATTCCCAGGGACCCACACGCTGCCTGGTTAAATGAGACATCCTGAAAAAAAGCAGTCCCGGTGAGGGTATACTATGTGCTGGCAAGACAGGTAGAGTGGGAGGGAAGTGCCTATGGAAGTCACTGAAAATGGAAAATAGACAGTGGCAAATACGCTAATTGTTGTGTAGCTGCTCTGAACTTCAAAATATTTCATCTGTGGGCTGTCTGTTCCAGAAACCTTTGTACATCTCTGGAGTATATAGGATGTCACCTTCTTTGGTAGGACATCATCCTGTTGTTTACAAGAACCAAGAGCTGGAGATACGTGGCAATTTCTGTGGGCTTCTTTTTAGTTTCTGAGGAAAAGTGAAGAACTTTCCTCTTGCAACTTTCAGTTACAGAGTGAGCAGAGTAAGTCCAGTGAAGCAACCTCACAAATGATGCAAAATCAACTAGGCTGCAAGAGGATGCTATGTTTCAGATATTGGCCGATATTCATATATATGAAAATATATATTCAAATATATATTTGTAGATATATGTTCAGATGTTTCATATAGATATATATTTCAGATGCATTTATCTTTGCGAGATAAAATATAGAATGAGGTTACTAGTGTGACAACAAAATAGTTCCTGCCACCACTGTATGGTTGATCTGCAACCAATCTCTTCTGCCTAAAGCAGAGTCATAGACAGGGGGCTGTGCTGTCCCAAAGATAATTCATTTCTCCATTTCAGGAGATGAGTGAGGGTGTTTTTGATTTCCAGAGTTACTCCATGCCCCAGCTGCACCCTCCAGTCAGCCCAGCTCTGTCTATCCCTATGGTGGACCAGAGAGAACTCAGGGGACTTCTCTGGGGAGCTGTAGCCAGACTGTGCCTGCAAAACGCCCTCCAGAGCATCCCCCTCCTGTAGCCCTCCAGAGCCTGTGCTGGGGCTCCTGGCAGACAAGAAGACAAGAACCCGCTCCCAGGAAGGATAAATTCCCTACCCTGTTCCTTGCATGAACTAGATCTCATGTGGACAGTGCTGATCAGCCCTGAAGTGTTACAGCTCTTGTTAAAATGAAGCAAGTTGGCAAGACTGGCAGCTTCTGCAAGTGGTCAAGCTCTCACCGTCTTAAAAGAAAAATTTTCTGAGGTTAATCTAACTTCTAATTAATAAGCGGCTTCTATGGAAAACTCTTTATTCATCAGTAACAACATGAACAAGAAGAGGAATGATGCAGTTCCAGCTCTAAAGAAACCTTTTCCTCCCGTGTGTGCATGACTGCCCTACAGATTTTCCTTTGGAAAGAGTGGGCTTAAATATTGTTCTGCTTTGATTTTTAAAGATAGAAGTGTAATCAACCTTTGCTAATCTACTTGCAACTGGAATATCAGAGGGCAGCCCCTCACAGCACCACCAGTAGAAACTGAGCTCACCTGAGCAGGGGGTATTGCACATGTGCTTGGCCCTCAGGGTCCTGCCACCACTGTGCCACCAGCAGCTGTTGGTCTGTAAGAGCCATTATTCTGATTCAGAAAATGAGATGATTGTATAGAGAATGCACATGATAGGGAGTTGTCCCTTTACTCTTTAATTGAACCAAATATGAACAACACACACAGTATGTCTTAACTTTAAAAAGTCCAACACACTATTTCTACTCTCAGAAATATATTCCAGTATGCTTCTGTGCATTTTTCTCTATATATAGAAGCACAAATCAAGACCAACATACATTTCCACAAAAATGACAGAAGCAAATACTACATGGCCCAATTTGTGCAACAGTTCTGACCATATTTAATCAATGGCGACCTTCTCCTGAACAGAAATGAAGTGCAAGTGGGCTTTCATAGAGAAAACTAGGGAAACGAGCAGTGTTAGGGCCCTCTCACCACTGTTACTGCCCTAAGGATGAAAATGAAGACACTGGGAATGGCCAAAAAAACCCCTCTGCTAAAGATGACCTTGTCTCTTCTGGCTCATACCCACATGACTGCAGGTGGCCCAGCTACACATGCATCTCTTGGTACAGGGACCAGCAGGTGTGCAGTGGCAGGCAGGGTGTGCTCTGCAGCAGCTCCTCTCCCCTTCTGATGCTCTCACAGGTGGCCTGAAGGTGCTTCTGGCCACTGCAGATATATCCAAACAGTCCTGCTCACCTTACCTCTGCTGCCAGGCATGCTCACATGGAGCTTTTCACTGCTCACTGAGGCAGGAGCAGAGGTTTTGGCATGTGGCCGTGCTCATCCTAACCTCTAAACTCCGGCATTCACATGGACCTGGCTCACTTTAACAGAGCTTGTTAAATGGAAATGTCCCCTCTAGATTTACAGAGCCCCAGGCTGTGTACCCAGAAGTTATTTGGTCCAGCATGCTTCTTTCTGTTAAAAGAACATATAGTAAAATGCTTTGGGTTAGCAGGAACCTTAGTTCCAAATCCCCAGCAATGGACGGGGACACCTTCCACTAGACCAGGTTGCTCGGAGCTCCATCCAACCTGATCCCAAACATTTCCAGGGATGAAACATCCAGAGTTTCTCTGGGCAACCTGTTCCAGTGTCTCACCACCCTCACAGTGTAAAATGTCTCCTTAATATCTAGTGTATAATCTCCTTTTATAGGAAAAATTAATGGAAAAGCAAATACGCAAGAAACAGGGCAAATGGGTGTAAACACCATGTGTCCTAAAGAAGGCCAGAGACTCCTTAAACAAATTTGCATAAATAAAGGCAGAATAATTATTAACTAGCTGTTGTGAATGTCTTAAGGGGTTAAGTACAGTGGGAAGGGAAATAACTAGATAGAGAGCAATATCAGCACAAAAATCAAATTAATACAATCTAGCCAAGAAAAATTTCAGGCAGTGACTTTGATTTGTAACTCCTTAACCCTTGGAGCATGGGAGGAGTGGGATAGACTTCCTGTAGGAAGTGCAGGAGCAAACAGTCCAGACAGACCTTATGAGGTTGTAAGACAATCATGAAAGAGGTTAAAAGATGCAGTTGGCTGCCCCAGGACAGGACAGAACTTCATATCCCAGGCAGCATTTTCCAGTCTGTCTCGCTACTTTGCTTTCTTGTGGGGCCTCGCAATGAAGTATGGAAGGCTAAAAGACACCCACACCATTCCCAACTTTTTTACTTACAAGCATGGTTAATCACAGAGTAGACAGATATAGGTGAATGAAAAATAAATTCCATTTTTTTAAACCTCATCCAAAGATTTGTTCACCAAAAGAATACTTAATGGATTCATTATCCAAATGTTCACATTGGATATGTTGAATATGTTTGAATGTTGTTACCAGAATGGAAGCACATTTAAGAAAAGAAGTGGAGGAAGTGGCACTGGACACATGCTCTGTGCTTACTGAAATAAAAGAAATAATCTCAAATGGAGCAATCTGCAAAGCAGTCACTGAATTTCAGACTCACAGGCAGGTCGCAGCTATGGTAGGAAAACCTTTGTAGGAATATGTTCAATGAAAAAAATCTGCCATGAGACTGGAAACTGATGGGATTGTTTGGACTGGACCTTGCAGAAATGTCATGTAAGACTTTTCTCAAACTTCTTCCAGTCCTGGAAAGGACAAACTGAGTGGGGGAAGTGGCCACCTGCTCCAAGGATCAGCTGCAACTGGAGGTGGCACAAACCTGGCTCCAGCAATGAATGGTATAACACCACCTCTCTCACTAGCCCTGACTGTTTTAACTGATTACCAATTTAATTTGGTGATAACATGGTTTTGGCAGCATACTTTTTCCCTAAATAAAGACTTGAATTTTTAGAATCCTTCCCTACTTCAGTAATGCACCCAAGCCCCTCACAATTAAAAATCTGAGCTAGCTATTGCTGTAACTAAAAAAAAAAAAAAAAAAAAAAAAAAAAAAAAGAGGTTAAGTTATATTTCTAAATTAATTTTGAGTAAAAGGCGTAAAATTAATTTTAAAATGACAAATTAATTAACTAAATGGAACAGGCAGGGGATAACTTGAAATTAGGAGGGCGCAGTAGGGATTCCACTTAAAAAACCCAAAAGTTCTTTTTCTGAAGTATCATACTGTTACCACTGCAAAAGAAGCACCAAGAAAATTTTCTCCTGCTGAGATGGAAGCCAGCCAGTAGATAGCTTTAATCATTATGGAGAACTTACACAGAGAAGCTCAAAATACAGCCTTTTATAGCTGCTACTAAAACATTGGCCTTCTCTGACCCTTTTGATTCGAGGAGTTCATGCATTAAAAAAAGAACCCACCACACAATTTATACATTATTTTCAACAGGTTTTTTGCAGGGTTCTGTTGGCCATTCTACACCATTCACCATTTTCATTACCCTTACACTACAGGTCTTTGAGGAAAGGGGGGGCTGGGAACCTACATCTTGCAAAGATTCCAGGCTACGTGACTTTCAGAAAAGTGAGAACTGCAGTTTTAATTATGTATAGGCTACAATTAACTTTTTGAGGTGGGAGCCCAAGTCCCTTACAACTTGACCCATGAATAAGGATCCTGTTTGGCATGAATGATCTGTTTTCATCCCCTCCCACCAGTGTGGAGCTGCAACACATCCAGGCAGAGCTATTTATTTTTAAAGTGAAGCACAGTCTCAGACTGTAAAAGGTGGCATAGGTAGCTGCCTGTCAAAAAGAATTAGACAGCTTAACAGGGAAAGTGGATACCAGCAAGCCTCAGAAATCAGTTTTAAGCATCAGTTAAACCATTCTGAAATGCAATAACACTGTAGAGCTCGCTGCTCCTTCAGAGGTGAATGCTGCCTGTTCTATCTACATGGGAACCCACCCTTCTTCTGATGGGTTTTAGAGATGCATTCCACCACAGGCAACAGTTTATCTGCCTGTGTGGACAGTATCTTTTTCCAGTGTTTTTAGTGTCAAAGAAAGGTTTCTGAGCATTGAAGTATTTCTTTCACTCAAAGTGTATTATACAGGAAAACACACACAAGATTTTTAGAGCAGTACACTCAAAAGGCATTCAAAATAATATGCAGAAAATAAGGCAATAACCAAGAGCTTTTTCATGAGGTGTCAAGGCAAGGAAAAGGGGACACAGCTTGTTTATTTTGTGGAAAAGTGGGGGGAAAAAAGTGACTGCTTAAAATTAGGACAGTTGAGGATTATCACAGTTCTGCTGACAGTGCAGATACAATAATTAATGAATTATAAATTAAGCAGAGGAGTGGTTTTTTGATGCCGCTAGATGGCAGAGCAAGCCCTTTTACGCTCCATTTGCACATCTACCCCATTTGGAACATATCCTTCCTTATGTGACAGAACACCTACAGGCCTAACTTGACCATTAATATATAGCATAAAAAGAAAAAAAAATCTACTCAGTGGGTGCCAATGATAAGTAGATCCAAATTGTTTTCAAAAATGTTCAGCAATATCTAATTTTCTGTTTACCCTTAATCCTTTCTGTAAAACTGGGAAGCCAGGTATAAAATTTATTCTTCCAGCAGTCTGATGGGAAGCAAAGTGCTAAGGATTTTCTGCAAATTGTTCAGAAGAGACGCATTAAGAGATTCAGATAATTAAAAGGAATAGCAATCCTCTATCTGCAGCAAAGAGAACTCTATTTCTACTGGGCTGCAACTGCTTTTCATGCTGTCTCTCCAGGAGCGGAAAAAAAACTGAGTAAAAAAGGTAGAGAACTTCGATTAGTTCCTTAAACACCATACAATTTGTGTCTCAGCATTAAAGTCTGAGCTGACCAGCATCTCACTGTTTTCCATATTACACGTTACGTTACACTATGTTAGTTCTCTGACTCACTTCCAGCTCAAACATCATCATCAAAAATATGGTAAGCAAAAAATCTTAACAGCACTGCTCTTCTCCCTCCCTCAGCCCAAGGGCAGCACAGCACCTCTCAGCTTGCAGCATCCTTGAAAATAAACATGCTGCACTCTGCAGCTGCCATTCCATCCCACTGCTTCTGCACCTTTCACCCCCTTTCATCTCCAAGCAAAGAAAGGAAATGTATTCCCACCTCACTCTCACTTTGGTCTCTGTTGCCTCTCTAAGGCTCTCCCAACAAGTTACTTTTCTTGAACACAGAGCAGGCTTATTGTCCCCCATTTCCTGCCATTTACTCACATTTTTCAGAAGCAATTACTTGGTTTTGTATCTTCCAAGAGGTAAAACAGATAAAAATTCCATGTGATGGATACATTTTCTTCCTCTTGCAGTTCCAGTTAATCTGTCCATTTATTACACAACAAAGTCTCCTGAGTAGCATCGGCCTTACCTGCACTCACAGAACATGAATGAACAGAAACTCATAACTACTCCAGACATAGTGAAGAATTTAATCTCTGTTGTTAGTCAAGGTGCTTTCAGAAAATCAAGTAGTGTCATGCTTCAAGTACTTTAGGATATGCCAAACCCCCTGTCAGAGGTGTTGACTGTGCAGACTACATTCCTGTAATAAATATGCAATGCTAACCAGCTAGTTGTCTTTGGAAAAAATGCAGATATTAACTTGGCAAAACTCCTTTCTCAGTTGATTATTTCTGAAAGCGTGATGTCACAGGCCTCCAAGGGGACTCGGCCAATTCCCAAGGCAAAACAGACGTCCTGGCCCCAAAATGATTAAACCAGTGTTTCCTTGCCTGGTGTGTCATGATTTATTATAGCCTAGCATTTCAGGGTATAGACACTCAGGTGCATGCACCCCAATGTCACATAATAATCTCTGTAAGAAAGCTATCTTTGTGATCATAAGCTACACACATACCTCTGTTTTCCTTTACTCAGCCTGCACTGGACAAACTTGCCTTTCACAGCTTCTTAGACTTTGCTCTGCAAATTTTGGCATGTGATTTACTTTCTGTTGCTCCTCTCTTGCAGCTTACCATCTCCCTTGGACAAGCTGCAGTATTCTGAAACTGTTTGAAGGATGAACCAGGAGACAATTACAAGACAGAGAACAGCACTAATACTCTGAGCCCAAACATCTCTTCCCATTCCAAAGTAACAAAGGTCAAAGGACACTTCCAACTCCTTACTCAATGCCTGCTTCCCAGCTTAAGATGTCTCACACTTCCATAGAAACAAATTTCCAAAATTAAAGCTTCTCCCTGATCAGTAATTCCTATACTGACAGAAAATGAAGCAAAATGCCAGCTTTGCAAGAGGAGAAACTCCAGTAGTGCCTTCAGTGAGGCTGGCTCAGAAAAGGTGCAGCAGCAGAAGGGAAAACTGCCTCTTCCCTTTACAACATGCTGGGACTCAGCTCTCCTGCTGCCTGGGCTGCAAAACCCACAGCAGATGTGCACCAGATCTCCAGAGCTACCCTTACACAAACAGTTCCTACAGCCCAGTAATCTCCCTTCAACTGCAGCTGCCACAAGAACACAAGTGTCACAGAAGTGACTATTTTAGGCTCCCCTGCTAAACCTCACAAATGCCTTCTACCGCCTTTTCCTCCCAAAAAACTGACAGTCAATAGTAAGGGCCAAACAGTGATATTACTCAGTCAAGTACAGCTGTGTTCAGGAACAGGTTTATCCTGGAGTGGGTAATTTTGCGTTTTTGGCATTTGGCATTTTTCATCTTGTTTGCAGCCCTCAGAGGATAGGGTAGATGGGAAGAGTTAGCTTTCTTTGCTAAGGCCAGTCAGCCTGCAGCTGAGGTGGCAGAGAGCAAGATTCTGTACCAGCTTCCACATTGCTAAGCACTGGAGAAGAGGAACAAGCAAGGACAATAATCTTCTGCTGAAGCCTGGATTCCAGCACGAGCTCTCCCTCCAGCTCACCGTGGGCTCTAGGCCCTTCAATCCGCAGCAGCTATGAAAAGACACTGAAAAAGGCTGGAGACAAGGTTCTTGTAGGCAGTATTGAGCAAGAAAGCTTTCCTAACAGGCATTATCAAATCATTTCCTTGCATCAAACTCAAGGGATAGTATTTTCCCCAGGAAACTCTTGTGGAAGAAAACAAAACCCATAACTCAGAGTGCTTACCTTCCTCATTCTCCAATACCATTTCAAATCATACCTTGATGTCTTGCATCCTGGTTAGCTGACCTATGCTTGAACACCTCCATAATGAATTCATCCATGACTGAACCCTCACTGGGTTTATCTTAGAGTATACATCCCACATTTTTGGGGAAAGGATGCTTTACACTTCTTTCCCATTCAGCAACTGGAACTGCTGAACACCCTAACCTGGAGGAAAATTGCAATAAGATACTTTCAAAATCAAGAGTTTGCAATGATTTTCCCCTGTGTGCTTAACCCAGGATGAAGCCTGCAGTCCCCTGAGCCCCACCAGCCAAAGCACAACACTGTTTCCATCTCAGTCTGAATCTTCACTTGGTCATTGAAGCCAGGCTACAACACACACTCATGTTGCTAAAAATTGAGGTTACAATGGTGAAATTCAGACACAGAGCAGGAAACTCAGTGGTCAAGTTGACTTTGCTATCCTCTTGCTTGCCACTTTAAATGATTTATGTCTGAGCCCTTTAGAGTCAGTGAATGTTATTTCCCTTATTGCAGGCTTGGAGCACTACCCAAAGAAATTCAGGTTCTTTTTCTAATGAGCATTAGGTCTTCTCAACAAAGAGCTGCACAATTGTTCATCAGTGTTAAACACAATCATGAATGTTATGTTCTTCCATGGCAATCAGATTACACTTCAGACTTCTTTTTGAAGCTATAAAGGTAATTTTTTTTCACCAAATGAAAACCAGTGTTCTCACATAATCTTACAATGCTAGATTAAAGTTGGAGTCGACAGCACTGCAAAATGGTACCATTAATCTAAGATGGTATAACGGATATGGCTCATTTTATGCCACAGTAAATGATCTTTGACGAGTATTATGAATCATGAAAAGTTCGCCACTAGGATGGCACAGTATGGCAGTGCTAGTGGCTTTTTGTCTGTAACATACAGATGCGTGTTTTACGTAACACAAAGCTCTGCTTTAGCAGCAAAAACATTTGCCCATGAAACCTCAGCACCAAAAGTAGTTTTAAATCATCAGAAGATGGATACTGTCATTGGTATCAAACCAACTGCTTGCATGAGATGAGCTGACAAGTTCAACCTGCCATACAGATGTTTTACAACTGCTGTGTTCAACAAGCACATGCCTTGCAATGATTAAGATTTACCAGATTTTGTCAATTCAAGAAAACAGGTTCAAATAAAAAGTTCTTATTTTAAAAAGTTTTACCACGGCTCCAAACAGTACTATACTGATATTTGACTCTATTGATATTTGACTCTGAAAATGTAATTTTAAGTGACTGAAATTGCTTTACGTATCATGCTTATTTTTTTCCCCTTACATGTGGGTCACTGTATTTTACAGAAAAGAAAAAGGCTGGCTTAGAAAAGAAGTCTGCACTTCCCACTGATTGTAAACTCTGCAAAGAGTCTTTGAAGACCAGATAAGGACAAGAATAATGAATAAAACTATTTCTAGATTCAGAAATAATTGCAGCACATAATCTAGCTATAATTTTGTTAGAATGCCCAGGCTCCAAGTTTTAATACCTGAAAATTTGAAAAGACTGACAATAAGGAGAAGTGCAAAGACACCAGACAAGCTGAAATGAAGACAGACAAAAGTATTTTTTAATATAAAAATGGTCTTTATTTCTTCAATACAAGGTAAGCTACTATTGCAGTTTAAGACCAACACAAAAGTTGGACAGCAAATTGCTTAACAGTCTCCTAAAGGCTGAAAAAAAAGAAACCCATGAAAGCTGAAAGTTGTGCAATATTTCAAGTATAACATCTAAAAAAGATGAAATGATCCCTAAACTTACAGATTAATTAAGTACCTCTGCTGAAAATGTATTAAAATCCACTTTTGCTAGGCTACCATCTTACCTTGTGGAGAAATATAGGTCTCCAAAAACTCCAGTGTTCAACAGACTCTTTGGCCTGCCGGCATCAGGAAACTGTTTTATTATATATATAAAATCCTTTGGAGTCAGGCATTCTGACAGGCATCCATTTCCTTACACTTTGCATTGCAATTCCACATTCCAACTTAAGACAACCCCACTCCTGTATTTCAAACCATTTCTTGAATAGTTTACTCATAGATCCTTGAGCAAAGCAGGAACCAGGAAATGGAAAGGTACAGGAAGACAATACAGCCTTTTGTTTAGAAAGTCAGCAGTGCTGATAATAGTCATAAAACTGTTAAGGTTTACCAAATAGGAATGTATTTCACCTTTAAAACATTTGGCTTTTTTTTCCTCCTTTCTTTATTATTTTATAAAAGGACAAGTGCAGTTGTAAGGAAACTGAATTTGCAATCATTTGTATTTATAAAAGCACACACATTCCTCATTTTCTTACATTTGAAGATCAAGGGAATGTCTGTTTCATAATGTAGTAATAATATGCACAGTTTAAAATATTTTCTATTACAAAATACTGTGTACAAGAGGGTGAGGCTGAAGTCTATTAGTTGAATATACTCGAAAGTGTATACTGAAATCATGTAAAAATCACATTACATGGTATAAATAGATGGGAATTTTTACAACTTAAATGCTCCATTCCATTGGGATCAAAGGTATACTGTTCGCTATTTTCAACAGACTTCAGTAAAATGAATGTATTTCCAAAGAAGTTTTAAAAGATTTAAGCACAGGGATAGGTCACACCAGAACCTAGAACCCATGGCAATCACTGGGGCTATAGGAAGGGTTCAGGAACTAACATGCACATCATATACAAATAGAATGAATAAGGAGCTTTATTGTTCTTTGTCCCACATGGGGGAAGACAAATCCCCCAAGAACACCAAACTGATGAACTATGCTCCAAACTGCTCCTCAGTAAATTTATCCTCTAAAACTAAAATGAATCTAAAAATACATGGGATATCAGACCTTAATGGGGGGGAGGGGAGGGCCAGGGGGTAGAGGGAAGGAAGGGGAAACAACTACAAAACCAAAAAACCACCTCAGCACCCCCACCCACACCAAGCCAGTCTGAAATATTAATTGCAAGGCATCATAATTGCAAGAGACAGTATTTCTGCATAAACATCATGATTCCTTAGCATGCTGCAACCATTACGTTCAAGACCTGTGCAGTCAATTAAAAAATAAATTTAAATTATTATTAAAAAATAATTTAAATACTCAGTGAATCCATGTTGCTTCTTTCCTACATCAAAATTGTTATTTTGGAAAGAATTTAAATTTCTTCAAGTATATGGTCACTGACTCATACTTTCCTTCCCTAAAATCTTGAAGGGCTTATATTTCAATGCAGAAGCAATTTAGTGTCTTGGATCTTTGAAGAGTACCAGTCTTAAACATGCATGTTGTATATTTGAATCTACATGACTGACAGTATCTTAACAAGTGTTGTATTAGGAAATTTAAGGCTGTATCTCAGTTTACACAAGAACCAAAGACAACTTTAACAGGCTATGTATAAAATTCTAGAAGTAAAAATAGGAGTAAAGTCTATTTAACCTGTACACAAGAGAGCAAGTGGATAAGAAACAAAAATCAGGAATTAAGTATTTCTATAAAGAATGCCATGTATTTTACTAGAAACACAGATGACAAGTATATACAACATTTAAATCTCCAATTATCCACGTACAACTAGGAAAACATTTACAAGGGTTTGGGTATGCAACTAAACAATCAGGTAAAAAAATACAGTTAGAAAAACTAAGCCTCACCAATTTCAAAGGAACAAAACCAGAACACACTCGGTCCATAAAAAAAAACCAAAACACTAATGTCTAAATTTAATAAAAATATCTTGTTTAACACAAAAACAACAGCTATCCAAGCTTATAAGCCACACTGTAAATAAAAATGTGAAGTTCTGACAAACATTTTTCAAAATGTAATCAGAACTAAATTTATTGGCACAGAAAGCAAAAAGGGAATGAGGAAAAAAGGACTGTACAGTTTCCAAAACGCTATGTTCTTGTTCTGAAGTACTTTTGACCTGTCAAAACCTATAATCCAATAAAAATTTTACTAAAAAGAAAAAATCACCCTCTATGTCTAAAAACCAAACTACCAATAAAACAACTGTTCCTAAAGCACCACCACTCCTAAATCACTACTTGTTGGTTTTGTCTTTCAAGATAAAGGACACAGCCTTAACATAATATTTTCAATGTTACTTATAAAATCAACATTTGAAAGAAATAAAGTATTTCCTCACAGATTATTTCATCCTTTCCTCAGCAAAAGGAGATGAAATAGAACTGAATGAATATCAAAGAGAAGAGCAGTAGCCACCATGGCATCATCACCAGTCAATAATTTTCCAAACTGCCATTTCCTGAGCAGGTACAGGAAATTACACCAGGAACATTTAATAAACCAAAACTTGGTAAAAATTCTACTACAGATCCAGTTATACATGATGTACATTAGGTATATTCCTTTTTGGTGTCTATCAGGGTCTTTGGATTTTTTTCTGTACATTTCTTTTTTGTTTTATAAAAAGAAAATCTAACAAAGGACACTCACAGTAACAAGAGAATATTATCTAAATTGCAACACAGTACATTTATCTGTTAAAACTAAGGATTTGGAGAACAGGCAGAAATAATGGGCTTCATACAGGGATCTCATCTCTCAAGTCACAATGATTATTCAGTTTAACTTATGTTATTTACCCCCTGTTATTCCCTCCCTGCTATTTCCATTGCCAGCAATGGAAATTCATATGTGAGTGAGAAATTACACTCCATGTAAAAAGATCAACAGTCTACTTAAAACTATTTCAATGTGGAGTAAAATATCAGTTCCTGCATAAAATGTTTGTGAAGTTACTTTTTATTTTAAAATTTCATATATCTCAATGGATACTCAATGGAACATTACTTACCTGCTGCCTTTCCAGTATTAGCTATTCCTCATGTAACAGCTACAGGCAGGTTATTTCTTCCTTAAACTTATTACACACAGTAGTAAACAATGTTTTTAAGTAAAGAAAAAAAAGTTACAACAGTACTGTTTGTAACCAACACCTATTCACAAAAAAAGTAGGAAGTGATTCATGACTTGTTTGACACACCTTTCAGTTTTACAAAATTTTTAAAGGCATTTTTCATTTTCAAACAGGATTAAACAAACGTCAATTATCTTCTCAGTAGCAAATAGTTCAATAAACACCAGTGATCCCATGCACGAGGAACTGAGGTACACAATTTAAGGAGGGGAGAAAAAAAAAAAAGGAGAGTCTGAAGCTGTAGCCAAGTCCAACAGCATCAACCTGGCTGCAGGAAACCTGGTTGAATAGCAGGTGCCAAAAATATCAGAGCATTTCAGACTTCTGCAAAACTTGGGCAGTTGCACAAGCTACTGGTCCCAACTCAAAGCATAAAAATCACTCATGTATGCAAATAAGATACCTTAATGCATATATTTACATTCCTTGAAATCTATGGAATGTAAGCATGAGCTTTATATGCTCTGGAAAATGAAATAGATTTAAGTGCTTTCCTGAACAGGGTAACATTTTAGGTCGGCTGTAAAATCTTTAAAATTGGTAAAAAAAGAAATCAAGAGTTTTCTAAGAGTTGCCTCTTAAAGCCATCTGAGGTCTTGAAACTTAACTTAAAATATTAAGTGCAGCTATTTGAATATGTGAAAACTCCAGAGTATGTTATTACATAACAATTTGCAATAGACTAAAAGTGAGCCTTTGCACAAGGCTGCCACAAACTGAGCTTTTGCAGTTTATATGAACTTACTATTCACTTGCATTTCACACTTGATGAAATGTAAAACAAATTCTTGAATTTGAAGCCAACTTTCACTGAGTGCTCCATTAATTTGTTTTTAAGTAAATTTACAAAACCTCATCTGACAAATTTAATCTGCGTCATTTTTTGCTAAGGCATTTAAATATTGCCCATTGGTGAACAAGGACATGTAAGTGTACCTTCTCTTATATATGCATGTGTGAATAAACCCCAAAGTATTAAGAAAATACCAAACCCATAAAGTCATAAAAATGGTAACATCTTGTTTCTTCTGGCACATTTCCAATATACAACTATGTACAGACTGCTACGGCCTTGGGGGTAGAGAGGGAACACGCACAAGCACTATTACTATAAAACTGTAAACAACTGCAGGGTTTTGTTTTGTTGTTTTTTTTAACCTAACCTTTCAACCCCTTATTATGGGCAGTTTAAGTTCACATGAACAGTTTAAGTTTGTATCAACTGTAGTGTCGATCACGATCAAGGCTGAATGAAACATAAAATTTTGAGTGTGCTAAAAATCATAGACTTGGGACCATCTCTCCTCAAAACAACCAACCACAGAGTGCTGCAGTTTTTACAGTTTTATGTGTCAATTAGCAAATTCACAAGCCACCTAGGTAAACACTGCTAGAAAGCAAAATAGTATTAAAGGTTTTATGTAACCACCTATTTTCATATCAAAATTGAGTGTGAGAGCGCAACATTAGTACGTTTAACTTGCTGAATGCAAGATTAGGTTGAGGCATATGCAAGAACTATTGCAATGTTTTTGAAGACAGCATCAATGTTTTCATTGTAACATTATCTTTAAATATTGCTGAACACAAGACTTTCCCTGAGGTGTAAACATCAAATAACTTGAACAGCTTTACACATCAGCCCCATTAAACAGTTTATTACAACACTACATCTACTGTAATCAGTGGTGCTGTGTACAGACATTATCATATGAACAGTTTAACATGAACAAACTACTATAAAAACAAGCATTTACTTGACTTTTTCCAATTGCTTGCACATTATAATTGCCAAATGTATATAACCAGTAATAAAGTTGCAAAAGCTAAAGGTTTAAATCACACAGGTTTCCCTCAAATAAAACAGTTAAGCAACATAAAAAAGTAAAAGAGCTACTGGTTACCATGTATGCAGATTTGCTTTATTCAGATCTATTCCTGTTCATTTTATCCATGAATCCTTACAGGCTCAGTTCAATCACATGAAGCAAACTGCTGGACAAGCATCTTTCCTTGAAGAATGTATCTTGTCTTGCACGCTGTTCCTCTTCCTTCAGCTGTAATGTGTCAAAATTTGTGATGTAGATTTTGCTAGTCCTCATAATACACAGAAAATTGTTGGCTTATCTATACATACACAAGTCGTGCATCTACTTCACTGTGATGTAAACTAACACAAAATACCCAGGAGCAGTAGCTACTTTTGTGTTGTTTTCTAACACAACAGTTAAAAATAAGATTAATGTTGTTGTACAACAAACTTGAAAGAATATAAATTTCACAGTTGAAGTATTGATGAAAAAGAAAGAAATAGCTACTGCTCCTGTGACTGACAGCAACACTGATATAGAACATTTCCTAAAGTATGCATTCTGCAAGAGTAACTGAACAAGAATTTAAGGTAATTTTGCCACAATTAGATTTTTACATTTTTACCTGCCCACTTACAGAAGTTTTAAGCTGGTTTGACATTTAAGGAATGCGCTGATTGTATAATGAAATGGATGGCTCACAGCTCAGTAACATTTAAAAGTGCACAGAATCTGACACCATTATAATCAAAATTTTCAGACTAGTGGCAAGCTGGATGGGGTTCACATCTAAAAATACAGGTTAGCAGTTTAAGCACAAGAACCCACTCTTCATGTAATACACTGTAGATCTGCAGGTTTTGTCACCTACTCACCCTACAAAACCCTACTTCCTACTCTCATCTATTTTGGCAAATGAAGGAACCACACAATTCAGAGTTAATTACCGAAGAAGTTCACAAAATACTTGGGGTGGTATAACTCCATACACTGGATTTCAGTTGAATTCCATTACAAAACAATCAGCTATCTCAATTTCATTAATAATTCACAATTTCAACATTCAATAATTTCAAAATACTTAAAATCAAATTGTTAAAAAACCCAACACATTAAATTGTTTATTTGAAAAACAAGACATTTAGAGAAGCAATTTCATGAACATGCAACAGTACACAGCTGTCAAAGACTGTTCTACTAGTACAATAATTTCAAAAACTAGGTACTCGTTTTTTCTTCCTTTCCTAAAAGTAAATGTTAATAATAACTTGAAAAATATCCCAAAGTATAACCAAGTAGGCTCTATACACTACAGTATGTGCATAAACTAATTCAAATCCAAATCCAAAGCAGTGATTGAAATTTCTTATCCACAGACTTCATTCCCAAATCATCAACGTATCAACTTTTGGGGAACTTCCTTCCCCGGAGGCCAATATTTCCAGAGGTGTTAAGTGCTTTTGAAATTAATTAGTAGCAAAGTGACAAAGTGCTGCCTCCACAAGAAAAATGTATTCAGGGTTGCAAGCTAAGTTAGCATAGGCAGGAGAGAATCTCAATTTTCTAGTGGAGAAATTAAGTACTGACAGCTGTGATACTGCACATCAGAATTTGCTGCTCTCATAATACAATTGCTGCAGCCAAAATTATGGATCTTTATCACTTCTGTGGCGACACTTAACAGATCCAAAGCACCATATATATGATTTATAAAACTAGCATAAGAAAGCTTCAGTTCCTGGGGATAATTTGCTAGATAGGTAAGGGTACTTATGGAACTACAGAGACTTTAAAGAAAGCACAATAAAGTGAATTTAGGATTAATGCTTTTCATTATAGGGCTTTTAAGATGGTCAGCACCATACTGAACCTTCATTTTTAAAAACATGACCAACTAAAATCCAAAGTGGTGTACATTTTGGTTTCAAATATTCTGCCACTATATCTCGGCAAAACTGGAAACCCTTGTGGTTCCAAAAAAGAAATAAATCTGTATGGATTATACCTTCATGCTTAGCCCTTTTCAGTATTCTACAAGCAAGTAGAATATTGAAGCAACAAACAATTTTTAAAAAATAATAAATCTCTAGTCAGTATTTCTTAGCAATTCTATTTTCCATCTGCCTCACGCTCATATACAAGCTATCCATCCCAAGCACATGTTAGGTTTGTACAATTTAACACCACACAGCAACCAGTTTCTCAGCATTTCTACCAATAAAACCCAAATTTCAGACTTAGCTGTTAAATAGGTTTTGTAGTTTAAAAGTTAGGAGTTTATGCCACAACATTTCACAAATGAAATCCCAGGACTTCAGTGATCAAACATTTTGGTATTTATGCAAGATGCCACTTGAGCATTTTTTTATCCACAAAGACACACTTACAACAAAACCCAATAGATTGCTTGTATATATCAAAAGCATCTTGCAGTAGCAACTCTGATTTTTTTTCCCTTTAATTTCAATTATTTAAATAAGCATATAAAAGCTTTAAATATCTTTTAAAGTTGTGAAAATTCTATGGTAGTTTTAAAGCTGTATGTGCATACACCCATCAAGTTTTGTTATAGTAGTTTAATTTCTGATATTTTCAGAGATTGAATTTCAATCTCACATGTTCACATTTCATTAAAATGCATGACATACATTTGTTAGCGTATCCTAAAAGCTCCTATGAATTACTTCATGTAATTTTCCTTCACTTTTATTCTATACATAAAGAAAAATACACAAACCAAAACTCCCACAGAAAGTATCAGCTTGAAAGCCAAAATTTGTTTAATTAACCTACATTCCAGAACATCACAAACCTCCAAATACTCTGATGCTTTAGCTATAACATAGTAAGAAAGAATTTCAAGCTTGACTTTCTATTTGTCTTTCTGCACGTAAGCCGAGACACACGTGATTCTGTTCATCATACAGACTATTTTACCAGCACTAGCACCTTCTCGCATTTGCCTATTCCTCCCCTCCTCCATTATTCATATACTTACCTGCTACCTTTGTTCAATCTTAGTGTATAAGTAAAGATCAATGCAACAATTTTGTGATTTTATAAATAACTTTACATGGGAAGAAAAGCTCCCAAACTAGTTTCATTCATCATTTATCTTTCTCCTACTATCCCAGCCTGTCTCCTCACCAAAAATAACTGATGAACAGTGAGTGAGGTGTGTTCAGAAAATTCAATCTTTAGTTAACAAATTAAAAAGATATGACTCACTGTCAAGTATTTTTCACATTAATATATGAGGAAGAGACAAAAAGGTAGATCAGGCTGCCACAGAAAAACATAAAAATGAAGATATCTCTGTCATGTGTCCTTTTTTTTTTTTTTTTCTGGTAAAAGGAAATCAATAGTTCTCAAACCACAATGAGCAAAAGGAAAAACCTGAATTCATTCGTTCTCTGGAGAACACTGCATCAAATAACATTTTAATTTCTTTGTTTCTTATGTTATGAAGCTTAAAAGTTTCTTGGGGAACTTTCATACAGATTAAATCTGTCAAAACTAATGATTTCACTCATAAAAGAAAAAAGCATGGGATACGGGGAGCACAAAAATATAAGTGTGTCTAAAGACACCTCAGAAGTCAATAAAATTACAGCAATATATTCATGGGAAAAAAAGTAATAAAAGTTATGCTTTTGAAAATAAGTGGCATAAGATACTAATTTCGTTTTTTAAATCATCATTTCACCCTCAAGAAAAATGAGATAAATCACTGAACATTAAGGAACAATCTATGTTTCTGTAAAGCACCAGAGCAGTGATAAAATAGACTGTAAGAAGCACATAAAGCAGTGGCACTCCTTGCCTCTGTGATGCTATGCTGGATTTCAAATACTGAATCAGATACACAAAGTTTTATTTCTCTGACGAATGCTAAATGCATAAAAATAGTGCCAGCTTCACATATGTGCTTCCTTAAAAACTAACATTTTAAAAAAAGTGATTAGGTAAGTAACGTTTGCAACACCTTAATACTAAGATCTGGTAATAATTCTAGACAGGTATTTATACCCAAGTCTCGAACAATGCTACCACACAATTCAGTTAATATTAACTAGAAGCTTATTATTAAAGCAGCTTATAAAAAATAGGCATTTTCCTATTTATTTACAAGGTTTCCTAAAAGGCTAATTTCATACTTCACTTGATGTTTAAGTGGTTGTTAGCACTGTTACAGGCCTGTTCCTACTTAGAGAAGCAAAAATATAATAAATACTACATAGATCATGAGTACCATTTCCCCTCCTCCTGACACCAAAAAAATTCCAACCATGTTACTTCCTGGATCACTCCAAAGCTGAAACTACTTCAGAGAGAACTGAGAGCAGTTTTTGAAGGAGAATATGAGCCTCAGACATCAAATTATTTTGCTTACAGTGGTTTGAGAGCAAAAGAATCAGAGAATAAACATGAAATATGAAGCACAAAGTCTACATACATATCGACTGTTACAATATTTTGGTTTTGTCTTCGCAATTCAATCCAAATCCAGTTTAAATAGGAAATAATCAATCAACCCAATAACAAAAACATAAAATGAAAAATTTAACATTCAGCAGTTATAGAAATTCAGACAGATTAAGATCGGGACAATGTATCAGCTAGGAATACATCACTGAGTATCAGTTAAATTAAAAAAAAATCTGCCTAAAAAAAAGTCAGGACTCATGATGATGAAGTTACATTACTATTCTGTTTGTACACATTAATATCGTTGTTAATCCTTCTAAATGTCATTCTATTGGGTTCTTAGTTTTTTTGACTAATACAGGTTAGACATTTGTCTTAAATCCATTGTTCTCTTTTATATCTAGGCTTTCTACAAGCAAGGGCAAGATGTTTCAAGAAAACATTCAGCTTACAGTAATTCAGGAGAATGCATTATCAATGTACATGAAGCCTTACTCAAGCGAAGGTGCAAAAGTCTTGCAAGAATTTAATTTTAAATCATGAAGTGTACAAACAGAAGCGTAAACACTTGCTATGGTACAACTAAACTTTTTATAGAATTTTATTGTTATAAACACATTTTGTAAGTTATTCCAATTTTACCCATCTTTGTAAATGTAATACATTACAAACCAAATTTCACTGTTCACAAAAACGTTCACATTGGACCTTTAAAATCCTTCTAAACTAGACGTGTTAACGCTTTGGAAAAAATGCCAGTACAGTATCACAGTTATGACTATAGGTACACAATTAGGAGAGGTAAGGTGCCATTCATAGGGTGCAGGCACAGAGGCAACTTCATGTTGTCTGGCAAAACACAGTATTATGGGAAGTAACTCCTTTCAGCACTTTTGATATTTATTAAATAACTGAGCGTTAAATCCGTTCATGAATATTATTCAATGTAAAAAATGAAACAAAAAATGTATGGCAACATACATCTTAGTGAAAATGAAACATACAAACCAGGAGATAACTATTTCTTTTATATGTGTGTCTGAGTGTGTGTAAATATGTAAAAACAAAACTACAATAAAGTTCTTCTTCATTAAGACAGCAACAAGACAAAATGTTTACAACTTAACTTAAAAGAAAAAAATACCAAATGTTTTCATTTACATGTAGTATACTAAATTGCCCCTTTAAATCAGGTTCTTAGGACCTATTTTCCTCACACAAAAGAATCTCTACCAACACACCCCTTTGAAAGAAAAGAGAAGTCTCAGCACACAATAAAGCTGAAGGATGTTGCAAATATAAATCCCACCTGAACTGAGACTGAAACCACAGCCTCATTTCAAAATTGTTCTTTGGAAATTATAAAACGCAACCTAATGCCGTTTGGTACGTTTCCTTGGGGTAACAGGGTAGGGAATCTACACTTGGCACAGTAAGTCCGTATCTATATGCACAACACTAAATATACAAAGATTAAAGGTAGATTGATAAAGTATGCCAAGGGTTAAAAAAATTATCTTCAATTCCAGGCTGTTAACAATTTTTAGTACGGCTTGCTCATCTCCACCAGAAGGAAAACACTCTGGAAATACATCCATTACTCAGCTCAATGGTTACCTCTATTAGTAAGAACTATTTGCAAATATCAAAAATATGCAGTTATTATAAAAGGTAAAAATCCAGTTCAATAAAAGAAACTACATTTGCTTTTGTTATATCTGTATTTTTATGTTGTTATTTTACAATTAAGAACTACAGGTACTATTTTTTTTATTAAATTACAAAAATATTTCTACCAATACATTTTTTAATGGCAAAAAGTGGCATTAACAGAAATATACCACCAACTTTATTTCATTTGCCATGTTTCACCTTCCTATTTAAGCCTTTGACTCCCCTTCTCTAGGTTGGTTACTTCTTTGTGTTGTCCCTGCTAGTATATGAACCCAATACAACACCCCACTTAATTCTCAACACACTAGAGCATTTAGCATTAAAATTCATTCTCTCCCAAAGGAGTCAGACAGTGACACAAAAGTCTGACTGAAATGCTGACGTTTAACTCATATGAAACTGTATTTTTACATGGGAGTATACTACATTTTATATGATTTCTAAAAAGTTTTGCTCTATAACTTCTGTAAATGAATTGCCATGAATAAATAACATATGCAAATCTGGAAACTAAATCTGAGGTTAAATGTAAGAAATGGAAGCTGGGCTGACAGACAAGTCTGCAAGCTTCAGTTTCAGTGTAAAGCTAGTGGCAAATTCTTCTGAAAAGGGAAAAGACCACTACAGAGTAACTATTAGGTAGGGCTTTTTCCCAATTGTCAAATATAAGGAATCACGGGTAGCTTCAATTCCCAATCCTCAAAATGGTATATTATATAAAATAAAAGTATTTGTATGTATTTTAAAGCAGTACATTGAAAAAACCCATTGTTTAGCATGCTACTCCAGCTGTCTAGACATCTGATGCATGCAAACTTCAGACATATGAAATAAAAGAACACATTAGTTTGTGAACAACCAGAAAAGGAATCAATCTTTGTGTCATACATTTTTACTAATCTTCAGAAAATGACTTTACTATCATATGGAGGAGGGACTGAAAAAATCAAGGGGAAGGGGAACAACTAGTCATAACTTTTACTGAAGGTTAAAACATAAATTTAGCTAGAAAGCCAAAGATACTGACAGGTCACATTTCATAAAATAAAGATAAAAATCTGGCAATATTTCCTGAATTTGACTAAAACTCACCAGGAAAAACAAAACAAAAACATCACAAAACAAAACAATAAACCCTACAAATACTGAAACCCAAAAAATCACCGCTGTACTTGTGCAAGGACAACAAGTGTATGTACACTGAAATAATCCACAGACGAGCTATGAAGGGCTAAAATGCTGCAGTCCTTACACAAGTAGATTTTAAAATACAAAATTAGTATTTTTAAATACAGCTAAGAAATAAAACAGTAAATTTCATATAATCTTTTAAAATTATATAGAGAACAGTATGGCTCACTGCCTTTTTAAGAACTGGTTCAACTGCTTTTCATAAAAACTGGGAACACTACTACCAGCTAAAATAAAAAAAGTGGCATGCAGAATGCAGAAGAGAATTGCACAGACTTCCTCCCTCCCAACACCCGTTACCTGTCGTTACTCACCTATGTTCATGTCAGGTGCTGCAAGAAGAAAGCGATTCAGTACATACTGCAGGATCATTTAAATGCAGACATGAATGGTGTAAATAATCTCAAACCTAGAGTGGTTACTTCTAGCAAGTCAGTGAAGTTAAAAAACAAAACAAATACTCACCTTCTTTAACGGTGACGATATTCTCTCTCTCTGTCTCGTTCTCTGTCACGATCTCTGTCACGATCACGATGCCTCTCTCTTTCACGGCTTCTTTCCCGGTAATAGTCATCATGACGATCTCTACTACGCGATTTGTGGCGCCTACTTTTTTCTCGTGACCTACTGTGGTCCCTCTCTCTGGATCGTTCACGTCTTCTAAAAGAAATTACTTCATTAAATTTTTCTTCAAAATACTAGCCATCCACATACTACTCTTGCACTTTGCTTATGAGTACAAATTCGACCAAAAACAAATATAAGAGAAATATCTGTTCACCACGAGGCAGGTATGTTTTTGTATATAACATTAAAGATAGCTGATATAAACAGTGGTGGTTAAGAACTCAGTTAACAGGTAAGTAAGGGGAACCGACTTTTTAATCTAGCAAAGAAAAGCCAGAAAGTATACGCTCAGAATGGAGGATGAGATGACTGAAATCAGCTGGGGGAAATGCACCGTAACTCAAACGATCACTGCAACATGGCTGCTTATCTCTGTACAGAAAGTATGGCGAAAACCACTACATAAAGCAGAGTTACATTTAAGTTAGTCAGATCAATTTTAAAATGAGGGCTAGTTATAAGGCACCTTTACCAAGTTCAGGAAATGCTTACTTGGTTCTTTCATGCATTTTTTATGCACCTCAGCAACCACTAAGCTTCTTGCATGACATAGTTTCAGTTTGTTCTCTATGAACTAGTCCTGCACTATACCTTCTCTTTTATAAGAGCAGATGGAAGAGGAAAGTTTTACCTGGATCCAGAACCATAAGACTTGGACTCAATTCCATGAAGGCAGTCTTGAAGAGAGCTAATAAGTACTTTACAGCGATCATCTGCAGATACTTTGGACTGTTTGATTAAGGAAATTGCAGTTACCAAGGTCTCTATAGCACTTCCATAGTCCCCTGAAAATGATGAAAACTCAGGATCAGAAAATTATGCAAATTAAAAGATAGATTTCTATCTGTAACAGTATTACCATTTTGCGTATCTTCTCTTCAACAGCCATCTAGATAGTTTACTATAGAACCAAATATTAAAATACTGTCCAGATCAGTACTCAGAAGGCATTCTCAGAAACTGAAGCACAGTACAAAATCAGCCATAAGTTGTACCTAAATTCAGCATCCTATTAGGAAAATGTGGCTTCAGGCCTTCCGGATTCCTAATAAAAGAACCCTATAAATTCTTTTCAGTTGAGAAGAAGAGTAAACGTATCGAGTTTTACTAACCAGCACTGGCATCTGATACAGCTCTCGAAATGGCACTGCTTGAGATCGCCCTATTTCTATTCATGATTTCTTCAAATTCTGCTTCACTTAGAGGTGTCCTTGCAGCATCCATTTCTCTGCAAGCAATAAAACTAGTATTTAAAAGGTTAAGCAGAACTTCAGAAGCTATCATTGCAATTTCAACAATCCAAGTTTGCAACTTTAAGCAGTGACAAACAGAAAAGAAAGCAGGATCTGGGTTTGGTTTTGGTTTTTGTTAAGCACCACTGTTACAGTATAAAATCCTGTAAGCTAAAAAAAAAACAAACCACCAAACAAAAAACCCCAAAAAACAATTAATACATTGCTGTATAAATAGACTTATTTTTTGTTCTCCCATCTATTTCAAACATTCATCAGCACTTAATATTGTGCTTTACAAATATTTACAATTTGCATAAAATTCTTGAAGGTATGGAAATAGATATTCCCAATTGAATGGATGTGGAAATACATGTACATAGGCAATGCAACTTTGAGCAAAATTAGAGATAATTTTTATAACAATACTGGAATCAGAACTATATGATCCTGTTTCCCAGATCTTAACTAAGACCAGAACGCTGTAACTTTTGAAAGACAAATACGGTTATCATCTTTAAAACACTCAATTTTCTGAATGCTATGTCAACATTTTACAGCAATTTTTTTTTTTTTTTTTAATTTCTGGTCAAGTTCAAGGTGTTCCAATTTAATCTCCAAACTAGTCACAGTAAGGAGGAAGCAATAAAGCAGAATCCTCATACTCATTACGCTTTGCTTTAATTATTAGCTACCTATACAGGGTTTACAAAGTCACAGAAGTAAACCTAAATTTTCCCAAAAGTTTTGCAGTGTCCTATTAGCCAGTCTCTGTGTCATAGAAAATTTGGAGAAATGTGTTAGAGACAAATGCTGAGACTGTCAAACTGGCCCACTGCTTGTTATTTCTAGAACAGTGTTAGTTCTTCTGGTAGAAAGAAAACGCAGAATAATAAGCAATGCTATCCTCTTAATTGCAAGAAGTGGAACAAGATCCTATAGCCAGTTTAGCATAAGAGGAAATGTCTAAAAATTCATACCTCCCTGAGTTTTGAGTATTATTTTTCGTGTGCCTCCCATAGAATGGAATATGTAATTTTTCTCTTATGGACATGTTATTTCCAGTGAAACGCCTATGATATATAATTAATGACAATTTAAATAGTTATGGATGATAGCTTTAACATTATTAATGAAAATACTGGACAGTAAGTTATACTGTCCTATTCCCACTCCTTCCCTCCCCAAACATTCTATAAACTGCAGACAACCTTGATTTTGTCCATCAAAAAACACCCAACACCTTACAGTCTTCTTATATTTCAGGCAATTAAGCCAAAAGCTTGAATTTAAATAGTTTTTTTATATGAACATAGTATGTACAAATGCTTGAGGCTTTTTAAACTTCATGATAAAAGAATCAAAGCAAAGTATCTTTGCAGAAAACATGTTAAGCCAGAGAAGTGTGTCTCATGCTAGCAGTAAAATCACTACTAAAAAATTCAAATCTAACTGCAAAAAGTGTCTTTCTTACAATTTATATCAAAATTTTCTGTGACAAATACAAATATTAAGAAACAGTAGCAAGACAGAGATGCTTGAAGTCACAGATGAAAAAGATGTTTCAAATAAGATGTGAAACACTTGACAAATCGAGTCAGAGACTTAAGAACTCTGTCCCAGATAGGATTAACCACAGGAAAAGCCACCGCTACAAACATAGCAAGATTGCACCAAATGAGCAGAAACATATTGACAGAAGAGGAAGATTAAAGTCTTGCAGTAAATGCACACCTGGTTTTTGAGACAAACACTAACTTTTAATTGAATCCTGAAGAAGAAAGGGACAAGCAATGCTGCTGGAAGATGGAAATGGTATGAGTTTGGTATGATTTCAACATATGCACATATTTGAAAAGGAAAACTCCAGAGCATTCTCAAAAGGCAGCCTGCAAAGCATGATGATACAGGTAAAAGTCAGAATTTCAAGTTAAGACAGAAGCACAACTAGAAGCTGCTGCATAAGAAGTGAATATAAGTATACACGTAGAACACATGGAATGATGACACTGCCAAACACAGTGAAGACAAACAGTTCAGAGCTGAAAAGGGAAAGTGAGATTACTGGTGTTGCATTTCAGCATTTTCTTACTGCTGCAAACATGTTTCTCAGATACACTCCCCTGGAGAAGTAAAAAGGGGCAAACTACAAGGCTGTTGGGATCCCTTCTGGGCCTATGTCTAATTGCCTCTAACATTTTCATTAAAAGGGAAAAACCAAATGCTTCCTATAATAGGAGTAAAATCTGCTACCCAAGCACATTAGACCAAAAGAACTCACCTTCCAGGTGGCCCATAGTCACCTCTGTCATATGGTGGAGGTCGGCCATATGGGTCTGTCGGAGGTGGGCCACGACTGTCTGAAGTAGGTATGCCACTATTGGCAGGTGGGGGGAAGAAAGCTGGATTCACATGTGGTGCTGGTGGTGGAGCACCTGGAGGTGGCCCAGGGAGATGTGGAGGAGGAGCAAGAGTCAGGGGTGGCCCAAGAGGGCCAGGTGGACGAGGGGGAAATGGACCCGGAGGTGGAGGTGGACCCTGCTGAGGTGGTGGTGGACCTGGTGGTGGCCCATAGCCTGGAACTGGTGGTGGAGGGCCTGGAGGAAGTGGCCCAAGTGGAGGCTGACCAAAAGGCTGTCCTGGAAACAGAACTGGTGGTGGTGGACGGTCACCACGATTAGGAGGTCCAGCTAATGGAGGTGGTAGGACCTGACCAGGAGGTGGAGGGCCTGGTGGGCCTGGTGGACCAGGAGGACCTAAAGGTGGACGTGGGGGAGTTTGTCCAGCTAAAATAAAGAAATAAAAAATAAAAATAAAAACAAACAAAATTGAGTGAATAAGTACAAAGAAATAAAATACTTTAACACTCTTGCCTTTTTTTATTCTTAAAAACAACAATAAACCAAAAGTAACCCTCACCAAACACTGTGCAACATATACAAGACATGCATGGTCCCACTTTGGGTTCAGTAGCTCAGAAAACGTTTAACTTATCTGAATCTATTAATACTAGAGATCTACAGATATCTAAAGAGAATAACTTTATCTTGAAAACTGACAACTTCCCACCCTCCCCAAATCACAACCTGCTGTTGTTACCAAAACCCCCAAAAGCTTACAAAAGCTAGAAAACATTATATCCTACTCACACCTGATGCTAGTCTTTAATATAGGCCTTAAGATACAAATATATACTAAAAATATGGGAAAAGCTATATTAGAGAAGGTATCATAAATGCAGTATCCAAACCTACTTTCAGTTTGACTACATCTCTTCGACTGCTGGTAGACAATAAACTACTGAATGACATTTACTAAAAAATACTTCAGCTGAAAAAAGAACTTCACTGCAGTGCAAACCTAACTGTTTAACAGATTTCTTCCATATCAGATGCCTGACTAAACATGAACACCTATTCTTCAAGTTTCTGGTTTTTTAAGTACCAACTAACTGAACTGCCAATGGACATGAATCAAAGCTGAAGTTCTGATCATGCAACACAGGCATTCTCACCCCATATAGAAAATCAGTCTGAACTACACTGCATTAAAGCCAAATCTACTTGCTACCATGATCTAATTTACCTTTTTAATACTTAAAAAATATGTATATTGGAATGTATCTGAAACTGTTATCTTTCTATTAAATTTAGTAAGTACAACTCCCTGAAGAAACAGTCAAATCCTACAATTTAGCTGTGAACACTGAAAATGGCTCATTACTGAACTGCCTTAATCTTTATCATTTCCCAAGTAAGTTTGCCAGATTAAAACAAGAAAACACAAATAAACTTGAAACTCCATAAATGAATAATTTTACCTGGGAAAGGTGGTGGTGGCCCTCCTGGCCCTGCTGGTCCAGGGAATCTGTCTCCACCTGGAATGGCACCTGGAAAACGGCCTCGACCTCTATTACTAGGTGGAAATGCAGCTCGTGAGCTTCCTCCTGGGGGACCAGCTTTACCTTCCCCAGACATCTGGCCAGACTGTGTGGCTGCGGTGGAAAAGCAGAAGTGACATTACATGCATCAAAATAAGTTAAAGAATTTTAACACTCAGTCTAAAGTCTTATGCAACGCTAAAGCATGACCCTATGACCACCAACTTGTTCCCTGAACCCAAACCCAAAGCATTTGGGGAGGAAAATGTGCTTTGTTAAAATATGGCAGTGTCACACTACGCTCTGTACTGACAGAAGAGCACCAGGAGAGACTGCCAGTCCTTCCTCCAATGCGGCCCAAGGCCACAAATAATTAGGACTGGGAACCACAAGACATGGTGCTGAAGTACAACACAGAACCTTTCTTCTCTGTTCTGTCATAAACACAGATGGTCCAGACATTGGAATTTAGTCCAGTTTGTCTACAAATGCTAAGTTTCTAAATGCTCTTGTGCTTTTTTAAAAATTACATGCCCAAGAAACTGAAAAGGCATCTCCAGTTGTTAGACAAGAGTTGCACAAATCTGCAACCTTCTTTCAGAGAGTGCAGCAGCTCTTTGGCGTATTAACTGATTTCTTTAAACAAATATGCAGCTGGACTCTTAAGTATTTTATAGCCATTTTAACCTGTGTAAAAGATATCAGATGCTGAGAAAAAAACATGCCATACTACTTTTTCTGTTTTTCCAAGACAGCACATAAGAAAAGCTTACTTTTCCTTGACTGCATTTCAAATTGACTCAGAAATTGTTTATTACACGGAGTTACAACAGGATTCTGCCCATGCAATTCTCTTTTAGGCAACAAATCCATCAACTTTTTGGAGGATGCTTCTGATCCCACACCCACAAGGGCAAACCTGAAAGGAAAGAAAAAAGTTATACCACAATTTTTCCATGTTCTGGATATCCTGATGCCTCGTGGAAAATATTATGCACAGTAAACAAAATACTTAAAAACTAGGTACAGAAACTGTCTCTCAGGCCTTAGTCTAGTTTTCAGAACAGGTAAGACAACTTATTCTAGGACATAAAAGAAAAAAACAAAGCCACCTCACTAACAGAAATCTAGGAATAGTCTTAATGAAGATGGCCAACAGGTTTTAACTTACAAAGTAGTGAGACACACCATACCATCATAAAAATTTAGGCCTGAAATTTAAGTCATTAGTATGAAATTATATGTCCAAAAATTGTTGGATAAATAAGCAAAGATAAGCAGTTTACAGACTGATAGCTACAAAAATTGAAAACTCCTTCCCATTTTCTTCCTCCCAAGCTTCAGTCCATGTACACATACAGAAAAAAGAAATAACAAGTTCTTACCCTTTAGACTGGCCATTAGCACGATTTTCAAAAAATTTTATCTCCAAAATATCATTTACCCCCAGCGAATGAACTGCTTCAGTCAAGTCTTCGTCTGTTGTCCACTGAAAAATATTTTTAATATTCAACTATGAAAGCTTATCTAAAACACCAGGCAAAGGGTAACTAAGTTTTCCATGCATTTTGTGTGTGTGTGTGTGCGTGTAATTGATCCAGAGGAATACCTTATTCAGGCTGTCAATATATTCTGACTTTTGAAGAGTAGTCATTTTTATTTTACAATTCTCAAAAATATGATTTTTTAATATACATGCTTCCCCATATGCTACACTGCATCAACCCCATTCACACAGTATACCAGTTATAGTATGCCAAAAAAAATCTGTAATTGCACCACTTTTGTCTTCTGAAAGTGCAAATTTTAAACTGGGCTACTTTTTCCATACCCAATCCATATTTTCTCTCTCTGATTCTATTATTTACATATAAATGTTGATTTTCAATACCTTATTAACCAGGTGCTTTTTATGAGACCTTTGACTAGCAAGTTGAATGAACTACATACAACTTGCACAAAAACAGCAGGATCTATAGACAAAATTAGGGAAACTTGTACATAAAACTATGGTTAGAAACATCTGCTTCCACTTCACCAAATCTACTTGCTGTAACTTCCAACTGATTACTATGTAACATTTAACAATTTCACTCATATCCAATGATACATAAATACACTAATATTTATGGTTTTCTTCCTACTTCTATAATTCCATCACTCCTTTAAATTTCATATGAGGAGTACAAGGCAGGCTTTCAAGATTCTGAACAACTTATCGCATCTCCTTCAAATCAAAGCTCCTTTTAAAAATTCAACAAATTATTTTGCTGAAAACTAAATGCAAAGAAAACACAGTAGCAGCATTACAGTAAATAAATGCACTTTCTGCAAAGAACTTAATTTGTGAACCCAAAGAGTAACAGGTACAAATTGCTGAACACTGCCATACCTGCTTTAGAAATTCAGACACTTGACTTTGATAAGTTCAGCTAATTCTTGCACATTTTACTGATTCCATTCAGGCATTTCAAAATGGGACAACTGTTAAGTCAACAGCTCCTTTACTTACCTATTAGGTCCTGAAATACTGTAATAACTAATGAAAAAACACCCATAAAAGCATTCTTTTTCAAGTTTAGCACTAGTAAGAAATTAATCAGAAAACGGAAAAAAAAAACCATTAAGAATTTTGCATGTGTGGATTTGGAAGAATTTGATTTCATTAAACAGGTAAAAGCTTTAATTAATTCAGCTACTGACCAGCTCTTGCACTTTGTTTGCTTAACTGCAACTGATTTTAAAATGCTTTAATGCTAACAAAGGTAATTGTCTTAAGGGTGACTGCAGTTCAGTGAGTTATTGTAGACCTGTACTTCTTGGTAGAAGAAGTAAGCCTCAAGACAAATACCTGAAAACAGCTGTGTTACAAGTCACTGCCAGCGGAAAAAGTCCCTGGAAAAATGTGAAAAATTATTTCAAGAAAATCCCAGAGAACCTTCCACCTCCTTTTAAACTAAAACCTTTGGCAAGAGTTTACTAAAAATTGCGTTTGTTCAGTAACCTTAAAGTATCTACAGGCATAAAGTATTTCATAGTTTAAACTTGTTCTCCTCTTTCATTCAGTTCTCTGGAAAACGTAAGAAGACCGTAGCACAAATATCCCTCCATAACACTTAAAACGTGACAGAAACTTGAAAGTTTGTATTTACTGAAGACTTTCTCAATTTTTAAGACATCAGAACAGCTCCAGACAGGCTCACTAAATTTCAGGTAAAAGGGAAAAAAACACAACCACAAATAAAAATAACCTCATACCACCAACAAAACCAAAATCACCTGCTTTTTTTGTACTTGTAACATTTCATAAAAAACACCGTAAAGCAAAAAATTTTACAATCTGTTATTGTCCATAATTAAAATTCCTGTCTACAACTTAACAGCAGTAAGATACTTACCCAAGTAAGATTTCCAATGTACAAGGCAATTCTCTTTCCAGTATATGTATAGACAACATTTGGTGCAGCTCCTTTACCTACATCATCCCCAACCGATGGTGGAAGAGAATCCATGTAATCACGATCCTCTGGGGCATCTCCATTATTTGCAGATGGAGAAATTACATCATCATATAAATCAATCTGATCATGTCCACCATATTCAGCCTCCTAACATAAAAAAAAAGACACCTTGGTTATATTTAATATTGCACACACTCTTAAAACTTGAAACAAAAAGCTGTGATAACTATCACACTTCACATACATTTTAAGCTTGATCCAACACCTACAAAACACCCCTGCTGAAAAGATAAGCCCCAGTTTCACCTATAATAAAACACATAAAATACTTATGACTTCTATTATGTTCTAAACCGCCAGGGGAAAGAAAATACTTCTGCCCCTGTAATACAATTTCTTCACCACGGACTGGGGATACAGATCCTCTGTATCTCAATTCCAAAAGCCTTGGGGTTGACAGTATAGAACACATTTTTCCATCTTGACCTGCCCAGACTGGCCAAGGGCTACTGCATGAACTATGTCCTGTTCCATTTCTTCAAAAGCTTGTTGTTGCTCAGGGCCCCCTTTGAAATCATTCTTCCTCACTTGATAAAGAGGGCTTATAATCAGACTGGAATTTGAAATGTTCATTCTCCAAAAACTCATAACACCTAAGAAAGCTTGTGTTTGTTTCTTACTAGTTGGTGGAGACACTTCTGCTATTTTGTTGATCACACTTACTGAGATCTGCCAAGGTCCATCTTGCCATTTTATTCCCAAAAACTGAATCTCCCATGCAGGTCCCTTGACCCTACTTTATTTTATGACAAAATCAGCTTTCAGAAGGAATTGGACTATTTTCTTTCCTTTCTCAAAAGCTTCTGCTGCTGTATTGCCCCATACAATAATATCCATGTACTGCAGGTGCTCCGGAGCTTTCCCTGTTCCAGTGCAGTCTGGATCAGTTCATGACAGATGAGAGGGCTGTGTTTCCACTCCTGGGGCAGTTGATTCCAGGCATACTGGACATCCTTCTAAGTGCAAGTAAATTGTGGCCTGCCCAAGGGATTGAGAGAAATGCACTGGCAATATCTCTTGTGGCAAACCACTTGAAGCCTTTGACTGCAGTTCATATTGGAGTTCCAGCATGTCCAGTAGGACAGGAGTCAGCCAAGGTGTGACTTCCTTCAGGCCACAATAGTCCACTGATAGTCTCCCCTCTCCATTATACTTTCACACTGGCCATATGGGGTTATTGAAGTGTGAGTGGGTCCTACTGATTGCTCCTTGACTCTCCAGTTGAATCACAGGAGTCTCGGTTGGTGCGATGCTGCTGCCAGTGCAATGTTGTGGTAGCAATCAGCACCTGTTCTTTGACCTTCAGCAACCCACAACAAAAGGGTCCTCCGAGAGACCAGGCAAGGCAGGCAGCTGCTTAAATTCCTCTGCCTCCAAGGTTGTACTGAACATCCACTGGTACAATTCAGGTCCTTGAGGTACCCTCTCCTGAGATAGTCTATGCCAAGGATAAACAGAGCCTCCAGGCCAGTCACAGCGGGGTGCTTCTGCCACACACTCCTAGTCAGGGTCACTTCAGCTTTCAATACAGACAGCTCTTGGGATCCCCCTCTCAATCCAGAAACAGAAATGGCTTCTGCCCCTGCATAGCTGAATGGCATTAGGGTATCCTGTGCACTGGTGGCTACTAGAGCATTATACTCCAGTGAGCCTGACACACCAGGCCACAGGATGCACACAGTCCAGTAAACCAGCATACGATGATAACGCAGTCTGTACAAATTTCTGCTGTGTGGGTCACGTGCACTGGAATTCTTCTGTATCTGTGGGTGACTGTGCATTTTCTGGGTCATAATAAATCATCTCCAACAAGCTAATTCCCCTCAGGGGCTGGACAACTCTCTCTGGGGTGGCCCACTTGCCTGAGTGACAAGTAACATCTTCCTTGAAGGGATGCCTTTGCTTCACACTCCACAGTAGTTGTCTCCAGAGGCTGAGGACTTGTGGCCCTTTTCCACTCACTTTGTCAGTGCCCCCTTCTCTAGAAGGTGATCCCAGCTGCTTGGTTTCCATACCCTTTAATTCCAGGCTACCAGCCCTGTTACCCCAGAGTCAGAGCAGCCAGGTGGTAAGGTGCTCACCTGGGCAACAGCTGAAACCTTTCTGCATATCTCACAGCTCACTCGGGGATAGGGATTCAGTGGTTCCCTCTTGTTCTGCCTCTTCCTCCTGTTCTTGTGATGGCCCTGCTTTGCCCTCCTTTACTAAATGAGCTCTTTGGTGTCCACTTCTTCTGGTGAAAAGGAGTGACTGATAATGCCACAGGCTGGTCCTCTGGTTCAGCTGCATCACCCTTCACCAGGGTCTGAGCAGCTACAAGACCTGTTTGCAAGGTCTGAGCAGCCACAGTTCCTGTCACTGTATTTGAATAGTTGCTTAACCCTAAACAAGACCTGGCACACATTCATGATTCCTGGCAATAGGGCCATGCTGGTTTCCACATCCCAAGGACATTCAAAATTTTCAAGAGCTATTTTTATTAGCCTGGCAGAGAAGGGGAAGATGTGGGATCATGTCTCTTCCATAGGAGCAGTTAACTCTTAGAGGATGAAATGGAAAAGGTCTAATTATTAATAGTTTCCAATAGATGGCTCACAGAGATGACAGCAACACTGAGTACAAACATCCGATTAGTTTCATGGCCAGCAACTGTCATATCATAAGCCAGTGCTCACAGAGTCACTGAAAGGTTTGGGTTGGAAGGGACCTTAAAGATCATTCCAACCCCCCTGCTGTGGGCAGGACAGCTTCCACTAGACCAGGTTGCCCTTGTTAAAGTGCAGCACAATAACCTTAGAGCAATTCCTACAGGTGATAACCAGATCAATAGGGACCACACACTGCAAGTAACTCTGAGAACAAGTAGAACAGCTCTGAGAGCACAAAATCAACACTGGGACCAGTGACTACTAAACTGATATAACAAATGCTTATAATTTTTTTCTAGCAAATCTAGTCAGTTTTGCTATCTCAACCCATCAAGCCCCAGGATGGGTGACAAAAAAGGACTGTTACAGTTTAACCTCAGCTGGCAACTAAGTACAACACGGACATTCGCTCACTTCTCCCTCCAACCCCAGCGGAACAGGGGAGGAGTATCAGCAAAAAGGTAAACCCTATGGGTTGAGACAAGAACAGTTTAACAACTGAAATAGACTAAAATGTAAATATAGTAATGGTGATAATGAAAAGGGAGACAAAAAAAAGAGAGGAATAAAGCACAAGAGAGACAAGTGAAGCACAATACAATTGCCCACCACCCACTGACCAATGCCCAGCCAGTCCCCAAGCATCAACTGGCCCCTTCTGGCTAACTCCTCCCAGTTTATATGCTGGCCATGACACTCCGTGGTATGGAATATCCCGGTTTGGGCCAGCTCTCCTGGCCATGCTCCCTCACAGCTTCCTGTGTACGTCCTCACTGACAGAGCATGGGACACTGAAGAGTCCCTGATGTAGAGTGAACACTACTTCACATTAACAACGATGCATTAATGGTATTCTCATACTAAATCCAAAATGTATCACTGTACCAGCTACTAGAAAGAAAACTCTATCCCAAGACAACAAGCAACGTGCTTGTAAGGCTGTCAAAACCCACTCTCAAAAGAAAAAAACTTTTTCCATTGAAACATTTGGTCGAGTGAACAGACCAAGCTTCTACTGAAAAACAAAACATTCTATCTTTCAGACTTTTACTAGATTCCTAACTTCATTTTCATCTCCTTATTCAAAGAGGGGCAGACAGGGAAAGAATTCCATTTTGTTTCATTAAATTTAATAAATCCAGAGGTTTGTGTTTATTCAACATTTACTTATTCATGGGCTACAGAGGGACTATTCTATAGCATCACTGCTACCCCTGGAAAATTTTGGTTCAGAAAAGCATCCTGGGGTTTTGGAGTGAATCACCCCCTTCTCCCTTGGATTGGTACATGTTCCAGCACAGTTCTGGCCAAGTGAAATAAATTCCTTTCAGAGGCAATGGAAATGAGAGTTTCTTTCCAGAAGCTCTGCTTCATGTGTTCAACAACTGCATCCTACCTGCTAAATGGGAACAGACATGTCAAGATTAATCTGTGATCCTCCAGACAGCTTTGATTTTTAAGTGTGGTAGGAATATCTGGTCGAAAAGGCCAGGCTAAATTAAGTCTGAAGTAGACCATGCAAACAGTGTGTTAGGTAGCTGGAGGGGCCTGAGCTTCAACTGCCTCAAACTGCTGGTGGGCTACTAACAAGCTATATTGCTTTTTTATTATAGATATATGTTCTGTCATCACCAGAGACAGACAATTAAGAGAAAAGTTAAACACTGACTGCAAATGATAAATTCCTTCACAAAAACATGCAAAAATTTTGTTTTAAAACATAACATAACCTTAATCAGTGGGATCATTTAATTTGAAATATGAGTGAAGTTGGGTATTGTACATTTAAATTAAGGAGCTATTTTTAAAACAAAGACGTCTTTTGATGCTTGTCATTTTTCATCTTACAGTCACTGATCATAGTCAATGGTGATCAATCCCACAATGGAATACTGCTACCCGTTTTCACTATCCTAGCAACAACTCATGAGCAACCCAATCTCTGAGAGAGGCCACATCTAAATATCTACTGGCAGGAAGGCAATAACTTCTCAGTGAAAAACAGTGGTCTGAGAGGGCTTAAGAAAGCCTAGCAGTGTTTAACGTTAACCTTCAGCTGTTATATTTACTTTCACAGTTTGCTTTGCCAACAGGCAAAAGCTAAACTTCAAAAGCCTGCAGACAGTTCCCGAACTCTTATACACTGCTCCAGAACAGAAACTGCCTCACCCAGTTTTGGTATCAGAGGTATTTCAGCATCCACTATTAATTTTTGTTTCTAGAAACCCCCCCACACGCTCTAGATAGAACAGTTCAAGTTACCAGATATGACAGCTAGAGAAGAACAAGCTGGATTCCACAAGAAACAAGCTGCAAAGCTAGCAATCTTTGTTGTAAGCCAAATATATCCACAACCATCATCAGATGATCCACTGTCTTGAACATATGAAAATACCAACTGCTGCTTATACGGAGTGTAAATAAAATAAATAATATTAATAAATAAAAAAAACCCAATAAACAGGTAATCTAAGTTTCAGCATTGTCAATCAAGTAGATTTAATCCTCAGTAAACTGCACTGTCCCAATACTTCAATAAAAAAATGCCTCCTTCTTAAGGTAAGCTTATCAGCATTAAATTAAGTAAGGGTTTCATATTTCACCTAGTCTGTCCAGTTCTCAGTTTGATTCCTCCTATCACTGTAGCTAATGAAAGTAGGTTCACAGAACTGCCTGGGACAGGCCTAAACATGACATCTTACAGCAAGATTAAGGCTGATGTCACAAAGAAATGTAATTCTAGTCATCTGTGTGTATGAATGACTTCAGGGAAGTAGAATTTAGTCTTGGTAGACAAATCCAAACAGGCAACCACCAGTCTTACAGCAGATATATGTATATTAACCTATTTTTCTGAGGTCAGCATTGCCAAAATACCAAAGTAGGCAGCAGTCTACAGCTCTGCTACACTTTTCCCAGCAGCAAGAAACTCCTCTGAAACAGATCAAGTCTGTATGACATAGGCTTTCAAGTCACCATAAATGCAGGGAGAGAATTATTAGGGCAGCATATAACAGTCTGCATATAACTGGGGGAGGGGAGGTGGGGAGAAGGGCAGGCAGGGCAAGCAAAGTGTCCAGTGGCATCACTGTCTTCATTTAAATCAGTACACAACAGAAAACCTGATGTTTCCTATAATCTCTTCTTCCATCACGCTGGTTTTGCAGCCAGCATGGAATTCATTCAGTTACGAGTCTGTCAGCAGGGTGTGTGCTTAGATGATTAAGGATGATCTGAACCAGCAACTCCACGCGTAGATAGAAGAGAGTTGTCTTGATGGATGTTGCACAAGACCCAACAACCCCTTCTCCTTCATACATGTTCCATGGAAATTTACCTAAATACACCCTTCCTTTCTAGATGCAGAAAAGTTAGATAAAAAATACAGGAAGTATTACTTCTCTAGTCTCAGCTACTTAAACAAATGCTCTGCAGGTACCAGGAACCAGTTTTGACCTCTTCCAACTTCCTTAGATGCAAGAAAGATATCAAGCAGGAAGAGGAATTATTTCTCTTTAATTCTAGCAAGTCGCAATCCTGCAGATAAACATGCTAAGAAACAAAGTGAGCACCACTGTTCTGGCCCCCTTTGCAACCAAATCAAACTAGTAATGCATTTCCAAAGCCTATGTTTTAACTAGACCACAGTCTGAAATACTTCATCATTTTTTCTTGAAAATCAGGACTGAAATTTCACATTCTGTGCTAATAAGTGGGACTGGGTGAATGAAAAGATATATTCTCAAAAACACAAGCCAGACTAGCTGTTACACTTCCAGTTATTCAGCCCTTCCTCAAAATTTTGTGTTTTAATTGCCATTTGCAGTGTTTTGCAACATTCCAATATGAAAGCCATAAACACATGGAACGTTACGTCATGTTCAGAAGGGACAAGCTGAACATGTAATTTCTTTTTGGAACTTAGCAGCCATACTCCTCTGAGTTGCAGAGAACTGCTCACTTCCTTTACAAATGCTGTTTTGGCAACATGTACCTATGTCTCTTAGACTTGCTTTCTCTGCACAACTCGGTTCAATTTAAGACTTAAACACTCACACCTCCAAAAAGACATTTAAAAAAATCAAATTAAGTAATTTAAATTTCATGAAACTTACTTTTGTTTCTGGAAAAAAAAATCAATAAAAAAATAAATTATTCATGTTCTCCCTTACCACTGTTTTCACTAGAGTTACAATATTTGTGGTCCAAAACTCTAAACATGTTAGTATCCTCACTTTGAAATTAAAAAAAAAAAGTTTGTCGCTGATGAAGAATAACATAACAAGATATAAATATCTTTCTGGTCTTGATTAGCTGTCTGAACACACAAACTGAAACCTTAACAAAAAAGAAGGCCTTTTACATTTCTGAAATAGCACACTGCCTATGGCAGAAATGTCCACCACAGTGCACAAGTTTGTCAGACCATAAGATTCACATTAACTCTGCAGGCCCAAATGCTCTTGGTTCTACAACTAGCACAGCACGAAAATTTAAGCAACCTGATCCCTTGTAACTAAAAGTTGCAGAGTAATTACAGAGTTACAAAGAATAACTAAAAATTCACAGGTAGTCAAAAGTATAAATTAAACATAGGTAGTATCACTGTTCAAGTTAGAAGGAAGTGAAGAGGTGCCAGACAAGAAGGTCTCAAGTTTTTTTTGCAGTTTGATATTCACAAATACACAGATGCTATCTCTTTCCTGGGCCCCTTTCAGCCCTGACAAACTACAGATGCTGTAATGTATTGTCCATACCTTTCTTAATACATGCAGGTCTGTCAGCTTACTGTTTCATGACCTGGATAGCCCTCCTGACTAGAAATTTATTATACCACAATGTATCTGCCCCCTCCCATGATAAGACAATTGTCTTCCCAATATAAAGGCTGTTTTTAATAACCAGCTTTAATTTGCCATTAAATGCTACCTTACATTATTTATTACACAAAAAAAAAATTCCTTTATGTCACAGACCAGAAGTCAATAGAGTAACTAACACATTTCTGAGATACTGTAGCCACGGTTTTCAGATAATTAGACTCTTAGCTGCTTATTCCATCTAAATCACTTATTATCTAGTTACAAAATACAAAGTCAAAACTCCTTCATTGCTAATTTGCTAGCATTTAAATATCAAACTAGAACACTACAGGCATATTTAGACATATCCACAATGCAACTATTCAAGTTTACTCTTTAAGAGCATAAACAAAGCAAGCACTTTTTCTACAGCATTAAAATAAGATATCCTTAAATTCTTTTGCATCCTCTTCTTGGTCAGAAAGATTTTTATAAGTACATATGTGTATGATAAAAAGTTTTTTACTGTTTGATTACGTGCATGAGCACATGTACAAAAACAACACCAAAGCTTAGGAAATGCAAAGCTGATCAGAGCATTGGAGAACTTAACAACGCGTGGTCAAATCTTCAGGACCATAAGAAAGCCACCCTGTTTGCTGGCCAGAGTTACAGGAAACCTCGAGTCAGACCCAAACTGGCCTCATGCACAGGCTCCCTATTATCTCACTATCATGCATTAATACTCTAGGTTTTTGTGCACAAAACCACATCCTAATATTTCCCAAAGCACCCCTACTCTTACTGTGGGTCTTCTGCCATGGAGAGAATGCCATCCTCAGCCATTTGAATGCAAATAACAGTTGTCATGGACAGCACAGGTCTCCTTTTCTTGAAGAACAAGATGTGTAGTCTAGGGAGATGCTCAAAGTAAAGTATGCCATACAATACCTATTTCTTACAGGTCACAAGCAATGTGTGCAGGAAGTATTACATTTATGAGACTATCATCTCAAAATGAGACTTTAACAGAAAAGACTGCTGGACAGGGAAGAACAAAGTGAAAAATGACTCAACCAAATTCTCAAAGAGAAAAAAAAAAAAGGCACAATTTAAAAAAGATAAATACAACTGGTCAGAGCCAAATTGACTAAAGCTGTAAGCCCAAGGACAAAGAATACGATTGTGATGAACAGTAACTCAATAAAAGAGTAAGAGGCAACAGTGACAGACACAGCTTTGATGACCTCCAGATGGAATAGGAGAGATGCATTTTCACTAAAAGATCTGACTTCAAGTCAGTCAGCTCATTGCAACCCAATGCAGTTCACTGTCATCCATCTTAACCAGCTTGTAAACCCATGGCTCTGTGGTCTTTATTTCAACTCATAACCTGTGGTTCAATTAGCACTAATCAAGCAGAACATCCCTCCTCTCCCTCTCCTGGAAAAAAAGCATTACAAAAATCCCAGAATAGCCTTAAGGATGAGTATCTTGAGGCCCAGACAAGATAAAACAACCAAGGGAAGTTTATCCAGTCGCAAGTCCTAAATGAAGTATTGCAAACAAAAGGTTTTCCCAGCTTGTGTGTAAGCAAAGCTACCCAGCATATTTTTCAGTCCCTGCGACTGTAAAAACCAGCGGAAAGAGTTCCTGTAGTCCAACTCAAACAAACACTGGTAAGTCACATTAATGTAGTGCAACACAATCAAAAAACACTAGTTTGTTGCTTTTCAAATAAAGCTAATTTTTCTTTACAAACATGGTGTTGCGTAAAATGTTTTCTACATAAACAATAATGCCAATCACTTTCCCCCTCTTTCTTAACTGTCATCTTCACCCGTCCACAGGTATACATAACTATGTTCCACCTTATCAATTTAAGCTGTCAGCTCCAAACTACAAACAGTAATTCATGAAGTTTCTAGAGGATCTATTGCAATGATGTCAGAATTAAGTGGTAGTAGGTAAGACAGCAACAACTCGCCTGCTTTCATATTTGACAGAAGGAAATGGAAAAGTGCAGAGGTGTCAGTCTCTCAGAGCAAAACTTTTGTCTCAGGACACGCTCAGTTCAGCAACAGTATTTTCAACAGAAAGTCACAAAAATGAAATTTGGAAAAGAACAAACAGCAGTTTTTTGCAGGGGTGTGAAACAAATAAAAATACACACACAACCCCAAAGCAAACAAACAAAACCCCCAAAGTCAAGTTGACGGAAAAGGGGCACTAGCCTCTTCTCACCTTTCTGCCCTATATTTTGCAAGGATCACAAACTGAAGCAACAGATTATAGAAATGCAAACCCAGCAGGAGAGCAAATGGGGCAAATACAGCGAAAAAAGCAAAAGGGTTTCCTGCCTGCTAGAGGAAGCTGAACTATCACAAGACTCTGTTCACCTGTGCCACCATGGCTATAGAGAATATCAATATTAACAACAACCTGAGTAGACCAAGAGCGTGTGAGTGAAACTAACCATTCCCAACACTTTTGTTCTGGCAGGGTCTGTCTGCACTATACTTACAGCACACAGCTACTTTACTCTGAGGGCTTCTGCACATATGAGTTTACACAAACACCACTGGATTCAAATGAGACTTTTTTCCCTTGAAAAAGTGGATGTATTATTAGTTTTACCTACAACTGATTAAAACAAACCAAAGTTATTATGAATTCATTCCCATTTAAATACACATAATGGGTCTTCAACTGTAAGGGAGAAACCTTCGAAGCAGACAAACTTCACCATCTCCTCTTAGTATGCCATTCTTTTATAATATACCTTTATGAGATTACTAATACTTCGAATTACTGTATCAATAAATATCTAAAGAATTAAAGGCTTCTGAGAGCGTTTCAAGTTGCTATTCAAATTACCTCTGAATTCCAAAACCTACTACCTATTTTCCAGTTTTCTGCAGGGCAAGCAGGCATATAGCTGAGCCCTGTTGAGTGCGTGAAAGTGCAATTGTTCCCGGTTATTTATGCTCTAGGGCAGGAACAAAGCAATCCAAGGCAACACAATCAGGAAAAGTGCAGGAGTCGCTAACAGGACAGATGGCATGCGAAACTGATATAAACATCGGCTTTCGGTAGCAAAGTTGGCACACGGTTTTCTGCGAAAGATGAAGGGTTAAAAAAAAAAGGGCAAGAAAAGTGGACGATTTATAATCCAGGGAAGTTTTGTTTATTTCATCTACACTTCCTCAACAAAATAAGAGCTCGTTCCCTAAAAAAGCTTGCGCAACTTTTAAACTGGAAGATAACAAAGAATTAGGGGGAAAAAAAAAAGTAAACAACCAAAATATAAAAAGCAGGATAGTTTCTCCAGGGCTGCAAAATAAAGCCGCTCTAGTTCCGCCTCCCCCGCAAAGCACGGCCGAGAAACAGCCACCGCTCGGCGGCCTTTCGATTCATCTGCGAACAATGGCAGTGCTTCCCTTCCGCCGCCGCCGGGAAGGGGCCGCTCTCCCACCGCATCCGGGAGGGTCCTGTCGCCGAGCCGGCGCGGGAGAGCCCTCTGGAGCGGCCCCTGAGAAGGGAGGGAGGCAGGAAGGGAGAAAGGCGGGGAAGGAGGGAAGGCGCTCAGCGCCGGCGCGCCCAGCCCGCAAAAGCCGGCCCTGAGCGCGGCCGGGCGCGCTCCCCGCCCCGCGGCCCCGACCCCGGCCCCGCGGCCCGGCCGTGAGG
>JAYRBT010000042.1:34485235-34551925 GCA_036023395.1 Myiotriccus ornatus | reverse complement strand
CCCGCAGCGCCCCCCGGGCTCCCCCGGCCGCGGGCAGCGCCGGTGGCAGCGCCGCCGGGAGCAGGGCCGTGTTGCCCGGCGCCTGGGCGCCCAGGAACGCTGCTCCAGCAGAGGGAACGCGCGTTTGGTGCTCCACGGCCCAGGGCTGTGATGAACGTCTGGAAACGAAGCGTGGTGGCTGCGTCTTCACGCCAGGAGTGCGCGGGCTGGGCTCCGGGGTGCAGCAGAACCTGCCGAGAGGACACGGGCGCACCGTGCTTAGCCAGACTCTAACACTGTGCTGCTGCAGAGCTCACTTGTTTAACATCGCGAAGTGAAGATAATTAGTGTCAAATCTAGAGTTGTTTTTTGGTTGGTTGGGTTTTTTTGGTTATGCATTCGGAACAGCTAAGGTTGCAGAGAGAGCTTCAAATTAATTTTGAATGAATGTGCCTATGACCTAGACCCATGTTTAAGCTCCAGCTGCTTTTGAAAAGCAGCACCTCCTGGTACATAAAGCTCAGTGCACATAATGCTCTGCGTAATAGATTATGTTCCCCTTTTTACATGATGTTGCATATCCGAAACTAGAGCTGGTTTTTCTTTTATCACAAACTGACAATAAGAAGATTGTATCTCAAACTAAATAAAAATTAAGTAAAAACATCACTGCAATAAATAAAAATGCTAACTGTTATTTTTAGCTTGATTAAATTTTTTTTCATGACTAGGAGTGCTTCACAGTTCCTGGCTTAGCATCCAAATTCTCCTGACTTCATGTTGGGTCCAGGACTTGGGTGCAGACCATCGCTGTCTATCTTACATTGAAGTCTCCATTAACAAGAAATACGAACATACCAGAAAATAGCTAAAAAATCAGAGATCCCAAACAAGGGGTGTGTTGTGGAGTACACCTGCTGACGGTCTAGATACATTTCAGGTATGGAGACACTTGGGTTATTCCTGGGGTTCTTACCCAACTTGTGACACATTAAATTTACTAGCTGCAGATCTCTTGTGTCATTCCTGTTGTTAATTCTGGAAGACAGAAACGCTGTAATTGAGGGGTTTTTTCACCTCTATTGGAGTCTCCTAGTCAGAGGAACTAGCACTTTGGAAAAGTTCAGAGCATCACCTAAAAAAAAAAAAGAACTAACAAAACATTTTAGAGATGATAGGAGCAAGCAAATAAAAAGTCTTAATTTGACTTTTAGTGTTGGTTGCAATTATGATTTACAGTACCATATTTGATCACAGGTTAATATCTATGATGTGCAAGTCATTGGTGAATAAAATGATTATGTGTTTTTGCAAGGAAGATTCTCCTTTCTTCTGGATTTCCCGCAGTCCCTAGAGGTACTGTTCAACTACTGAGATCTAACTGGGTTCACATATTTGCTTAATGATGAACTGATTTAGCAACTAGTCTTCTACAGAACAAAATAAAGAATTGTGAAGTTAACACTATTATGCATAGATAGTTATGATGTTTAGAAGGGCAAGGAAATGAAATATGAATGAAAAAGTCAGTATCATCACCTTAGAAACCACTTCAGGATCACCACTAGCATCTGAAGGACCCCACCCGCAGCCTTTGAGGAGGCAGGAAAAGACATCAGCCTCTGCTTTGCTCTTCAAGATAATGAAGGGTGATCAATGAAGCCTTGGACCCCCCCATGCTGTGTTTCATGTTCAAGGGGCCTTTTCCACTTTGGAGCCTTTCCAAATAGTTTGACTTGCTAGATTTATTGTTCGCAGTCATTTACAGAATAGGCCATGATCATTTTCATTCTTGTATGCATACTATTAAGCAAATTCTGTAAACAGTGTAGGAGACAGTATTATGCAAGCTGTTCTATTTCTTTTCTGTTGTGTTTTCATTCTTTTCATGAGCAGACTTACTAAATATGTCTTGTCTTTCCTGTGATCATCAATAGCTTCTTTGTGAATTATTGTGCCTCCATGGAGCAACTTCAGAGTTGTTCTACTACAGTGAAAATGTTAATGATTTATGTTTGTATACACCAGAACTATTCAGACCATATGCTGCCTACCTTCACCCAGTAAAATTCAGAAGGCTGAAGTGAAGCAGAGGCTGAAAAACAAATGTGATCATGAGATAAAGAGTTCTTAGCAGTACAACTTGGTCTGGCAGAAGAGTCCTCTTGTGTTTTGTTGGGCAAAAGTCACTGGTCCTGAAGTAACTGCACACCTTCCAAACCCATAGCCCATCATGGGAACGAATGGCAGCAGATGAACTGCTGAAGCAGTGCCTTCCATCAGTTTTTCCTTCACACTGGGGGATATTCTTTCATTTAACAACAGCTAGAGCTCCCTTGATACCAAAAGCAGGGGGCAAAAGGGACAGTAGCAGCTCTACGTAAGAAAATAGCCTGTAAGTTAAGTCCCTATTTCTCATGGATCCACAAGAGCCTGTTTATTTGTATATTGTTACTTTGGTCTCGTGCTGTTAATGACACAAATTCAAGTATAATCCTCATTCTGAACGTAAAAGCAGCAGCTGGTGCTCTAAGGACCTTGTGATGCGTGTTTTGTTAGACCTCTCCATACCCTCCACTCCAAAGCCTTTCAGAGCCTTTTCTACTAGAATGTTCCTGCTGCAAGACAAAGGGGAGGAGAATGTTTTTCCAACTGCTTTGTATTGTACATGATTACCTCAAAATACATTTAAATATATTACTTTAGGTAAGAGTGGCAGAACCAGTTTCAACATAGTAGGGTTTTTAAACATCAATCTATTTTTGCTTATATCAACACAGCAAAAATACATGTTTATAATTTTTTAAAAAAATTATCCAGAATTTCCTTAAGGAATCAAGACTGAGAATGGTAAAGGAATTTTCAAATTAACTTTTTATTTCATTATCAGAGTAAACTGTTCGTGCAGTAATGTTATAGACAACAAAGTGAAAAGATAAGATATAAAAAAGAGCTGTGTTGATTGGGATAGTACTCGAAATCAGAAGAGGCCTTAGCTTAGCTGAGAATTGCAATGTATGTTTTGTTACATAAACTTATGTCCTAGCTATGTTAGTCCAAATGCACTGAATATGTTTTATTTGTTTAGTTGTAGTCTTGAAGGTTTTTGTCTTTCCAAAGCTGCCTGGAGCCATTCTGCATGCTCTTTTATTGTTTTTCTCCCAGTAAAATAATCCAAATGGTAAAAGTCTACACTCTACACTGTAAGAAATCATCTTTTCCACTGAAACTCCTCAGTTTATAAAACTGTGCAGACAACAAGGGAGAAGAAATATTGTATTCCAAATGAAGTGTCAAATAGGCACAAATCTGCATAATTGCTTTCAGAGGCCAAAATTTCAGGTTTTATTAACTTTAATGTAACTGTAGACTGACGAGAAAAGAGGCAATCATGTTCCCATTCCCTAACAAAGGTAGCAACAGCCTATGCTGGGCAAGAGGGAAGATTACCTCATCTTTTGGTTTCAGCTCACCATTAGGTTGGATTAAGTGTAACATGAAACTGCATCCAGAGGGCATCTACAAGAACTCCTACTGACACAGCAATTGTAGGAAAATAGCTGGCTTATTCATCACTTGCCCAGAGTTGTCTTTTTATAGGTATTCAATTATTCTGGGCTCATACATGTGAGCATTGTGTTCCATCTTTCTGTCCCCTTCCCCCCCCTCCCATAACTGCCTGTCATTCTGCTCATTCTCTTGGTTCAGCTGTTCACACTCTGGTTCAGAGCCAGGTTGAAAATTATGGTTAATCATAATATGATTTGCAACTGTCATGGATATTCTAACCCTCAAGCAGGAAGGTGTATTGGAGAAGGAAAGTATAGTGCAAGAGGTGATAATAAATTCAATTGCTCCATTTGAATCCATTTTCATATGAGCTGCTAATCAGAAGACTCAGTTACCTTCAGAAAAAGTATGAAATTGAATTTTCAGCCTTATATCACACTCTATTTTTAATAGCTTCTCTTTCCCTGGTTTAAAAACCTTTCTCCAAAATGTCGTTTTTACCCCTATAATTGTCACTAATCTTTTTTTTTTTTTTTTGTGCAATAGTTTTCTGCAGTTAAGCTCCTCTTCTAAATTGACAGAAACCTTCTAAACATGTTAAGTGCATTAAACAGATCTTTCTTTTTCTGAATGGTCTATATGCAAAAGAAGGAACAGCACTATCAAAATCACTTTCAGATTTTTTTTTTATTTTTTTAAGAATTTAAGCTTTGGAATAGCATTGTTACATAGTTTCTGTTTGTGTTATCAGGAGTCACTCTGAATTTGAAAAAAATCTTCACTGCTTACTCATGTATTGCCGTAGCACTTTGAGCACAGGCTGGCACAACACATTTCTCCAGGTTTCCTCTCTTTCAAGCTCAGCTATTTAGAGATTCAGTTTAAGACAAGATAATACTTGTCTTAAATACTTGTCATGATATTCAGGTTTGATTTTTTTAAACTTGTACCCTTCCAGATTTCAGTATCTATTGTTACGTTGCTATTTAAAAAGCAGAATTAGTCTGGAACTGGAAAGCAATGTATCTTATTCAAACAGCCTTCCAACCCCCTCACTCTGGCCCTCATCCACGTCTCTGCAGCTCTGCTGAGGGATGTCCATGTGAACACTTAGCGATGGTCAGAAGGGACATGCCCATGTCTGTGCCCTCTGGGAGCTCATCACCCCTGCTTGTAGGGATGGTGTAGCAAGTCCCAACCCCTATCCCACTTCTAGTCCCAGAAGGGCTGGATTTCTCACTTATATCACTTGAGATTTTGAGGAGGGGCTGTCCCATTTGTACCCCTGAGATTTTCCGCAGTGGCTGTGCTGGGGTATGGAAGGCATGTGCAGTGGGACAGGTTGCACCAGTCACCTTTGTGGAGTTGCCATAGGGAATATGGATCACTCTCATCTGCAGCTCTCCCAGGGACCACTCTCTCTGCAAAAACAGTGGAGAGGAATGGAGGTTCAGGTTTTCCTTCCAGCAATCCCAAAGAGCGCCCAGGGCATGAGGCTGTATGGATAACCAGGGGGTTTGGTCTTGAGGATACTGCAGAGTAAATAACTGCTGTAAGTCCAGTGGCAGCTTCTTGCTGCCCTACAATTCAGGGTCTTACCCAGAGGAGAAGCCATCAACTGCTGCCCACATCATAAATCACAGTAATGTGTGCACTGATTACAGCTGTTACAGGACAGAAGTTTAGATTTCGACACTGCAAAGGGAAACAAATAAGCAGAATGTGAATTGATGAAAACCATGTGCATTGGTGAGCTGACACCACCAGGCTTACTGTCCCAGTACTTGTCTCTCATAGCACAAGGTTGTGGTTTTCAAGGCCGTTCTCAAGGAGTCCTTCAGCATTGTTTTCATGTGTCTAAATAGAACACACTTTTGCTGTTAACAGCTTAGTGGCGGGAAAGAATTCCTTATTCTCAACGAAGTTATTTCTTTAGGAATTTTAAGGGCATCTTAGGAATAAATAATTTCCATATGTAATAATTAACTTCTGATTTGTAGAGTCTCAGTCTGAATTAATTTGAGCCCAATTCGTTATGGGTTACAGAAAATACACAAAACACTCATAAATATTTGCATTTTTCCAACACTTTAAATCTGACTTTATTATATAATTTACAAATGTTATAATATATTCCTTAACTCTCCCTCTGTAAGTTAGGTAAGAATACTATGGTATTTATTTTAATCAAAAGGAGACATTTGAACTCAAATTTGCAAAAGCACCTACTGAATTTGTGATAATCTGACATCTACAGTGCCAGTCAGTGCAGTATTTGGAGTAGTCAGTAAACACTGGTGAAATTTAGCATCTTTATGTATTTGAGTTGCTCAGAATGAATGGACATTTCAAAAAAACCATTGATTTTCTATTCCTGCAGGTGAGAGGTCATAAGATATCATCACTGAAGAAAAAAAGAACTAGAAAATTTTAGAAATATTGGAAGAACACCTCAGTCAATGAAAACAGTCACAAAAAAACCATGTAATTTGACTAATTTAGAGTGAAATTAACTAAGTATAAACTCCTGGTTTGTGTTTGGAATTCATTTGGAATAGCTGAAGATGAGCAAACTAGGAAAACAAATGGAAATCTATTAGAATGATTACAAGAAATATCTCATCCTAATATTAATCTGATACTTTATTACAAGAGAAAAAGAAAAGTATCTATAACTGTAACTTTGTTTTTATGTGTGTCTTAATTCCTTTTGCTTGTTTTCAAAAAGAAATATATAGTTTTGTTATGAACTGAGCACATACATATGAGGAGCAATGGAGAATTTCACAAACAAAAATTTTAAAAAATGTAGAACAGACATTTTGCATTGAATTAAAAATCATTAAAATAATTAAAGATACATGAAAGAATTAAAAAAAAAAGGATGAAGAATAGCAGGAGAGAAAATGTGGGGTTTGTCAGCCAGATATAAAATGGCTCTAATGGCTGTTTCTATGGCAACTAAAAATGAATGGTTTTGAAATTAAATTTGGTTGCTTTTTTTTTTTTTTTAGCAGAGACAGTAGTGTTGGTGTCTACTGGCACACACTCCAAATAGTATTCTCTGCCCCAAACTTGCACATGTAAAGATTCAGTATCACCATTATGTAATTTCACACAGATTAACTACAACAACTTTTAATTACAGGGACTGGGTCGCTGATAGAGTCTCAGCTGCTCTGCTCTGAACAGTAAACCAGTGCCCTGATCCGTGTATTTTCTGGACTAAACCACACCAGTGCTCACCCATCTTCTACATATGCCAATATCAACTCAGCAGCTTTTAACTCCTTGGAATTACATACCCTTTCATTAAGAGAAGGTTATTACACATCACTGCTCTGAGATTTACAGTGTCCTTCCAAGACCACTTGAAGTCCTCCAAGCACTTCAGGTAGAGGCTGCCACTGGAGGAAAGGGAGCTTTGCTTCTGAAACCCCTCCTTCTCCTGCTTGAACCTCCCTTCTGTGCACTGGCAGGTTAATGATGCTGTTCAATCCAGAATGTCCCTGACTGGGCAGGATGGATAAGACTTTGTTAATTCTGTGTCCCTCTGTCCTACACAGTCCCTACTCATCGATGCCCTTCCTGCCCATGTTATCACAGTGCGTGCAACACATGCTCTCTGCTTCATGCAATAAAAAACCTCTCCTGGTAAGATGCAACATGGCCATGCCATTCTCTCAGACTCTGAAGTGAGAAAAAGGAGACAAAAGAGTAATTATGACTTGGGGCCACAATGGTACCATATGTGAACTGTATAAGACCAAAGGCCAGGTGTTTTGTGGAGGAAGAAGCCATTCTCCAGAGGTGACTGGCTGTAAAAAAAGTAGCTGCAAGTCCCTCTGCAGTGCTTGTCACTCTCTTAATTAGCAATAAAGTCCTAACTTGTGTAAACTGTGATGAACTGGGTCAGAGCAGTAATCTGGCTCAAAATTACCGTGGTAAAAAGAATAAAGCTGACATGAGGCTATAGGAGCCTTTGTGTGAGCAGATGGGAGTGGTGGGACTGCACGTACAAGGGTTGGGGAAGGGCAGGGTGACCTCTTTCAGTGGCAATTCTGGTTTATGCCAGTTCCAAACAACTGTAAATAAGGCTTTGGTTAGCACCTTGGCTTGTCTTTTATTTTGTTAAAGTTTTGTTGGTTTTTTTTCCCCACAGAAGTTCTGGTGCAATATCTAGTGAAAAATAGCTTGCTTTTTTTTTTTTCCCCCAGCTATATGTACTATAAATGTGTTGAACAAAGGACTTTCAAAGGGGAGTGCCTTCAAGCAGTAACATATTTTCACACCAGCTTACTAAAATGCCCAGTGTCAAACTCTACTGGCTGATAGGGAATTAAATCCTTAGGAAGCCCCATCTGGGACACTACTGACTTGCACGGTCTTTATATGAGATGACCTCTCAGTGAACTACAATATCATGTGTTTTGTTAAGGTTTGTTTTGCATTCCTCAATAAAACTTCCAACAGGGGAATTATTTACAATACAAGCAAAAAGAAGCAGGGCATACAATTCAGTTCACAGAAAGAGGGAATTAACCGGCTGTAAATGTCCACTGCCTTTGCAGTGCAACTGTGAGCTGCTAAAAGGTCTGAGGAATCAGAAGAAAAGATAGGCTGGTTTGAAAAGTAAGTAGCAAAAAGAAGAGAGCCCTGTCAGTCTAAGACACAAAGCAGTATAGTGTTGTATTTAATAAGTGACACAACCGGGTGCATTTTAGATGTGAATTCCCCTGACTTTGGAAGCAAAGGTTTTGAGGAAAATCTGCAGGTTCAGTAAATTAGTGGATGTGGTCTGGAGTACGAACAGAAATTATAGACTACAAAAGCTCACTCACTTTTCAGGGTGATAGTTTCTTTCTTTGCACTAAGAAAATTAAAGCCTAATACAGAAATAGGGCCAGCACCTTTTACTTCATAGTGGTGTGTGATGTAGTTAAGCATCAGAGAGTCTCTGGAGCAGAATTACTTCTGGTTTAACAAATGCAGAAAAATAAGATGATTGCATATTAACTATTCTGCAGGGCTGTCCAGACTGCAGCAGCACAGTGAATGTAGGGGATGCAAAACTGTGAGCTGTGTGTCGACTGTCCCTGTCCTAAGAGCTGGTTATGCCCCAATTGTGATATCAACATTCCAGAGAGATCTTCAAAGGCTACTCTGTATCTGTCTGTACCTTGCTTGAGTTGGGGGAACTATCTCTTACTGGCATCTGTCCCTTCACCATATTTCAGTTATCTATAAAAAGACAAGGTTTTTTCATGCCCAATTCTGTATTTGAGATTGGAATGTTAATGTCCTGTGATGTTTGGAAACCTACAGCTTTGCATCCCTGCTCTAGCAGATGGGCACAAAATTCAACTCTGTGGCATCTTTTCGGAGAGGGAGGTAGTTAAGATTAGCAGAAAGTACATTTAATAAAGCAGACTACAGAAAAAATCCTTCCTGCACGAGAATGGTTTATCTCTTAGAGAACCCACTTCAGCATCTACACTCTCAAAAATTCTAAAGGAAGCTGTGAAAACTCCAAACCCGGCATGTACCAGGAAACCCAACACCAGGAAAATTTCCTTCCGATTTCAGCATCTAAAGACTGACTTTTTTAGCTAGCCTGAGCTCTGAAGCAGGAGTTACACACCCTCAAAAAGTCTTCATTGTAGTTTATAACTCCGTCTGGTTTCTTAAAAGAATATTCTAACTTTGCTGTTTTAACTCGGAATGTCCCTTCATTTATGTTAATATCTGATACAATTCTGAGTGCTTTTTAACTCATAGCTTGATTTTATTACAGTTATGGTGGAATATAATAGTACATCTCAGAAGAGGGAAATTTTATAATAGATCTGGACTTTGTGGCTGTTACTACAGCAGATGGCACTGTAACTTAAGTCAAATGAGCAAGTCAGCTGAACTGGGGATCTAACAAGCTTCTAAATAAGATCCTTTGTGCATTTTTAAAGAACATTCCAACAAAGCAAGTAAGGATCAGGCCTTTGGCATGCATCTGTGTTGTGGCCAAACTCCAGTTTTAGTTTTTTCAGGTCAAATTGTTTCCTTAGGAAAACTCTGCATCATGCATTTACATAATAGTTTTTCCATCTGTTTGTATTTCTCCACTCAGAGAGAGGTTTTTTGTAACTTTTAATATTTCACCTGAAAACACATACATCTTCTTTTCTTTATTAATTTTTGTTACAATCTTTGGATTGCTATCAGCAACATACAACATAATAATCTAAACTTGCTCTCTTGTTATTACTAACTCAAACAATCATGCCTGGCTATAACCTGGGAGGATCCCCTCCTGGAATGATACTGCCTGTACTTGGTATTTGCACATTAATATGACCTCTCTGAGCTAAAATTGCGTATCTGACTCTGTATCCCTAATATTAGAACACCCCAAAATGATTTACTGATTGTGCACTCATGATATCCCTGTAGGCAGGATAGCAATGTTACTCATATTTACAAATAGAAAATCAAAGAACAGAGACCAAGTAACTCCACCTCAGTCACACAGGGACTATGTTAGAATGGAGACTTGCATTATATATGGAATATATTTATATCTCAGGTATACAGAGAGCACATTTTTGTTCTCTGTATCCCATTTAAAGTAAATAGTTCACATTCGTCTACACTGGTATTTAGATTATTCTGGTGTTTTGCAGAATGAAGGCTTGGTCTGAAGTGAGTCTTGCTATGAAGCCACATATACTTTGGAAAAGACCCTAAATACTGGATATCCGAAAAAAAGATGGTTACTTTAGACAAACCTAAGGCATTTGTAGCTGTTACTAAGCCTCTTTCCTGTTACTAAACTTCTTTATGGTGTGTTGAGAAAAATCACAGAGCTGTAAATAAATCAATTATCTGGCCTGATAATACATTTAAAAGACAAGTCGAGTCTCTCCAAGAAGCAGAGAAAGAAGTAACTCCACAGGAAAGCATGAGAGATGTAAACCCTCCTATGATGTATCATTTTATTGTCCAGTTATACTGAAATGCAGCTGTGGCAGCTACTGCATTCCATCAGGGTCATCACTTTCTTCAAGATAATTTTGGATATGTATGGACTTCTGTTTCTTCAGTAATACACAGACAAGATAAAATTAGATCTTGAGGTGTAAGGTTTGGGTTTTTTCAGTGTTCAAAATGAAGTGCAGAAAGGACTCTGATTATTTTTCATTATATTTAATTGGCATCTATATGTCTTTATACATCAGTCCAATTATGCTGCTGATAGTACTTCCTCTAATGCAAGGACATATTTTTCTACTATAAAAAAAACAATTTCAAGACAACAGCAGCTGAATCTGAAAGTCAGGGAGAAGAAGATATTGCTGCCTTAGGAGTATTATTAATTTGGTAAAGAGCTCACAAAGCCTTTCCAAACACTAACTCTTCTGTGATTTAAGTTTGCACTAGGGTACACTAGATTGCCGGAATAAAAGCAGATGCAAACAAGGAAATCCTCAGAACTGTTCCTCATGATGTATTTTTTTTTCATAAGACCGATTTTCTTTTCTTACCTTGACACGCAAACAATCACGCAGGAAACCTCAAGTGAGCAACTATTCAAGACGTAATTTGACACAACAACTGGGCCTGGGTAAGACGAACATTTGAAACAGTAAAAGAGTGAACCTAAATAAGGAAGTGCAAACTACAGGTGTGGGGTTTTTTCACAAAAAGAGCAGCTACCAAGGACTATCTTAAAATAAAAAATTACAATACAGATATGTTCTTATAACAGTGGTTATATTAATTTTATAGGCAGAATTATTCTTTTCATATGCTCATAACAGATTTGCAAATTAAAATAAGCTTGCCATGTATGTACTCAATCTACTGTTAGATTCTACTTTGCCAGAAATTTATTTCTTTATTTTCCTTTATTTCTTCCATGTGTACTGTGAGGTTATGAAAAAACTTGCAAAAAATCATTCACCACCAATTCCATATCTCTGTAACTAGAGCAGTGCAACTCTCTGCTTTTGGCCCCTTGAAGATTCTATGATGACTCAGATGAATAACTTTACTTATGGGAATATTCATTTTAAAATGCTTATATCATTTTTTTAAACACATTTTTTGCACGTATCCTTTGTAACCCCTTAAAACTTGCATTGCTGTTTATTTCCTAAAAAAGAAACTCATGAAGACACTGCCTATCCCTGATCTTTACTTGCTTCTTCAGCTTTCTCATCAGCTGAGGCTGGAAAAAATTTGTCCTTTATGCCTCTTTTGCAGGAATATAACTCTTATGCAAAACTGGTATTAAATTGAAGCCTTATGACTTAAAATGTTCTCTAAAAGCTGAGTTTGTGTACTGAGCTGCTGTACACTCTGACTCAGTTTTGTACTGATAATAGGTGAACCTTTCTACCTATATGACCAGGAAAATATGTCCCATAGATCACAATGAGAATTGTTATACTTCCTATTATGGAGAGCAAACACATTTTTGCATACAGTCAAAGATGTGGTTTAATCTAGAGTTACTTTTTTTGTAAAGTAAAGGAAATTCTAAGTGTTTTATATTGCACTTAGTGCACTTACCATAAACAGTAAGTTTATAATAATTCTTTGATTTTACATATTACCTGATACATGACCATATTGACCATGACTGACTTGGGAGTTACTGGCATATTTTGTTAATTTTTCTTACATTTTTAAGGCAAATTCAATATTTAAGTATGCAGTAGCTGACTTTTCTTGTAGGCATCTTGATATTGCACCTGTTACGATGAATTTAACAGCCATAAGCCAAATGAAGTACATTCACTTAACAGAAAAGCTTCAGAAAAGAAAAGGAACAGAGGGAAGACTTCAGTGTGACACTCTTATTTGAAGACAGCAGTAATGGGCAATCATGTGGTTTCTTGCATTTGTAATTCTTGGTGGTGTACCAAAGTTATCAGAGTTGTCAACTGTTTTTTCCTTCCCTGACTTCAAAAGCATCTCCCAATTCCTCAGCAAACTTTTTAGCCTTAATTGAAACCATGTTACTGCTTGTATTTTCTGAGAGAAGGAAAAATGTCAAAATATTTATCTTAGAAACAAAATATTGGAGCAATTGTGCCCTGTACATAAGTTGTTGGGACAACAGGAAACTTGGTTGGAAAAGGGGGGTGATTATGTAGAAAAGACATATGACTTAACACAATTCTCTGCACTGGAGACAAATACCCAAGTAAATGGACAATTCTTCTGGTTCTATCTTACACTGTGTCATTTTAGTGCTTATGGTGATGAAGATAGGAGAAACATCAGGAAGAAATATTCTGAAGAAATAACAGACCTTTCTGTTTATTTTCAGATATTATAGGTAATGCTTTTCTGACTTAAAAGGTGTGAGTTTTTAATTATTAGCTGGATCTCAGAACAGGCTAAGCATCAGATAAACAGATGGGGAATCTTAAAAAATCCCTAGAAACTATTATAATTGTTATGATGATTTAGCAGAAGCTTTTGAAACTCATGCAAACTTCAGGAAGCAAAAGAGCTTCTTGGTGAGATGATAGGCACAAATGGTTGATTAAATCTCACAGATGAATAGAAGGGCCACTTTTGCAGGAGGTAGGTGGTTGCTCTTATAGTTACAGCAGGGTCGTTGAGTATCTTAAATGAGCTTTTGTTGTATTCGTGCTCACAAGGGGAATGCTTAACGTGGATAATCTCTCTAATCAGTGTGCAACATTAAAGTTTATTTTTTCTGGGAAGGTCACTGCAAAAGCTCTTGAGAGAGAGGATGAAAAGGGTGTGAACTCCGAGTAGCTGTAAACCGAAGTGGTAAAAAAATCCTGTCCTTTTAGGGTGGTGGGAAGGAACAAAAGAAGGAATGTTAACCTGAGAACAGTGGGGAATACAGCAAACACGTTACAATAGTCATGGAATGATTTTGTAAGGGAATCAGTGGGAGTTGTATGCAATCTGCACCTGTAGCCGGCAACAGAGACTGTCAGGACAGAAACAAACACTTTTGAGAAAAGATATCACCAGATGTTGTTTCATCTCTCTTTCATTCATAATTCTTTTGTCTGTTCTTATTTACCTCTGGTCTATACCCTCTACTTTTACCCTTCTGTGTGTGAACAGATACATCTTTACTCTAAAAGCATTCTTAGTCCTATCTAGTGGGGGCTTGTAATTATGCTAACTGGAAAGGCTGAAATGTTTTCCCTATGAATTTCAGGCTGGGACAGGGGAAGATAAATTTCATGTGCATTTTTAAATATATCTTGTAAAAATATTTACACTGTCTGGATTGTTAGTTGAAATAGTTAAAATCACAAATGCTGTAACTTCAAGGAAAACAAGGATAATGTATTGATTTCATTGGTTTACACAATCAGAACTTAAAATATAGCAGTGTGTGGATTAGCTAATATTTTTCCCAAAGCCAGTGAAAAAACAATATTTTATGTCTCTTTATCTATCCACTACATGGTCCTAGAAACACAGGATTACACAATAACTGGAACACACCACATGGTGTATGCCAGTGGGCCAATATATCTCTTCAGGAAAATGTACAGGTCTGAGAGATAAAAGACTTCATGTCAATATTTCAAAATGTTCATACCAGAATTCCTGAGTTATGTTTTTAAACTGTGCTGTATGTGTATAAGTATGCATACTTGTGGAAGGAGGAAGAGAAGGCAGAGGGCAGCTGATTAAACAGTGCCTCAAAAATGCCCAGCTGGCTAACATCTAAAGCAGATTAATGTCTAAAAAAGGCTATAGTTTGTATTCAGGTGAGTATCTTATGATATGTATTTCATGATATATAATACAAGAAACATCTGTGGCTTCAGCCAGCTTCTCATGAAAGGGAGTTTTGATTACAAAGCTGTCACAGCAGTCTAATGCTAATCTTTATACTTAATGGAAATTTCAAGGAGAGGAGAACACTGAACAGTTCTCACCCTCTGGAGCTGAGAAGTGATGTGAATTGCAACCCTTCAAAACCCCAGAGACTGAACGCAATGATTCATGAGATTAGTTTAAAAATAGGAGGGTTAAAAATAGTAAAAGTTCTTTTTGTTGGTATGCTAGTTTAAATCCATGTAGTTAACATTTTCTGACTACACAGACCTGAAATCTATCGAAAAATGCAACCAATGTAAAAGTACATAAATAGCAGCTGAGGCCATTGTATAATCCAATAAAACTACGAACTTGGCTTTATAACGATGAACAGGGCTTTGACACTGCAAAAGGGCCCTGGTAAGAGTCAGGTTCAGGAGTTTTAGTCCACCCAGATAAATCTGTGCTACAGAAGGATGATAATTAAACCCACAAAGCCTAAATCATAAGTTTTTGCTTTTTTTAACAGAAATTTCAACTCAAGAGAGAATAAAGTTGATGCTTTCTTCTGAAACACTGAATTCCGGATCCTACTCTACAGATCATCCCTCTTTTCTAAGTCATGTAAGGGGGCAAGCATGAGAAGACAGACAGGTCTGACATTGACTGTTTTCTGCATGTTGCCCTGCTCACCCTGAGAGCCTGCCTGACATCAGTGCTATGTGCTACATCTCGACTGTCCTTGAAATGCCCTTTGCACTGTGCCTTGGTGGGATTACTGGAAAACAGTCCTACAGCTGTTTTCCTGAGTGCCTGTCTGCGTTCCAGAAACCATCTCAGTTGCACAGTGTTTCGAACTCTCCCAAAATACTTTTTTTTTTCAGGGTGTGAAGGTTTTAGGGTGCCAGAGAAGACCTGTGACAAAGCAAGTTCTTACATCCTCCTTCAGATATCATTTAAATTTGACTGAGTCAAAACTCCCACTGACTTCACCAAGTCTTTGAGATTTGGCCCTAACACATTAGCACACTGCAATCAGCTTTGAAAGCAGAAACAGAACTGAATCCCATAGAGTAATATCAGAGTAACATACATTATTTCCATCCAAGTAAAAAGATCTTCTGTGATTTCCTTTTCTGGCCAAACCTAAAACTAAACACATTACTCATCTGTGCACAAGCAGTCTGTTTGTTTTTTAAGAGAAACTTACTAGAAAAACAGGAAATAAGAAAATATAAAACTAGATTGCTCTGCTCTGTTAATTTGTCAAAGCCACAAAATGTGTTTTTCATTAGGTTTCAAGTATGAGATGAAATGGTTAGTTCATCTGTCTACCCACCCATCCATCCATCCATGCACCCGTCCATGCATCTTCTTTTTTTGAGCGGAGCAAAAGTTCAGCACAATTTTCAGCCATATTTCTTAGAGTCTTTTGTTTAGAGAAAGCAACTCACACCAACATTTTGATTGTGTTTTCCTCTTACTGATAAGATTGTCCTTGTGAATGGGGAGTAAAACAGAGTCGAGAACCTCATGCCTAAAAGTGCAGGTCTGCTGGTGCCAGTCTCAGTGGTTCAGTCAGAGGCACACTCCTTCCTAAATGCCTCCCTAAGGGCAGCTGAGAGCTGGACATTTGCAGAAGCACTCCAGTTTCCACAGGGCTCAGCAAATTATTTTCTGTCTCATGCATAAACTGTTTGAACCTCATCAGAATTCAGAAAAAAGTGTTTCTCTGCCTTGGTGTCTTTGGTAGTCTTCTCCAGGAGGTCTCAAATCCTCCTCTCTTATGCTCCAGCAGGCACAGTCTTGGCTACTGGTTCCACTTAAAGCATGCTAAGACTGGTGTGACACCATCACAACTTTTTCACAGAACTGCCCTGGAGCTGCAGTTCTCTCCTGTGCCTGGGACCATTAACAAACTCCTATTTCACATCTACCACCTCTTTCAGAGACTGGACTAACCACTAATCTTGGACTTACTCCACCTTCCAGTTGAATCTGTGCCCCTGTGAATAAAAGAATTAACAATTTCTGATGCCTGAGGGAATACCCAGACAGAGCCTTGCTCTGTGGACAGGATGCAACTGGTCTGTTGGCTGTTCATAAGCAAATACAGGAGCCATAATAAGGCCAGTATGGGATGTGAACCTGCCCTAGGGGTAACTCCTGTGATACTGGAGAGAGATGAGTTCTCTTGCTGCTGTTTCTCCAGATGGTCACAGACTTGCCACTGGCAGCAGCAGGACAGCTGGAGGAAGCTGGGAAGAAGGACACTGAGTGGGGTGGGGGGAGGCAGGCACCAGCAGCAACTGGAAGTTACTGGAAGGGGCTATAAGGAGATAGAAGGCATATCTCAGGTGTGAGTGTGCCCACCTTCCCCCCCATCCTCTGCTCCTGGCAATCTCTGTGACACACACAACAGTGTGGCTGGAGGTGCTGGCTGGAGAGGAAGGACATCAGAGACTTGCACGTCAAAGAAGGCAGCATGAGTGAAAGCCAATTAGTATGGCACTGATTAAACCAGAAACATATTTCTGGGAGCAGTTACTGGAGCTGAGGTGAGTGCCCACCTCGGCAGCACTCCCTCTTTCACTGTCATTTTTGCTGCCCTCAAATGTTTCCTGCACCGCTGGGTGCTGAGCGCTCGAGTGGTGAGTATGCTGTGCAAGCAGATTCGCACTGGCCAAGTGTGCTCCTTAACTGAGGATGTGCCTGCCTATTATGCCATCTCTGTGATTTATCCTTTGCCACACTGAATACCCTCATCAATATCCTTGTGTTCTCGGTGAGATGTTATGTGCTGAGGGAGCAGGAGAGTTCAGTGGAGTGCTTCTTCCCCATTCTCCATAAGCAAGCAGCCTCTTTCCTTCCCCCACGCAAAGCAAAGATTCAACTACCAGGGGGAAAACATAACTGCTGGGACAAATTGTAAACTTCTGCAGCAAAAAGCACAGACAATTAAGACCAGTAATTGTTTTTTTATTACAGGCTTTTCACTCCAGGTCCATGCATGGGAGGTGTGGATTCAAGCAGTGCATGAAACTGAGCAAAGAGGCATAGAGAATAAGGGACTAAATCAAAGGGAGGGTGGGGTGATGGAAACCATGGAAGGGAAGAGAGGGTGGGAAGAAAGAAGGGGGGGAGGGAGGAAGAAAGGGGAAATAGGAAGGCTACAGGCAGTTGAAGAATGGAAACGGGTTAGTGGGTGATCATACATACGGTGTGAATTATCGTGTGCTATCTCTTCTTCCACTCTGTTGACTGCTGGAACTATAACTTAACTATTTTTTATGATGTCTTACTGAAAATAGAAGTAACTCTTATTTTTCCAGAAGGTGAGCCGTTGAATGTTAAAAACTAGAAAGCAGTAGCTTTTGGAAGAGATGCAGCTCCTCACTGATCTGAAAATAGATCTGAACTGGAAACTTCATTGAGAAGTTTGAGTCCTTGCCACCTGCGAGATTTCCTACTTTTAAAAGGGATGATTACAGTCCAATAATGTGTTTTGCTAAACTGTGGGAAACGATTAATTTTTAACGTGGCATCCCCAAAGAATTATTTCTTGAATTGTATTTTTTCCCTCTCATAGTTGATTCGAGGTATGTAAATATCAGTACACAATATTTTCAACTGGAGCCAGTTGCAGAGCTTTTCCTAATGTAGATTCACCAACTACCAGACATTTGAGCACTTCTGCAAGAAACAGGAAGATGAACTTTAAGGGTTTGTCTTTCCTTGTGGGCTGCAGGATTTGGCTAGTCCAGTTGTACAGAGGATATATAGGACTTTTCTGGATCTGGGCAGGGATCTCTTGTACTTCATCTTCTACTGCAAATATCCCCCTTGAGGTTAATTCATCTGTCCCAGTAGTGTAGCCAATAAGGACTAATTGAAATAGCATCTAACAGCATTGTTGGACACTGTGATTTTAATTTCCAAAGTGACTACAGTAATTTTTTTCAGCTGGGCCTTGGTGCTCTTTTTGGCAGCCATCTTGCTTGAGATGATGACTCCATTCTTCTCATCTTTCAGCAGAGTCTTCTGTTACCAGATACTTCCTTGATGGTATTTTTAAGTCTTGAAGCACCAGCTGTTCTACAATTTACATGGAAGCTCTGGAGGTAAATCGGTATCCAGAGACAACTGATCCTGGCAAGCTGTGGCTCTCCAGGCCACATAGCCCACCTGGAGTTCCTCCAGCTGTGCTCCTCAGGGTGGAAACAAGTCAAGCCCACTCATGTCTGCTGCTATCACATGGCAGAAACAGCCTTCACAGTCGTTGTGTGTCAGATTTACCTCTGAGACTTTGGAATGAACCCTTATGGAAATCAAAGGGATGTGTCACCGTAGGAGCACAGTTCATGGCATATTTCCAAATAAAACCATAATAATCATCATATTAGAGCATTTAAATTATTTATGTCTTCTTAATCAAGTTGTCTGAGAAGCATTTTATCTGTTTCTCATTAAAAGGATAAATAAACTACAGCCATGATTGGATAACATTGCATGGGTGGGTCTTCTTGTAACTTCAACATCAATGTGCAGAAGTGCTATAATCCAGACCTGCAACTGTTCACTAAACAAAAATAGGCCCTGACTTTTTTTTTGGTTTTAAACCTTACTGTAAATCTCTTTTTTTTTTTTTCCTAAAGCGCTGCTCAGGATTCCAGTAAGACTGGAAATCTCAATTAGTTTTTCAGTCATAAATTATTTCCAGGGAACAGTTTCATGCTGTGAAATTTATTTTCAGGGAGCAGTTTCACAGCTATACCTCCTGTCAGAACTTTTGAAACTGGACATGTATCAACAAAAATGATATCATATGTTCCTCATTTGTTGTAAACAGTGTGCTTTAGGACAAGATAGAAGAGAAAGACTTATTGGAAGAAGACTGCCAGATGCTGTCCAGAGATTAGAGGAGGCCTTTAGCTCTGAACTCGGTTGAGTCCCCATTCCTTGCCAAAACAATAAAGTTCTGGCATTGTAACAAATGCTGCATGTGTATTTGAAGGTTTGAGAGGGAGACAATGAATAACAAAGTGTTCTAATTGAATGGGGATAGAATTAGCTTTGAAACCCAATACATGGCGTTTTTTTGCAAATAAAAGCACATCCCTTTATATATATATATAAAGAGATGTGCTTTTATTTGCAAAAAATTATATATATCTCTCTATATATGATCTTGAGCATCCCAGTTATGAATTAAAAAGGTGTCTTTTATAATTTATGGAAACTGAGTTTTAGAAAGCTGTGTCCCATTTGTCCTCCTTGCTGCTGCTGCAATAAACTAGAAACTCTGACTTCCCAGATAACAGCTAAGTAGCAATCAGCTCCAAGAAGTTCATATGAAAGATGAGGCTTGTTCCTGTGCTGACCAGGCTGCTGTCTTCCACTAAACACAGAGAGCTCTCAAGAGAAGAAAATAAATTTTCTACTCCCCATTCTTAGAGTAAAAAGCGCAAGAGAGAATGGGAGAAACTGTCAACAGGAATACGAAAAGTTGGAGCCTGGAGAAAGATGATCAAGTAAAATAAAACCTCCAGAGAAATGAATTATTTAGAATTTATACAAAGGGTCTTCCTGGGGGTTTCACAGTAAGATTACAATTTGACCACTGTGAAAGTCTCACCATTCTAGTGGAATTACTGGGTGAAAAATGAAGCAAGCCCCTGGTAGCTGTTGGACATTAGGATATTGCTGATATTATCTGCCAGATATTAGCTTATCCAGCAGCATGGTGAAGAAGTCTGGATACAAGGTATCTATTCCAAATTAAAAAAAAAAGGAAAGAAGTATAAGAAAGAACCATTTCCTTTTACTGGGGTCTTCTTTTTTTATCTTTTAATTTGCTGATTTATTTTTACATTCATGGGATGTCTAACATGGCTTCCAAAAAGTTATGGAAGAAAGAAAGAGCAAAAATATTCCCAGCTGTTAGCAAATTTAAGGCAATTAAAATGAGGGATTTGAACTAAGCAAATCTAAGAGGAATGACAATAAAAAAGTAGTTCAGTCTTAATGACAGTGGCATTATGAAAACCAGGAATGTGTTTTCAAATAAATATGTGAGTACATGCCAGAATGAGATCAGAGAGGAGTGTGTACATTGACTGCACAGCAAGCAGTAGAAAGAAAAGAAGACGAGACTTTTTAAATGAGAACAAGTGCTGTTCTTCAGCTGAAGTGGTTAAGAGCTGAGAGAACTGTGGGGTTAGCACTACAAGAAAGAAAAGGTGAACCAGTTAATTACAGAAACGCTTATTATAGTAAAAAGTACTTGGTATAGCATCATGTGTTGTTTTGAAGCATTGAGATTAGAAAAGAAAGTGACTGTGCAGGGCTATATTGGGGATATTTTTAAATGCTCATAGGAGGAAACTGATGAAATGGAAATATATGGTCAAAACCAGACATTTGTCATTTGTGGAGACTGATAATCAAATCTTTCTCTATATGTACGATATGCAAAAATTCCAATTTAATGAAACGGGGTGGTTTGGGTTTTTTGGTTTGGTTTGGTTTTAGTGTTTTGTTTGTTTGTTTGTTTTTCTCTAAAAGAGCCTAACAGGTATTAGAAATGTACAATAATGTTAAAAGAAAAACATGTTGCCATTGGGGTCATACAACTGCAAATCCACTTGCTCACTCAGTGTGTGGTAATCACCATATGTAATGTTTTGATCTTATTGTTTATCTGTCAAGACAGAAAAAGGGAAAACTTTCTGGATGGTTTTGCTGTCCAGACATTGCTATTTTATATTGCAAATCAGATGCGCAGAACATCTGTCAAGTCCTGTACCTACAGCTGTCAGATGATTACCTGTATTTTAATTTAATCATATGTGGCCTTATAGACTGTTTAGAAATGAATGAGTAGTGGATGTAAATCTTTGCAGTGCATGAAGTGACAAAAATGTGTGTATTTGTACCGTAATCTCCATGAAGGGTCATCATTAGAATTACATGATATACAAGAAATTAGCATCAAACTTCATCACATAAAGGCAGCTGTTTGTTAACTTTAAACTAATGCCTTTAGGTACCTGCTAAACTATTGAGCTACATGCTAAAACATCCTACCTTTACTGGATTCATAAGCTATGTAGACTTCCAGAAATTACAGGAGATTAGTCAAATTGTAGCCATGATGGAATCTCTGGAATCGTTCCTAATCATTTTAATTGTTATAATGACTTTGTTAACTGCACAAATTGCTTTGGTGATAAAAATGAAATGCTTAGCAGAATGAGTAACAGTGATTGAGGAGTAGTGGATACGGTTAAAAGTTAAAGGAGAATAAGAAAGAGACCCACCTGCTGCCTCCTGGATGAAACATGGCCATGATGTCCCATAAAGGTTCCCTAAACACTGATAACACCTGTTATTGGAGGATGCACTGGAGAGGGGAATGATGTGAAGGCACTGTATCCTCCCTCTGCAAACATCCTGCAGGAAGGGGAACATGGTGACACTTTGACCGTGCCGTATCTGTCCACATAGGAAGATAGATGCCAAGGACAACTACCCAATTAAGCACTCATGACTAGCGTCAAACAAACTCCACCTAAAGAAACCTAAAGAAGTAGCAAAAAAGGAAGTTGGAAATGGAGAAAAAAATTGGAGGAATCATAGAATCATAGAATCAACCAGGTTGGAAATGACCTCTGAGATCATCAAGTCCAACCCTTGATCCAACACCACCATGGTTACGAGACCATGGCACTCAGTGCCACATCCACACTCATCTTAAAAACCTCCAGGGACAGTGAATTCACCACCTTCCTGGGCAGCCCATTCCAATGTCTGATTACTCTCTCTGTAAAAAATTTCTTCCTAATGCCCAACCTAAACTTCTCGCAGAGCTTAAGACTGTGCCCTCTTGTCCTACTGTTGGTTGCCTGGGAGAAGAGACCGACCCCCACCTGGCTACAACCTCCTTTCACGTAGCTGTAGAGAGTGATGAGTCTCCCTTGAGTCTTCTCTTCTCCAGGCTAAACAACCCCAGCTCCCTCAGCCTCAAGATTTCCACTGAAACTGCTGGAAACTCCCTCCCTTTAGGGATGCCTATTGGGTGAGAAACTTATGCTGTGCACGCTGATTACTTCTTTAAGGACTAGAGCTTGTGTTTTCTCCACAATATATTAGTAGATTGTTTTGTATTAGAGTTTGTGCTTGCGTTTGCTTTACAGTATTATTAGATTGCTTTAAGTGTGTTTTTGCAGACAAACCCAGTAACTGACGACCACAAATCTTATTTACCTGTTACAATTTGTATTGATAAAAAGTGTTCCATGCTCTTTTTTGCTGGCAATGGAATAACGCCTGATGAGGGGTCTCCCTTATGCTGTTACGTGGCAGTCCCCGTAAAGGGCAACTGAATTACCCTCGTCTTGTGAATCTGTCTGGTGAAGAGTCCCTACAGGATACTTGACAGTACCTAGATCAGACTTGACAGACTTGACAGACTGACAGACAGACACTTGACAGACTAGATCAGACTTACATGGTTTAATATTCCCTGGGGCACTAACATACAAATAAATCTCTGTGGGTGGAGAAAATCTCCCTTCTCTAAGGGCTGGGTGAATTGCCCATTTTTTCATGTCACAGTGATAGACCCAAGCTCTGAATTACAGGCCATTCACAGGTCTGTAACCATCATTATGGGGCAGGACTGGGTAGGAAATAGCAGATGACTCTTAGGAGATCCGGTGCTCAGTCCTGTTCAGGAGCTTTTAGCTAGAAGGATGTTTGCAATATACTTTCTATTCTTGGGAGTGACATATCTTACAGTTTGTAGACTACCAGAAGGGGGGAAGTTTTGGTTTTCCTTAATAACACTGTGTGTGTAATGTTAGAAATAATACCTGCTATAGGATGGGGACAGTGAAGCAGGTTTCGTGGGCTGTCCCTGCAGTGGTTTCTCCTGGAGTCACAGAGAACTAATCTGATCTGCTTTGCTTTTCAGAGCAGTAAGGTTGTGATGCATCAGGACAGATTTTGTAAAGATTTGCCTTCAGTTGAAGAAAGATTCTGGGGCCAAATTCCTGTGTACCAAAATGGAAAGGCAGTGCTGATAGGAAACAACATCACAAAGCATATAGTCAGAGAAATGGAAACAAAACTCCAGTGTCCCAGATCTCAGAACAGTCCAGATATCACCAGCGAAGGGACAAGATTGGCTCAGAGTGATGTGCATCCCAGAAAGACAGGACAAAACCCCTACTGTAGCTTATTTCTGTGAATACAGAGGACTAACACAGTAACAGCCTGTACCAGAAGGCAATAGTCATGTGTTAGTGGCTTACAGACAGTATTAAATCTTTCAGAACATAAATAAACACCCCTGCAAAGCAGGGTGATTTTGAAAAGTCTGCTAGTGAAGCGTAAGGGAGCCTGACATGTCAGTCTTCTCAGGAAACTTGTTCAAAAAACTATCTAGACAGTCCTGGTCATTATAAAGGTATGCAATACCTAAGATCAGTTTGTGGCAGCCACACAAGCCACCACAGACAGACATGATCGTTTTTTGATGCAGGTCAACTGTTGTGTGACTCTTCACTTAATGCATTCATTACCCAGAATTATTCCCACTATAGTTTGCAAGAGCCCGGTGTTCCCAAATTATCTTCAGCAGTCTTAACATTTCTGTGTAAGGGCCTGACCTGTACTACAGGGCAAATAGTCTTCTCAACTGTAACAACATTTTTGGGGAATTGTAACAACATTTTTAAACTAATAAATCCTTCTGAATAATATGCTTATACATTTCAAATCTCCTGTCTGCATTTTTCTTTCTTTGCCTTAACTTACCATTTGTGGAGCTGCAGTAACGTCAGCAGAGCTACAGCATTTATTATAGGATAAAGTGCAGAGTGCCTATAAGAAAAGACCAAATTGAATATATGGCAGTTCAGGCAAAACGGCAGCATTTTAAGCACTCCATACAGGGCTATAGTAAACTTACTCTCTTTTTCTGTGTTTGTTTGCAGGATGTAACCCTAATTTTGAAATATTCATCACCTTTAGTGAAAGGCTCTTTTGTTCTGCCTTCACTATTTTTAAAATCTGTCCATTTACTTCATGCACAGCCTGAGTTTTTTAATTAGAGATGGATATAAGGTTCTAGTCTTTGAGTTTTCTTAAAGTATGATATGTTGGGCTTGTTCTTTTTACAGAGAAAACGATGAGTCAAGATAGCCAGTTCCAAAAGTGGATTTAGTCTTAAGGTCTGAATTCTATGACTTATCAAAAGACTTGGTGTTTTTGCCTTGGGTTTTAATAGTCTAATGTTTTTACTTCATTCATATTTGAGTATTTTTATTTTAGTGCCCTGATCATGTAATTTCTCTGTGTACATTCTGTCATTCTTTATATTCTAGTACTTAATATAAAGACTTCCTTTTACTCCCAATATCTTCTACTTTATGAAACTTATGCTTAATCTATTTAGACTTACTTCAGGCCTTACGTAAGTGTGTGTAACACTCAGAAACTTGAAAGCTCTTGTTTCTGTTTATGGAAACCTGAATTTGACCCATTGCTTGCTTTGTGAATAAGAAATAAATAATAACAAGGAGCTTAGGTTATTAGTCATGAAACATGTCATCAGTTATACAAAATTCATTGGACCCATTTCTTTGCTGATATTACACAAATACATCAAAGCCTTCACACCCGTTAATTGCTTAGCAAAGCATCCTTTTTGTGTTGTTTTTTAGAAGACTCTCAAGTGCTTGGAGTTTTTGCTGGATGAATGGTATTGAACCTGAGATCCTTAGACTGACAGTCTGATTATTGTCTCCAGTTTCATGGGTCTCCCATAAATCAGAACTGTGTATTCAAACTCCAGGTATGGATGGGAGCATAAAAAAGGTGAAAACAGTTGAACTTTGAAGAGAAGGAGATATATGTTCACAATATGCTCAGAAAATGCTCTGTGTACTCTCAGTGGGCACTTCCAAGTCAAATTTTTTTATTCCTTCATTTTTTTGCTGATAATTTATGCTTGTAAATGAATGTATCTTCTCTCCCCTGGTTCATTTAGATATTTTTGGTACTTTCAAAGCTTCTTAGCACACTCCTTTTAAATAACATTACCTGACCGTTTCCCGCACTTTTATCTCTTTCACAGGAGTAATCAGAGTTGGCTGAAGCTCCCAGCACACAGTGGCCATTCCCACCAAGTTAAGGAAATTGATTAATTAAAATATCAATGTCTTTTAATGTTATTCTTCTTTAAAACCCGAACTATCTAACTTGAGCACTTGACTGATACTTCTTATATTAGTCAAAGTAACACAAAAGAAGTTATAAAAATTACTGAAAGAAGGACTTCTACCCAATTTTTAAGATGCAGGGAGCAGGTTACCTAGTAAACACTGAAAAAAAAAAGATCCTTGAGTATTTTTTTACTAGGAAAAAAGCTCACTAATTTTAAATTCTGAAAACTCCACAGCTAATAAACTTTGGAAAAGTATGTATTCTGTGTAATGTTCAGTCTCATATAAGGAAGGACATTTTTCTATTTATACATCCTACTTGAGTCTATGGTTGGATATTAAGATACGATGCTGAGATTATTATTGAATAAACAGTTTAAACAGGTTTTATAAGCATTTTTGTAACCCTTAAGAGTATTCTTATATGTAATGCTCACTTACACACTTATTTAATTATCTGCATAGTTTTGTAATTGTTTCATATTTTATGAACAAATATTTTATGTATGTTAGAAAGAAAAAGGTTTAACAGAAAGAGAGAATTGTGTGAGCAAAGAGAAGAAGACATCAGATTTATGAGAGATCATACATCACAGTATATAAAAATATGCAACTCCTTTCAAAACATAATCTGGGATTATATGGAAAATAGTGTCATCTCTTAAGACCTCAAGCCACTGTTCCGAAAAGTCCCATTACTTTTTTTTTTTTTATTCTGAAAACCTGGCACAGAGTAGAAATGTAGTTCTTATGCTTTCCTAATTTACTAAGTATTTTCTCAAGTACTGAAAAACCACAAGGCATTTATTATGCCATATTGCACTGTCAGAGTCCCATTAGTGGGACAATTGCAGGTAAAATAGAAATGACAGAACTGAAAGTCACCAAAGACTTGAGAGATTGTAGCCACTGATGACATGAAAGCACACTGATATCCAAGAGAAGAGAGGCAGATGATCAATGAATGGTTAAAATGGCTTGGCTTGCTATGATCTAGACTGTTTCCTCAATATTTCTGAGAAAAAACATCATTTTTTCTGCAGTGTTAATAAAAAGAAAGGAAAAAATGCCTGTGGCCTCAAAGAACAATCTGAAGAGTGCCCTTATCACCTGATGGGTACCTTGGGATGATTGTTCATCAGACTGAAGGGGAAAAAAAGCCTTTTGATGATTCTGCAGCAAACAGTTCACTTTAATTGTTAGTTTTCATGGTGCTGTCTTTGCATATTATTAGGCTTTTAGCAAGTACGGTAATAGTCCATGTTACAAAGAGAACAGCAGTTACTAAATACTTGTACAATAATTCACCTGATGTAATACAAATAAGGTACAGAAAAGTGGTAGGAAACAAGAATACTAACTAATGTTATGGACCCTGACTTTGGTAAAAGACACATGTAAATATTTCAGTGTTGTCCAGACTTACCTAAACATGACAGGCAGGAGTTATATTCATGTTAGGGGTACAGAAGTGGGGTTTATTTGTATTCCTCAATTATCAGTGCTGTGAATAGGAATGTAAGCACACAACTTTGTCAGGCCTGATGAACTTGAAAGTGAGAGGACATTTTTTGATGCTGTTGTCAGTACAAAAAAGAAGTCACAGGGATGACTTTGAAGCAAATGAACACTGCTGGTGTTGAAATTTCTCAGTGTCAGCTTCAGCTGGAAGTATGGGGCTTCTTCTCCATACCAGAAAACTGCTAAAAGTCAGTTAGTAAATAGAGTGGGTGAAACAACATAGAAGTATCATACTAGCTTATTTCAGGTAAACAGGGAGACAAATTGAGCCTAGGAATGTCTTTGGTACATCTCATGAGGGTTGTTAAGTGAAGAAAATGGAACTGGAAAAGGAATCCCACGAACCAGGATGAACCAGACTGGAAAAAAAAGAAGGAAGTCGGTGTGCCAAGGGTATGAGAAGTCAAACTGGGTAAGAGCAGCTTCTGTGCCCTTCCTGGTGCCAAGAACAGATCCCTTGTCCGGCATCAAGTAGCTTTAAAAGATACTGGCACAGTCCCAGATGTAGCTGTTGACACAAAAGATAATTCAGCATTGCTGATCTCACTAACTCAACTGGCAGAAAGTTAAAATAACCTTGTTCATGAACCACTTTGAGGGTTGCATTTCACAGGACAGAACACTTGTCCCTTCTACTTGTTTTGGATTTTTCACGTAGAACATTAGATAAAAGTACCTTCACTAAAAGAGGATCATTGCAAGCTAGAAGGGCATGCAGCCTTTTCCTGGCTCCTTCATGCATAGGCCCTGCAACAGGCTTACTAAAGGCCACTTGAATTTGGCTCTAAATAAGGCTCATAGCTGAGTCTAGTATCATTTGCTGTTGAGGCTAGAAAGGATTATCTGAGGCTACAGGGTTCAAGAAGAAAACATAGTTCTGGGTTTAATGTTGCAGATTATATCTCTGCCTCTACTGTGTGATGCCACTTTGCTGAACTACTTACCAGGTGTGCTGTGTTTCTTTTTAGGGACCTAGACTGACATGGAGAGGTCAACTTCTTAAAAGTCTCTAATAGTTACAGAAGCAGCTGAAGTCAGTGATGGTTTTCTTCTAAGCGTTAAGAAAGTAGTATAATGCTAACTATTCTCAAAAATCAGTTTGCTGGTATTTCAGATTGGCTCCTAAAACAGATGAAAACTTTTGATCCTACTTTTTTCTGTACACCAGTGCCTCATCTGTAAAACGAGGATAACATCAGTCTTCAGATAGGCTTATGAATATATGCAGATGTAAATAATAACTGTGAATTATTCATATTTCATTTTCATGAACATGACAAAAAAAAATCCTGAGGAAATCAACAATTTAATCCTCCTAGTGGGGTTTGGGATGTCTTTTTGTACTTAAAAAGGTGGTTTATTGAAATGTACCAGTATCATGTAAATTAAATTGGTTTTAAAGTTTACCTTGAATACAAAATAAGAGGATTACATTTCCTTTGAAAGTAAGTCAGCTGTAAATACAGATTACATACAAAGCTGGTCAGACACTGAACTCTTTGTCTAGATGAACATTAGCTGGACGGACTGGATATTGTTTGATGGAGATGCCAGGAAAAGCAGGACAGAAGATAACAGCAATTGAATTAATGCTTAATGTTGCTCGAAAAAATGTAAGAAAAGAAAATGCTTCTTGTCTGACTCCTGCTGAGTTCAGCAAAATATCACTTCATGACTGTCCATTCTTTATAAACGAAAGGGATTGCATTAACAAAATGACTGGTTCCATCACAAGTCTCCACTTTTAAAAGGAACACGCACAAAATCTTGAATGTTGACTGATCTCACAAATCATCCTATTAACTCTGGTTCAGTATAAAACAATGTAAACTCTACAGGAGACAGACATTTCCAGAACAGTAGAAGCCCCAACTATGAAAGCTCCCAAGCCTATTCCATCTCCTGCAAGATAGCATGCGTCATCTCAATAATATGTTTAACTGTGATTGAAATCAAGACAACTTTGGCATAAGTTTAAAGTTGTTGAACATGTGGTTGTTTACTGTCTCAGATTGTCTATTTACAGCTAGATAAAGGCTGGACAACACATAGAGATAGAGATCTTTTTTGTAATTCTAGATCTAGACAAAAGTACCAAAAATTATGAAGAGTAATTAGGACAACACTGTCTGGAGAGGAAGAAATAAATTTTGGTCCTTTTATAGGGAATCATGTCCTAGATACAAACTTTTGCAAGGAATAATGTATTTTGTGGGGGAGTTTCTCACATGCAGTGAAAAGAAATAATTCTTTGTTTAAAGACAAAGAAAGAAGTCAGATAAAATGAGCTAGTAAAGTGACCATCCATGTTACATTGGAAGTTACATTTAGATTACAAGGCAAAATCTGAAGGTCCCATATCATGAAATTTGAATCTAAGGGAACCAAGAAAAATAAAAAACCGGAGTTTACATTAATATAACTTGCATCATAGCATCAGAAGAAGACACAAGTTCTGTCAGCTCAGCTTCGCCTTTAAGTTTAGTCGACTTTTTAAATGATTGTAATTAAAATAAAAGCGAGAACTTCCTTCAGTTCACATAAGAACTGGCCAACATTCCGGTCCTGTAAAACATCTGCTACAATGAATCTAAAATCTGTACTATAAGTCTGTAAGCCAGCAATCACATTAGGCTCATATTGTAATACATTCGTAATCGTGATAGCTACTTTGAAATAATACTAAATGCTGGAGCATAATAGGTCTATGAATACTGTGACAGGATGAAATAATTTATGTTCAAAGAAGCCAAATATGGGAAGCGTAAATTTTTGAATGATCGTATGTCTATATCCATGGCAATCTATGGAAATTTTTGTAGTATACAATGGAATTTGCAGTATGGGTCCACAACAAGATACTTTTAAGGATGAAATAATTCTCTAAACAATTCAATCATTAATCAGACTCTTAGATGAAGCTAGGCTTGCGTGGGAGCAGTCATGCTAAAGGAAAGGCTCAAAAAAGGTACTTGGTGTATAATGAAAAAGACAGATTGAGGCTCCATAATCATCCATGAAAAGCCCTGAAGGATGAACAATAACTAAAATTACGTGAAAAACAATCAACTACCAAAAAGGTTTTGTCAATCTTTGCAGTGCATGCAACGTTCAGTCTTGCTCCCTGTTATGGAGATTTGAATAGATGTCTTGAAACGAGGATATCCTTCAAGTCATCTTAATTTAGCGATTTCCTTTACCACAGGCTCTCTGGAGAATTAATGATTTTCTTGTGTATTTTCAGGCTTCCTGTGTGTGAGAATGCCAACAAGGATTATTAATGCAAATGAAATGAGGCTACTCTTTCTTAAACACTTGAAATCCTCATTCCCAGGGGACAATTTTGTATTATATTTACACAGTCATACATTAACAAAATAAAAATGCAGACATTGGACCCTGAAAATTTTTCTCCTTCTGTAGCTGGTACAGGAAATTGTTCCAGTCTGGGGCTTGCTCAGATGTCCGATTGGTGCCTGATGACGATTCTTAAGCCTGCTGGAATATATGCTATTTTGAAACACCCATTCCAAGGATGTGTCAAGAATACTAAACCGTTCCTTATCCTATGCATCTTCTCTAAGTGTGGATTTGACAACAAGAATTGCTGAGTGGTTACTTTTAGGGAAGCACTGTTGTAACAAAACATTTATTTTTACATGATTTAGTTTAAGAACAAAGCATCCTAAAGGCAAGAATTCACTTAAAAGTCATGTAAATAAGTAACATTAGAAGTTTAATTACATACAAATTCAGTGGACCAAGACGGAATTAAGGTTTACCTGGTCTTTCTCGCTTCATATCAGATCATGACTACTTTTATAGTTTTCTAATAATTCTGTGAAAGATGAACTAGCGGGGAAAAAATTCTCTGCTGTCAGTCAAACAACTTTTTTCATTCTAATTTTTGATTTTCTGATGAAGTTATGCGTGACTTTCAATAACCTACCTTCAAAGCCTGAGTACTGAAAGATTCTCTCTTTCCAGGGTGTGTCTGAGTAAAGGCTGCTCTTTAGCCAGCCTCCATAGCAACCATGGGAGCAGCTTTTCTTTGTAGACTTACAAGCATTTGTGAATAAAAATTATTATTTCCAGTGCTCTTTTGTGCAGACTGCCATGTTTGTAGATACTGACTGTATCCAGAGTACCATAATAAGCTTTCTGTCATGACAAGTTGCCTTGGAAGGCTTCTGTGACTGGAGGAACTATCCACATATTATCGTTTTCTCTACAGAGCAAGCAACAGGATCAGAGTAAGGGTAGCAGAGGTTCCCATACTTGTAAGAGCCTTCTCTTTCTCGAATTTCTGTCTAACTGGCATTACAAGACTGTTTGGCAAGCACTAATTACAGTTAAATTCAGTGTTAATGCTCCCATATCATTAGTGCGGTAGAAGAGGTAAAAGGATTTCACATCCAGCCTATCTCTAAGGAATAAGCAATTGCCAGAGGTGAGGCACAGCACAGCAGTCTCTCTCTTCTGAGCTCAGCTCATGCTTCCAAAGAAACTCTTTTGACCTGTGGTAACCCACATCTACCCCGTCCGAGCCAGCAGTTCACTCTCACTTCACTCTCACTCTCCACGGGCTGTCCAGCTCTTCTGCTGCCCTAGCCAAGGCCAGTGCCTCTATGGGCTGGATCAGGGAGCCGAGCCAGGTGAAAATAAAGAGTTTCTTTGGAGTGTGTATATGTGTGTGTGTTTGGGTTAGCTTCCAGATACACCAGTTCCTCTATCCAACTGAAAACAACTGACCTCTGGCAAAAGGGAGGCAGGAGGGTGGGGTGAAGGGATGCCTCTCTCAGGGACAGCTCAGTTTTAGGTTGTTTTAAGCTGGCCACAAAACCATACCCATATCTTTGGAGAAAGGGACCCTACACAGAGCATATGGTTTAATAAATGACAGCCTAACCAGTACACAGGCAGTACAGATTAATCCAGGAAAAGACTTGCCAGCTGCTTTCAGTGAGGTCAAGCAAGTGGCATATTTGTTTATTGCCCCACTAAACATTCATTTTAAAACTGCCAATCAGCAAATTTATAGCTATTGCATATCTAGAAAGCCCCCTTTTCTTTCCCAAAGAAAAAGATTGGTTCAAAACATCACAATGTGTGCTTTTCAGTGACAGGAGATTTCAGCCCATACTGTTTACTTGGTTGTCTGTGTAGAGGCCCACTATACATAAATCAGTCCAGAGAAATAGAGGATTGTTTTACTACACAATGAAGATTTCCAAAAACGTCTTAATTCCTTGTTCAGGAAATGGCACCATTGTTTACTTGAAACAGATATGTTACGTGGCCTGGAGGAATTTTGTTTAAGAAGACAGACTTCCTGTCATTGTGAGTAAGAGTGTTGCATTGCTCTTGACAGTGACAATTAGGAATGTATTTTGATTTGAGGGTAATTAGCAAAAATGGCAAAACGCTACTCCAAAGCTTGACAAATTTTCCAAATGAGAAAAACTAAAATGAGTCCAGATCTTGGGATAATTTTCAGATTACTGAAAAATATTGCTTAATATCAACAAGAAATCAGCTATGAAGAATCTCTTTAATTTCCATGGTATTAACTGCAATAAATTTCATATACAAATTAGCAGACCTGACAGATGCTATGCCAACATCTTAAATCTCTCAAATTTTTTTACCCTGAGGTCAGATTAACAAGATGTTAGTGAGCAGAAAGACTGCTCTCTGTCCTTTCTTGTGTGAACTCCCCTGCCGAATCCTCTCAGTTGCTTTTTCTCAACCACAGTACCTACAGCCCTTCCACCTTCCAGCCTCCTCTCACCTCCTCAAGACCTCTATGGACGCTCCTCACCTTCCTTCTTCCCCTTTGCTTCCCTGAAATGGATCAGTCCACAGGCTGCTGAACTTCCCATCAGACCTTCATGCCTTTCCCCATTCTTAGTCCTGTGCTCGTACCTACTCAGGGACACATTATACCACAGATGCAAAATTGGGTTTTGCCACCCCAAGGATAATTTCTTTCCAAATTACCTCTAATTCTGTGTAAACTGCTGAAGGGGCAGGTATAAGCCAATTTAAGAGGAGAAAGATAAAACTGAAAATCCTACGATTATATTACCATATCAATATACAACACTCAAAACCTTTGTCTTGAAAGAGATCGTGTTCTCATGCTTCAGGTCCCCCGTGGAGCAGAACTGACCTGTTCTACCATAGCACATGACAACATATTGTCATATGGTAGCTCAGAATCTCTGCTGTATGCAGATTTTGCTGTTTGCAAGATGAATGAGTGAGAGGCTTGTCAGACACCCAGTGGTGGTTCCAGAGTCCCCAGATAAATCAGTGTTTGTCTGGACAGCTCTAAACAATAGCAGCTGCTAATAGTCCCCCTTGGGATCATTTTCTAATTGCAGATTACCAGACACAGCAGGGCATCCCTTCCTTCTTCGGGAATAACCCTTGTGCTGGGATGGAGGGGAGAAGATTTATGAACCAACTATGCAAGCCTCAGCTGAGAATTGCCAGCATGGTAGAGATAACTAATCTGTTGGCGAATGCTTGAGAGCTTTCTGGTGCTTTTGTGCTCTTTCTTGCAGGGAATCTACCTTTAGCCCTATTAACATGGGCTTGTTAATTCATCAGTGCAGGTATTATACACCGGAAAGGCTTCATTGCCATTTATTCTGATGCTTCGTATAGTTGTTTATGTTTTCCAGGACTGTGGTGTCCTATTAGGTTCATATGTCTGTCATCATTTGTACTGAATTCACTTGTCTGTTCCATCTCACTCGAGAAAATGTTTATCTCGTGTTTTTCCCACAGAGAAATCTGACTGTCAGATCTGTGGTGTTACATCGATGTAAAGAACAGGAAGCTGTTGTCTGTATACCTGGGACATGATTTCAGACGAGAAAGTTTTAATAGCAGTAGTGATCCTTAAAAACTTAATCCTTGTTAGTGATCTCTTCGTATTTCTTGCCAAAAATAATCTGATGCTTCAGTTATAATGTGATGCATCCACTTTTTCTTACTAATCTTCAGAAAGTGCAGGAATCCTGTTTGAATGATGACAAAACACATAAGTAAGATTTCAGATTCCAAGACCGGCTCTGTAAATGGCTCTCCAAAGTCACAAAAGCTTCCACAAGATCCTTATAACTGCTGATACCTACCTCAAACGTGTGTCTGTGAAGTGTCAGTCTTAACAGTGCGTGAAGTCTTACCTATTGCGTGAAGAATTGTTCGTACCTGTTGCTTGTGGTAGGAATTTCTGTACCTGTCACTAGAGGGCAACGCAGCTATTCGCATCAGCACACCACCCGGATGAGTTCCCGAGCAGCTCTCTGCTGAGATCCGCCGGTGCGAAGTTCCAATTTTTTCTCTACAAACCCCATGCTCGGGTGGTAACTTTGATAGTTACCTATTGAATACTTTTGAATGGACGATCCAGAAGGGCAATGAGAGGAGACTAATGGTGCTTACAGCAAGAGACCTTGACTTCTCTGTTTATGTCACTTCCTCATAGGGGTCACTGCTCACTGCAGTGCTGAGAACAACTGCAATCAGTTTCAGACACATAGTCTTTGATTTTGAACTTCTGATGCTAATGAAAGATTTTTCACTGACTTAGTTTCATGCAGGACTTGGTCTTTGGTACTGACTTTTATGCTCAAATGCATATACCAGAATATTACTAGCCCAGGTTTGCTTAAACCAGCCTTCTGAAAAGTGATGCAGATGCAATAGGTATCTGAGTTTCATATAGGCTGGAGGAAAAAAAAAAAAAAGAAGAAGAAGAAAAAAGAAAAAAGAAAAATTTTGATTCAGTCATATGTAACTCAAATATTGCCAAACAGGTGGACTTGCCTTAACTTGCAAGCACCTGGAATGGAAACAATCTATAATTTTGAACACTCCTAAATGCAGTAATACTCTCATTTAACTATGACTGGGCTGTCTACATTAAAGGGTGATGCAATTTCCAAATGAGATAACGCTGTGTGATTACTTAGTATCAAAGGTGATTCAGTAATTTCACTGAGATTAAGGTATTACACCCCCCCCCCCCCCGTGATTTCTACTGTGCTGCCAACACCCTACTCTGCCTTGGAGTCAGAGTTCTCTAATTTCATATGATTATCTTGGGAAAGTTTCCAAGTATGTTTATGCTGGATTACCACCTGAGTGTATTTTCTTCCCTGCTCACTCAAGTGGTGTCTCTAGGTCATCTTTCAAGGAGCACATAAATATGTATATTCAAGTTGAACAAATTCAAACATGAAGTTCATATATGGACTCCTTCCTCCTACTTCTCTGCAGTGTAACCCCACAATTTCTCTCAGGTAACTCTAATCAAAATCAACTATCAACACTTTTTTTTTTAATAAAGAAGGTAAAAGACATCCATATTTAGGTATTTCAAGAATTTTCTTTAGTGATAAGAGAGAGAAGGTCTTGTCAAGTTATAAGAGTTAAAACATGGAGTGCACAGGAGAAAGCCTTTGGATTTGTTCCCCTCCCCTAGAATACCGAGCTAAGAAGGAACACCATCCAATAGAAACATAACATTATATATCTCTTTTAACCAAGCAGCCTTGCACTTTGCATACATCCCATGTAATATATGATATGGAAGTCCCTCCCATGAACTAAGAAGGGCCTGGATGTGGATATCTTCCATTTTCAGATATATATGTTTCTGGTGCTTTGGGATACTACAGATACTTGTATTAAAATATAGTTTCAAGATTTTTTTCTTAAAGCTTTGAGGTAAACAAAATGGTACTTTTTCAATTTAATGGTAACTTTTTGTTTAAAAAGAATTTTTATTAATACAGTGTCTTCTATTTGGAATGCAGGACTTGTTATTTGGGATTGGCTCATACCGTCACTTCCTTCAACATCCTTTTCTGACATTGACCAGTATAGTAAACTTCAGAAGAAGGCAGATGAAATCCCACTGCTGGTTATAAATTTTTTTTTCATAAAAATGATACAGTATTTACAACAGTTACATTCTAACCCTCAGCTATATCCACATTCATATTTTGAAATAAATGTAGACGCTATCCTAGTTTTTGTTGCTGGAGGCCAGTTTCACTTTCTTTCTCTTAGTCCTTTTCAAACTTAAAGACAATAAAAGGTGATGAAAAAGTCTTTGTGGTGAATCCCGAGACTGAGATTTCCCCAAGGCAGTGTGGTTAGTGCAGAACGAAGAAAGGCATTTAATTCTGTAGATAGAATCCAGTCCTTTCAGTAACTGAATACAGCCCTATTAAAAACTCATCTTAAAACAAAACAACAACAAAAACCGCTAGGCAGAGATTTTCTTGGATTTGCAGATAAATTCTCTCACGAGTCCCTCTGCATGCAGAACGTTTTGTCTGCTGCAGTCTGATCACACCGCAGGACCACACAGGGGCTGAGGAGATTTATTTTAACAACTCTTCTTCTGAATCAAAACACGACCCAAAATCAAAACGTGAACTTTTGCGCCCCCGGACGGTTTTGGGATTGTTTTTTTTGTTTGTTTGTTTTTATCTCTATGGTAAACAAACAAACAAACAAAACGACAAAAAAACAAAACACGAGAAAAAGCCATCAGGGACTGATCCGGAGATGACAGCCTAAGGGCTGCACCGCCCGCCGCGGCGCTGGCCGGGAGCCGCGTCCGTCTCAGGTGAGAGCTTTTGACGGGGTGGGGAGGAGGGAGGGGACAAGGAGAGGGATGTGTCCCCTCTCCCCGGCCCTGGGGCGGGTCGGGGGGACCTGAGTGGATGGGGCCCGCGTCAGTCAGGGGCAGGGCGAGGCCGGCGGAGGGGATGGCGGTGCCCGCCCGGTGCGGGGCCGCAGTCGCGGAGGAGCGGCGGCACCATGCGGGCGGCCGCAGGGGTAGGAGCGGGGAGGCACCTGCTCGTGTGAGGGCGGGCGGGACGGAGGGACGGCTCCCTCCCCGGGCTTGTCGCTGTCTCGGCTCTGCTACCGCTCCGACAATCCCGCGGAGGAAGGCTCATCCATCTCTGTTCGGTTCATCCCTTTCTTTCTAGGATGTGGTGGGCATCCTGTGCTTGGTTTCTGTGGTGGCCACGCTGGATTTCAAGTACCATCATGCCGAGGAGCTGGAGAAGTACCTGAAGGGGGTTCACGCCGAGTACCCCTCCCTCACCCACTTGCACAGCATCGGGCGGTCGGTGGAAGGTAAGGGGAGGGAGTGGAGACGGGAGAGAAGGCTTTTTGTTTTAATTAAGCTGGGACAAGTGAGGGTAAAGGTGGCTGCGGTGGCGTTTCGTGGGCGCTTGCTGGCGGCGGGGCTGCTCTAACAAATCTCTGAAGTTTCCTCTTCCTCTTGCTTAAGCGTGAATAACACCCTCTGGCTGAAGAGTCATACGTGTCGTCGGGGTAGACGTTCTCCCAACACCTATATGTCTTTGAGAATTGGAAACCTCCTAAGTGGCAATTTCAGAAAGAGAGCTGTCTTTAAGGAGCCTAAAATGTATAGGACCCATTTGCCAAGTGCCTGTTCCACATGGGACTGCAATAACGCTGTGTTTTCTAACTTGTGGTTTTGTTAAAAATACCTTCTTTTGTTTGTTTGTTTGTTTTTTAACTTTATCCATTATTCCAGTAAATCTGGACTGACTAGAAAAAGTATTTCAAATTTCATACTGATACAAGGTTCTGTGCTTTAGATGAAAAATGGGATTTCAGTCTCAAACCCTACAGGAAAATGTACTGAAATCAATAATCACCTTTCTGGCCTTATATAGATATTTGATTTTATCTCTCTATGATTTGTCCCTTCTTACCATACATTTATTGGGGGAGGGGAAGAATTTACTATTTTTTTAAAGATATTAGAAAGATTAGTGTTTTATTAGCAAATAAAAAATACTTTCATAGATCCAGTTCAGGGAAACAAATTGCTTTGATAAGAGGTATAAAAATAGATAGGAACTCACTCTTTAGAAAAATCATCTGTTCCACTGGAAGGAGACAGTTGTAGCTTCTATTATCAAATCTGTGCTTGAGTTTAAAAAAAATATCTGTATTCTTCTTGGTAGATAATCATGGTGAATGCTAGTACTTCCTTTTCATGCTTCCTTCTTTGTTTTACCGTGTATATCAAAGTAGACAAGGAATGTAAAGTTATTTAAACTGTGTTATTCTTGGTTTCATCAAAGGCAGAATTGGATTGGATTATGTTATTCATGCACACAAGAGAAGGCTAGTTCCTGTAAGTACAGTTCCCTCCAGTACGAACTACCAATTATCCACATCCTCATTTTCCTACCTTAAGGGAACCTAGCTAATATTCTGATGATAGAACTAGATCTTGACTTTTCTGCCAGGAACTCTGCTGGCTTATCTTCACGGAGGTAGGAAAAAACCTTTCATCCAACCTGAGAGACTGAAACTCTGGCATATACATACATGTCTAGATACATGAAAGTTGATAACATGAAGTGTTCAGCTTGTCTTTGTTCCGTCAGGATGGAAACTGGAAATTCATCATCTCTTGCTTTTGATTGAGCAATGCACTGAAACATCATTCAGGTTTTGATATATTGCCTTCTGCTTTGCCAAACTCTGTGAGAGGAGAATTATGTGGGCTTTCCTTGTTCTGCCAACTACATGTCATGATTCATTAAAAAAGTGATCACTTACGCTTTTTGCATGTCCTTTCTGCCTGCAGTGTTTTCCTGAATGGAATAGGTGAGCAGTGGAAACTGTTTCAGGGCCGTGTAAAGCAGAATGGTAGTGAAAAATGTTCACTGCTTCTCTATTCTTTTATCTCCTTCTAAATGTTAAGAGATTTCTACCTGTGTTAAGAAATGTGCCTTCAGAGCCCCCTGGAATGTGGTAGAGGATTGTACTGAATTAGGGTCTAATTTTCCTTCTTCCTTTTTTTTTTTTGTACTAAGAGAAATAAAGTTTTATGACGACAGTGGTTATTTAATTTTGGTGAAAATGAAGTTTCGATTTTGGTCAACGGGCTGAAGTTCTATTCCTCTTTTCTCAGTTAAGATGACACGAACAAGACTGTATGTGCATGCACTTACCTTTCTAGTGTTGTCTCTCTGCCAGTTAGCATTAAACCATGATAGCAAAATGTACTTATTTAAATTAATTTCTGTTTCTCATTATCAATAGCATAAAACTGAGATCAATGCAATGTAGTAAGTTGACATTCCTGATGTGGAAATTCTTAATGATGAATACAAAATCCCATGGATCAAAGTAGTGTCTATAAAGCCAACAGACATAATTTTACTGCTATCATGTGTGGCTACTGTTCCCATATTATTTCTTAATCTAGGGTTTACTACAATTTTATCTAATAATCTAGTATTTTATTCTGCCATCTAGACTTGGATTATGAAGAGTGTTTGACTATGATTGGTGTGTGTAGACACAGCTCTGCGAGGGTGTAGAGTCTTCTTGCAGAAGCCCATAGTTTAGGTCTGGTGCCCATCTAGTCTGAGTTGCCGTTCAAAGCAAGGCCAATTTGAAGGCTAGATTATGACGCTCAGGGCCCTCTCCACTCAAGTTCTGAATGTCTAAAAAGGTGAAGATTCTAAAGGGTCTCTGAGTACCTGATCTAGTGCTCAACTACCTTTGTTGTGCAGATGTTTTCATTCTTTTGATTAGAATTTCCCTTGCTGTGAGTAATGTTAGCTGTGTGCCTCTAAAGGTTTGGCTCTGTCTCTCTATAATGTCCCTTTTTTTAGTGGAAGACTGTAGTTGTATCCAGGCTAAACAAACTGACCTGCCCCAGCCTCTCCTCAGACGCAATGTGATCATCTCAGTGGCACTCTGCTGGACTTCCTCCAATGTGGTGGTGTCTCTCTTGTGGCCAGGTACTCATAGCAGGGCATGGTACTCTAGATGTAGCTTTACTAATGCTGAGTGGAGGGGAATAGTAATTTCTCTCAATATCCTTGTTTAAGTTCTTGCTGATGCACCCACCCCAACACACAGGTGGGTTTTTTTTTGCTGTGAGAACACATTAATGACTCACATTTGTCTTGTCCACCTGGACATTGCTCCCACGTCCTGCAGCCTCTAGGCTGCACAGCTGCAACCTAGCCAGTCTGCAGCCTGTACAAGCATGGGGTTATTTTCTTGGGTTTGTGATCCAAATATGAGGTTCTTTCATTCCAGGTGCAGGATTTTGCATTTACCTTTGTCAGACTTAACGAGCTTTCTTTTGAGGAATTCCTTTGACTTGCCAAGGCCCCTCTGAATGGTAGTCCTGGCCCTCATGAAGATATTAAACAGTATCAGCTTCAGTGTTGACCATTGAGGAATGTTGCTAATGATTTGCTGTCTCTTGAACCACCAGCTGCTCAGTTCATCCAGATTGTGACTTTACTGTAGTCTACTCCTTTATTCAATATGTTCCCGTCTTGTTTACAAAGGTACTGTGAGGGTGACTAGGCACTGGAACAGGCTGCTCAGGGAAGTCATGAGGTCTCCATCCTTGGAGATACTCAGAAGCTGTCTGGACACAGTCCTGGGCAGTCCTGGGAATAGCAGGCCCTGCTTAAGCAGGGAGGTTGGACCAGGTGACCTCTGGAGGTCCAATCCAACTGATTGTGTGATTCTGTTGAAAGCCTTGCTAAGGTCAAGGCTAAAGAGATAGGGTGCCTTCCTCTTTCCCACTAAGCCAGTCATTTCTGCATAAAACCTAAGCAGTCAAGTAAGATTTGTTGTTGATAAATTTAAGTTGTTTTATTTTATGTATGTAGACTATAACAGCAAAATCAGTACCGAGATCCTCAATGGAAAACAAACTAAAAGAAGCCCAATCGGTTTTGTGGTGGTTTACATCACCATGTAGAAATTCCCCTCTGCCAGATTACTGGGAGCACCTCTGCCAAATTACTTGGAAGAATGTGTTTGAGACTGGCAATGGCCTGTTCAGTCTCCAGGTTTGTACATTTGGAAGCTATGATATTTAATTATGCATCTTATCTGCTAAGCTATTATCCTTAAACAAGGGGGAAAAGGAGCTTAAAAAGATGTAGCCCATTGGCTGACAAAACTGAGTGTTATGTTTTTGATCTAATTGAGTGAGCATCCTCAAATCCCTCATGATTTGTAGGTGATTTACATGTTTGTGAGAGACTTGATGTGGTCTTACTGGCCGGTAGGCAGAGATGTGTGATGGTCCAGAAAATACCTTAATTCTTTTATATTGTTTCAGGTGTGTTGTTGAATAAACTCATAAAAGATTTTTGTCAGGAGTTCTGTTTTCTAATACATCCAATCTCAAATCAGTGTGTGCTCTGTGTAATAACAGAGTAAGCTGCAGAGCTGCATCAGGCTGGAGAATGTGACCTGGTGTAATCATATTAACTTGTCCTACCTAATGCCATTCCAGCAAAAAACAGACTGACTCTTCAGCAAGCAAATCTTCTGTGCATTAAAAAAAGAAAATTTGAGGTATGCGTATGATCTGTGGCTTTTTTTTTTTTTTTTTCTGTTCAAGATACAGTGCTGTTGTTATCATTTGAAAAGAAAATGAAGGTTGAGGGAAGCAGACTTAAGGATTCTAACAGACCTGATGACCTTCTTAGGAGGACAAAGACAAGCAACTGTTGAAAGAGCCAAGTGACTTCCATAGTAGATCCACACTCTTTAAAAACTGTTTTCAGTTACACTCTGGATTCAGATAGTGATGGCATGCCAATTACAGGTTGGTTTAGATCTAGATTTTCTGGAGGCCAGTCTGCATTTTTGGAATTCCAGTCAACTTGGAACAGTTGTAAACATCCTTAGGTCAGATTCTCCTCACTGAGCAAAAAGTTGTGTATGGTTAAAGTACTTCTGTCTTTACCTAGTGAAGTTTCAAAGTTGATTTCATAGATTAACATCTCTGGCAGATTCCATCACTGGAGAGTCATACATGGAAAGGAACTGACCAGATTTAACTCTGGTTCCATTAGAAATTCTCAGGAATACCTTGCAAAAGAGCTGTCCTGAAAGCTTCTTTGGGTGAGAACTATGTGGTTTAGTCATCCTGTTCTGATGCTTAGTATTCAATTGCTCTCTCTGTTGCCCTTGGACTGGCAATTCCATCCATTAATCTTAAGCACTTTGCTAACTTTGATTTTTTATTTTCTTTATTTTGTGAATTAGTGAATATCGCTTATTAGTGTTCTGCTACCCCTGCTCTATAAGCACAGAGGCTGAAGCATGGAGGGTGTGTGTGTCTGGTTGGAGTGGGTTTTAAAATTCCTGCAGGACTTACCCATGGCTGAATGCACAGATAATGTTAGGTACTACAGGGAAGGTGTACTCAGCGGGGCTCCCAACAGGCCAGATTTCCCAGTAGCTCCGAAGAGGTGCCTGTTGGAACTCATTATGTCTCCTTATGTCTCTTTCCTGCCTGCATTCATGGGTTTCCCTCTGTGGAAAACAGAAGGGAATGGGCATGCCCAGATTTCGATCTGATAAGCAGCTGTGACTTCAGCGAAAGGGCATGCTAGGGATTAGGACTCAGGTAGTGCTGTAGGAATCATGTGCCTGGTAATGCAGTTAATAGAGAACCTAGGGAATTAACCTGTCCACAACATCGTTCTGCACAAACATCAATGGAACGTGTCCCCAAGAAGTGCCAGGGACCAATTTAAATCTCCTGACTCTTCTGATACAGCTTGATTGATGCCTTTAGGGGTTTATGGGTGGCTGTTGAACAGGGGAGTGCTAACTTCAGGTTCATTGCCCTCCAGTGAAATTATTTAATAATAGAAGACCAGGTATTGTATTTGTCTCGTCTATATATTACTAGTCTGTGTATGTATTGGAAAAATTATGTCTACTTGGGAAAAATGAGGAACTTATTTTACTTACTGTGATACAGTATGGAAGAAGCCTGGGTTACTACCATCAATAGTAAAGTGCATTGTAAATTTTATTGAATTTAAATTAAAGACACTTATATTCTGAATGTTTTTACTTTGTTTAAAATATTAGAAAATGAGTTTTACTGCTGGAGAAAACAAAGGTGAAATACGTATCTATAAAATGTTTGTATTCTACTGGAATTATTATCAGGTTAGTTTCAGAGGTTCTGGCACTCTACAAAATAGCGTGAGAAGCTATATACATGCCAGTGTAGTTTGAGGTAAGTTTCTCAGTCTTACCTGTGATTAAGTGTTTGTACAAACTAAATGCTGGGACCAGTGTTTTTAAAAAGAATGAAATAAAATGTGGTAGAGAAGATTCTTTTCATCCTGAAAATAAACAAGTTGTTTAGAGGAAAATTCACAGGGAATGTGATGTCTTTAAAGACAGTATTGCAGTTATCTTTTTCCATGGTTATGTGATGTGAGATATGTTTGTGTAGAAGTGTTACCTTCTTTTTGTCCCATTTGGCTGCTGCAGATGCCTTCCCTCCTGTCTCCAATCCTTGATAATGTCTGCTCTTCCCTTCCCTCTTCATCTCAAACCCCACAAATTTCCTTAGTACCGTGAATTAGGCTCATCCTGCAAGCATGGCATGTATAGACAGTATAAGGTTTGAGGCTTTTCAATGTTCATTTTTAGAAACAAGAATGAATGAGACATTTTCCATTCCAAGGGCCTCGTGCAAATCATACTAAAGCCACTTGGCTCCAGTCCAGAGTTTCATGTAAAAATCGTCTAAAACTTACTCTGATAGTAAAACTTTTACCCACGCCTGCTCCTCTTCTGAAATTTTTTTCCTGTTATGTGCCACTTGCTCTTTTTGGTGTCTTTCCTCATAACCATTTCTCTTAGTCTTTGGCAGTACTTGTGACATATAAATGTACGTTAACAGGATTCTAGGTGGGATTACATGTTTGTTTTAATATTGAAAAGGTTTGTCTTCGTGGATGGGCTTGATCTTAACAGCCTTGTAAACTCTACTTGCAGCATATTATGTGAGTCACTGTGATGGGAAGGAGAAAAAGAAATAGAGAGAAGGAGTTCTGGCTCCTTGAGGGTTTATCTAGTCAAAGTTAAATCATGACTTTAAAACCAAAAAGTATTAGCCTGGATTTTTTAAAGTTTTCAGCTCCCAACTGAGTTTTGCTCTAAATCATGTGTTTAAATAGAACTTACCGTTACTATATTAGCTTCAAATTCTAAGCCTATTTGTCCTAACTGAAGCTAAAAGTTCTTTAAAAGGTAAAATATTGTTTTATGTATCATCTGACTGCATCCTCTAGCTGTTTGACTCAAGTAATGTGACACAAGTAGTTTGTGTGCAATCAATCCTCCAATAGCCAAATACCAGGATTTTGTCTGATGATAACCAGATTAACCTTGCTTTCCTGTCAGTATGGCAATGTTTTTTATGCAAATCGTTTGTAAAAAATATGTAGTTTGGTCAGCATCAGATGTTTAAAAGGTTGATAAGTTAAGACATTATTCTTGCAGGTACAGTCACTGGCTCTGAGCACATTCATATTCTCTTGCAGTGAAAGTAATTTGCTTAAGTCTTCTTTATGCTTGCTGTGAATTAGTCAATCATTTTTTTCTTGCCTTCTGTGTTCTCTGCTACTTAAATACACTTCTTGCAGAGAATTTTGTGGGAAAGTTTTGATTCTGGTTGGTTGGGATTATTTAGTTTTGGTTTGTTGTTTTTTTTTCCTGTGAAAGAGGAAGGAAAAGCATATGAGAGATTTCTGTCCCAGCCTAAATAAATAAAGTCAAAAAACTGTGTGAAGGGAACCTATCCTAGCAAGATAGATCAAACATTTCTCATATATAAACTCTTATCTAGTACTGAAATCTTTATGTTGTAACTTCAAAACGGAGAGATCTGATCTATTTAGAAATAGTCCGCAGTTTGTGTGAGCAGCATTTATCTAAAACCAGCCTTGTGAGAAAAAAAATCTGTTCTCTTCCTTACTCTCTACACCTTGCTTTGTTGTTGTCTAGTTGCAGAATATATCTGTTAAGCTTTTCTTCAGAGATAAAAACATCTTAAGCCTGCAGCCATCCTGTTTTCCCTCAGCAAGACTTTACAGCTTTCCATGTTTGTTTAGAAGTAGGCAGAATTGACAGCTGGATACTGTTAATTCACACCAGTAAAGTTAGCAATGCTCTGCAGTTTGTGTGACATAGAATCTGCAATTGCAGCTGGGGGATGCAGTTACATTCTTGTAATGTAACTGCATTGTAACTTGCCATGTCCTTTTCTGGTGTTGACAAAGTAAGTATGTAAGAGATTTTATGTTTGGGGCGTTTGATTGCTTGTTTTTAAACCAGCTAAAACACAAATCTTAGAATACTGACAATGATACACATTGGATGTAAATTAATGTTTCCCCCCTCTTACTTCTTGTAGGATTCTCTGTTTTGGAGCATAGTGCATAAATTTTTAGCCATGTAATGAAGTATGATCCTTATAGAAATTAAACTGTGCCTCAGTTTGACCCAGCTGGTGAATGTCCTTTTAGCTTGAGGAGAGCACAGTAACACAGCTCTCCTACCTCCCTTCAGAGGATGAGGCTTTTAAGTAGAACAGTGTTTCTAGTTGCTCTCTATTCATTTCCCTCACAAGGAGAAGAGCATCCCCTCTGGATGGCCTATCTGCCTAGGACCTCTGGCTGTAGATCCTTGGAGCTACCAGTGTTACTTATTCTCAGGGCTACCTAATTAATGGTTTGCTATGGTATGGCTTATTGGGCTTGGCTAGTTCACATAAGTACATGGAGACCTACTTATAATACATTAATTAGTTGATAGGCAAGATGTCCCTTCTTACCCTGAAGCATTTTTTCATTAGACAGTTGTTCTGTGCATGATTTTGCGTAAAAGAGAGGCCTGGATTGTTTTTAAGGCTGGGATTTTTCTTTGAATGAAATCTGGATGTGCACATGATTTCTGAACTTTCTGAAAGTTCTGCTTCCTGAACTTTTTATTAATTAGAAAATTAATTTTATGAACTACAGATAGAAGCAAATAATGCATAGGACTGGCTCTAGGTCTCTTCCCCTCCCAGCTGAGAGAATACCCTCCCTGTAAACTGTTCCACTTCTGGCACAGTCACTCTTATAAGCTATGCAGTGGTTCAGATGTGAGAAAGAGGTTAGAGGATGCTTCTAAGCAGATGATTCTGCAGTTTGAGATCTAGGAGTTACTTGTTATTATGGGAAAGGTCAGACCATGGCAGTTAGTTATTTAATTAAATGACTGTATCTGCTATGTAGCATGCTGAGTTCACAGTGGATTTAGGACAGTTGAGTTACATTTCCTGTTTGTCCCTAGCCAGTGTTTTCTTCATCAGTGGGTCTTGCAGTTACCTGGGGCACTTAAACAGAGTTTGAGCAGATCTAAAAAAAATTACACTTATCCTAAAGCTAAAATAAAAGTGAACTGTGTTCTCAGTAAGAAATATCGTCCTACTCTATCAGTTCGAAAGTCTGGTCCAGTATCTTTTTTTCCAAAGAACAGCTAGAGAAAATTCTAGGAATAAGGCAGGCACAGATGTCTTCCCTGGTATGCACTTCTAGCAATGTGCAACCTGGATGTTTCTGACAAAGCGTATTTCCTGATTGAGGTACCTAAAGTAGGTCAAAGTACAAAACTTACTTTGATATACAACTGCATTAAGCTGATCTCAAAATCCCAAGAAGAAATAAACACCACCAGAACATGCTTGTTCAAGAGACTAAGGACTGAGTTCCTCTATTTTTAGGTAGTAACACTGCCCGAATTTTAGATGTTGCCTTGTGTCTTTGTTATTTTTTCTGAAAGCCAGTCACTAATATTCCTAGAGAGACATTTTGTTACCGATTTTGAGAGAGAAACTGGAAGCAACTAGTCAAGCTAATGTAGTTTGTTAGTTAACTAAGGCAGAAATAGATGATTGTGACAGAGACTGGATAATTTTTAAAAAGTTAGTCTGTCCTCTGTTTTTTCCCCTCTCCAGCAGATCAAAAAAGAAAAAAATAGTGGGGAAGGGGGGAAGCTAATCAGTGTCTGAATGTGTAGGATTCCACTTGTCAACATTGAGATGTGCATTGTTTTGAGCTTCCTATTCATGGGGAAAACATAAAAACCCTTGGCAGATCCCAAGTATTATGGGGTAGGCATAGCAAGTCTCTTAATGAGGCACTGCAATGCACCGAAACCCTCGAAGTGCTCTAGTAACTTCTCAGACACATATAAGCAGCAACCTGTAGTCTCCTGGTTTTCTACTCCCTCTCTTGCCTTTATGTGGCCAAAGTAGTTTTGACCTCCTCTGCCCCTGGTGGTAAAAGGGTAGGGCAAACAAAACTCTTGAATCTGGATAAATCGCAATTTAAAACAAACGAGCACCCTTCTTGTACCTGGCTTGTGTTATAAGCAATCACTTTATTCATGATGGTCCAATGGTACTACTGTGAATGGGTAAGATTTATTTATTTTAGTATACAGTAGCTTTTCTGAAAATTACTAGATGCCTACCAGTTTCACAGCTGTCTCAGAAAATAAAGTACACATTTTTAGAACTAGGTTTTAAAACCCTCTGTGGTAATAGAAACAAGAGTGAAAAGGAAAAATAGTCTGTTTGGTTTCTGGGAGTAACTATGAAACCAGTTAGTGTAAATAGTGGGGAAAGCCTGTTCAGACTAATTCTATGTGTCTATTCTGTGTGTCTGTGGTGTTCTCATCTTCATAGTGAGCAATACTGAATAAGGTTAGTATTTACTAATTTGAAGACAGTATTCCTTCTGCCTTGTTTTTGTTTGGCTTTTACGAATTTGTTTTTATTTCTTCATTTTTGTTCAAATAATCTATGAGGTGCTATTGTAGAGACTGTGCTCGCATTAGCAATTTTTCATAGTTTTGTGTATACGAATTTCATAGTTTTATGCTCAGCTTGATTATGAGAACTGGAAATGGTACAGTGATGAGTCATGTACCTAGGACAAAAAAAGTTGCTGTTCTCATGAGATACAAGTCCTGTGAGAGTGTCCAAAGCAGCTATGGATGTCCTAATCAACAGAAGATTTGTAAACCTTTAGGAAGATACGCAAGCATGTGAACCACGAACTGTTTTGACTCCCTTCCCTTCTCAAGTGCTTTGGATACAAATAAACAGTATCTAGCGTTTTTTAAAGAGTCTTTGGTAATTCCGACAGTTCTGCTTTTAAGGGACTGACTGTAAATTGGATTGGCTGGTATAATCTCTGGGAGTAGATAGGGGCTTATTGAACAGTGGGAAATTGTTACTTTTATTTATTTTTTGCCTTGGGAGAAAGAGATTTATGTCTGTAATAATACTTACGTATCCCTTAAGTTAAGCAGTGGCTGTGGTACACCCACAACCTAAAGTTACCTTAAGTTCCTTTGGCTTTTTTCTGCTTAGATAAGCACCATGCTGAATATTGCCACATGTGCCTGGCTGACGTCTGTATCTTTTTAATCCTTTCAAATACCTTGAAGACTTTATTATATTTAAAGTGTCCTAGCTCTTCTGAGGATATCAACTTTGTTCATTACTAATGTCAATGCTACTATAGATGTAATCTTTAGATAATCTGTTCTGTCTCAGTGGAACTATGATAACATGGTACAGTGAAATTGGGGATAAATGCTCACAAAAGAATTTGATGTACTACAGTTGTTCATACAGTTGTCTGATCCCAGATTCAAGTGTGTAGCTTATTTTGAGAGTGCTTTACTCAAAACTCTGGCTGGATTAAACCCACAAATAATGTACTGGTACCTCAAATTCTGTTAGAATCTGAATTAAGCCATGTGTGCTGTTGGGCAGTCCCCTTGCAGAAAACAAGTTCCAAAATGGCTTTAGATTTTCTGTCCTGAATCGGTGATGACAAATCAGCGTGCCTCGGGGCACGGATGCTGCTGGTGCTTGCTTAGCAAAAGGGAATTACTCCTGAAGTCCTCCATTAGCTGTGCTAGTGTTTTGCTGGAAGACAGTGTTGCCCCTCTGTTATCATGGAGAAGAAAACACTTGGTCTTTCTCTTGAAGCTTGTAAGTACAGTATGAAGTGATACATGAGAGTTTAATGTCTCTATTCCATCTTCTTGCCTATGTGTGTGCACATATGTAGCAATTGTATGCCTACGTTACATGTTACTGAGCTCTGCAGGGAACACCAGTACAGATTAGAAAAATTAAAAGGCAAAATGGTTTGTGTTAGCAAGGGAAAAGATTTACTGTGAATGTGATTTAAAAGTTATAAGTGATCAAGCCAGGACTGATTTTTACTTTTTTTTGATCTCTCTCTTCCTGCAAGATAAGGAATTTTTGTTGTATTAATGAACATAGTTTGACTTAATCTCAGAAAATAGGTGTCAGATGCAGCTGGGAAGATACTCTGATACAGTTCTGCAGCAAAAATAAAACTGTAAAATGCCTTAGTATCTTGCAAGGTAACAATTAACATAGATTTACACTAGTGTTACAGGTAGCAAGTAAGGATGGACTGTCACAACACACAGCAGAATATGTTGCCAAATGCAGTTAGGGAAATGTTTTCAATATTACTGTGCATAGTTAAAGTGGATTAAAGAGTGTATGAGAGATTATGTGGGAATTGTGGTATATCTACAGAAGAATTTATCAAGGAATGACTCTCATGCCATCCCATCTCCCCACGATATTTTTGCATAAGTATTGCAGATTCTAATTATTTGCCTTGTTTCTCCTGTCAAACCATAATTATGCAGAGGTTGCTTTTGCAGTGGAAGCTGTTGTAAGCTGGTGTGTTGAAAGCTGTTGTGTTTTTATTTCACTGCTGTTACTTGGTGTTCTCATCATAGAATCTAGGCTGAAGCTCTTCTGTTTATACTGGAATTGAGCAGGATTGACATAAGCTATGCCTAAGGCATAGCCACCACCCTCTCATCTTCTCATCAAATAGAATCTTGTCTGTCTTGTCCCCCTTCTTATTTTGCAGTGCTTTGGTGATGTACTTTGGGGGTCAGAAACATTTTAAAAGTTCGTGTGAAGCACAATAGAATGAAGGCCAGATAGTGTGAGTTTTCAGGACTGCTGAAATATCAGTAGCCAGTAACAATCTGCAGAATAATGACAAAGTTTTTAAGGTCTTTGAATTTTTTATTTTGCACCTCTGTCTTCTTTTCTTACTTCTAAAGTGACCTTCCCTACAGCTAAGGGTCGGGTCTTTCTGGATAGTATGCCAACCGCCCTGATAATGTGTCACTTGGCCTCTAGAGTTTGTTGCCAAACGTGGCATAAGTAAGGGTAAAAATTAGTAAATTTTAAGGAAGAGGATGTGAAATAGAAAGCAAAGTAAATTGTTGTGCCTTGTACGAAATCTCAAAAGTATGTTTTCTTGAGGTCATTAATTTGATCAGTTATAATGCCATGTTGTCTTTTCATAATCTAGCTTTATGCATTTTGTAGGTAACACAGATGGATGCAAGTAGATTCATGTCTGATGCCTGGACCTAAACTCTAAGCCCTCAATTTTCTAGCTAATGTCAGAGCAAGTTTTGTGTGAACTGTGTTCAGAGCTATACAGTTCAAGTAAGTATTCAGTCAGATCTAGAGTAAACTCTTTTGGACACTGTTTCTCACAGCCTTCTCCTGGGCAAACTGGCAAGATACAGATTGGATAGGGTGGCCTGTGAGATAGCTAGGAAACTGGTTAACAGACCAGAGTGATTGGTGTTTTTTACTCAGGCAGGTAGCCTGTCACAAATGGGGACTTCCAAGGGTCAGTACTGGACCCTACACTGTTTAATAGCTTTATAAGTAATTTGGATGATGGAATTGACAGCACTGTCAACATGCTTGCTGATGGCACCAATCTGGGTGGTGAGTTGGACCATTCGGAAGGGTAAGCCGTCTTGGAGAGACCTGGACAGGCTGGAAGGGTGGGCTATCAAGAACAGTATGAATATTAACAATGACAAATGAAAAATTCTGCCCCTGGGACAGAATACCAAAGCATGCAGTACAGGTGAGATCTGCATGGCTGGGGAGCAGCCTTGCTGGAAGGGACCTGGGGGCCTGATGAACAACAAGCTGAACACGAGTCAGCAGTGTGCTGCTGCAGGAATGAAGGTAGGTCAGATCCTGGGCTGCATCCACAGGGACATTACTAGCTGAGATGGAGATGTGATCATCCCACTCTGCTCAGTGCTTGTGAGGCTGCACTTGGAGTGCTGTGTCCAGTTCTGGCCTCCACAATTCAGGAAAGATGTGGACAGACTGGAGAGGAGCCAAAAGAGGGCTACAAAGATGATCAAAGGGCTGGAGAATCTGCCCTGTGAGAAAGGACTGAAGGAGGATCATCTCCACAGAGAAGAGAAGGCTTGGGGGAAACCTCATCACAGGATTCTGGTATTTCAAGGGTGGCTGCAAAGAGGATGGAGTCTCTCCACAAGGAGCCATGTGGAAAAAACCAAGGGGGAGCAGATACAAGTTGCACTGCAAGAGGTTTAATCTCAATATAACAAAGAAATTTTTATACTGAGAACAATCGTTCACTGGAACAACTTCCCCAGAGATGAGGTAGAGTCGTTATCACTGGAGGTTTTAAAGATGCAATTGAACAGAGTGCTTGATAATTTATCTAGGTTCAATTTCCTATGTAAGGTTGGACCAGATGATCTTTTGAGGTCCCTTCCAGCCTTGGCTGTTGAATGATTCTGAGATTGTTTTTACAAGTAAATTGTTTTGTGACCTTGCATTCTGATGAGTGTCAATCTCTCTTCCCCTCCTCTCTGTCCTGCTCCCTTTGAGGAAGGACTGCCTCAACATGAATCAGCATTACTGCAGTTCCTACCCATGAAGCCAGTGGCCAACATGTGGCCAACCCAGGAGGACTGTAATGAGATTATTGTTTTTTCTTGGTCAAAGTGCCCCCCCCCCCCAGCAAACTTCTGAATCATTAGCCTGGCCTGACTGGTACTGACAGTGGGTCGGGAGCACTGCCCGGTCATTTCACTTTGTTTCCTACCAGTGACTTTTTTTGAAATGACAAGTTTTTCATAAATGAAGCTGCAAAGAACAAAATGAAGAAAAGTAGAAATGGGATTCAGAACATAATCCGAACTCCAAGATCTACAAATTGATTTGGCTTCTTTTTCACTAGATCTAGAGATTAGTTTAAATTCTCCATTTTAATTACTAGTTTTTGTAGATCTCTTTAGAGTACTGATACTATGGTGTGAACAGTGGCAATGCTAGGAAACATTTTAAAATAAGTTAAAAAGACTGCTCATTCTGCAAGAAGCTCTGTGGTCTGGCTCTGTTCCAAAACAAGTCTTATTATTTGTCCTGAGACACACAGTTAGAAACATACGTTTGTCTTGATTACTCGAAATGTAGTTCTCTAATTAGTTGATGTCAGTTCTGGTTCGGCAGTTTGGCAGTGAGAAATGGTTTTTTTGCATACATTCAGTTGATTCAGAGCATGAGAGGAAGCTTAGTTGTTCACCTCAGGTACAAAACCAGAGTTATCTAGGCATTACTGATTAAAGGAAACCATCCATATGCTGGATCTTTTTATATGCAGTTAATTACTGCCATATGGAAAGAAATCTTACATCATTCCTCATAGGTACACTATCCAGTACTGCAGGCTGAGCAGACCTAGGAATTTATTTTAATTGTTAATGGTAGGTTTAATACCTCTTACAAACTGGAAATGCCAGGAAATAATTGGTATCTCAGTTCATGGGATTGTTTATCATTTAGATGGCCCTCACACAAACTATAAACAGTCTAAATACTAATGTTGGAAAGACCAATTTACATCAGTACTTAATGTTAGTCTATACTTAGCTCTTCCTTGTGTTTCCCATGAGGGCAATTTCACAGTGAGAGCAGCAGGAATGAGCACTGCTTATGGCAAGCCATTAGAAGTACTTTTTTAAGAAAACAGAATAAAATATTATTGTAGGAGGTTTTAAATTACGGAAACATCTAGAGCATTTTACCTGTACTTGGACTCTTGTTGTCTGAGTGTATATATATAGTACTGAATTGGTGCTGGTACTGCTATGGGGAAGTGGCTAAAAAATATCACGCTGTTCTATGTTAGCTCACCAGCTACTCCAAGAAGTCTGTAGCAATGGATGAGGGTGTTGTCATTGCTGGTAGCTGGATTTGAAATAGCCCTTGTGATCTGCTTCCTTTCAAATAAAACCATGGGCTAATTTTAACATCTGGTTATTGGTGAGATAAGATGCTTCATGTTCTAGAGACGACAACATTGCTTGGCTGCTGTGATCAACTGGTTATTTTATATATTATGATAACAATTATGTACAGAAAGGTAATATAAATGTAGTAAGTATATTGGTAAGTTTAGTGCAGGTTCAGGACCTTAAATCATCTCACCTTCTAAGTCACTGCTTTCTGCTCATGCAGGAAATCATCAAGGATTTGAGGAAAGTAATGCTTTTAATTGGCACTTATTTCACTTGCTCTGAAAGGTCTTTTTACATGTAATTCGGTAAACCTGTTGGCTCTGAGATATTCTGAAGCCCTGTGTGCTTGGTACTCATGCTGATAATGAGCAGTATCAGACCTGAATGAATTTATAATCTTATTGAAGGCACAGGTTTCCTCTGTAGGAAACCTTGTGTGTTACAATTTAGCTGTGTCTGTCTTTATCTGGGAGAGAACTGGGACCATCAGGTTTCCTGTATAGGTCCTTTGTTGCATTAATCTTAAAATTTCACTGCTGCCTTTCAGATGTTGGATGTGCTCTTTGGCACTGCAGCTAGGTCTGATGAACCCCTCACTAGGGAAGCTGCACATTTAGGTTTGCAGTAGTCAACTCTGGGTTTGGGATGTGGCGAGAAGGCTGCAGCCTCAACTGTAAGCAGGTATGTTCTGCTTGGTGCCGCAGTCCACGTGGCAACTGACACACTGGAACCAAGGAGGGATGTCTGAAATTTCCTTCCAGTAGAGGGAATGGGAGCTGGGAGGAATGGCTTAGAGGGCATATGGACAAAAACTTACACATGAGCACTCTGGAAGGACTTCCTTGGTAATTCTTTGCAGGTTGCCCCAGGATACAACCATGGAGAGAAGGACACATTGCAGAGATGGAAACTGAGATTGTTGTCCACACTTGATTAAGAATAACAGAATTTCACAACTAGGATTGTTTTCAGTTCCAAATATATACTACTGCAGCAAGACTTGTCATGTATTTTCACAGAATTGCAGAATGGTTGAGTTTGGAGGAGAGAAGGACTAGGATAGTAGGGATTAGGTATTCTCTTGCTTTCCTTTTTGAAGAAGGATGTGCTTAAAAGCTAGCATCTCTGGGTTCTCCGCTTACAGAAGAAGTCAAGCTTGTGTCCTTTTTTTTTTTTTTTAATAGAGCAGTGGCTCTGCATACAACAAAGCCAAATAACTAGATTCCTTGCCAAATCACTTAACACAGAAATATTTTTAAAAATATGGATTACTTTCTCACATTGTCCTTTAATGAAAGAGTCAGTAGCAGCATATCACAGCTTTGTGCGTAGCATACAGTTACAAGGGTTGAACACCAATGTCTTCTAGAGTAACAACAGGGGATCCTGAGATCACTTCTTGTTGAATCTGTCAGCTCTCAGTGCTGTCTCTTAAGCTGAGACTTATTCAACCTGTTAAATGAGAATTTAGTTTGGGAATCACTGTCTTCTTTTTACCTCTTAGAATTGTTTCAGTGCATCTCGCAGTGTTCTTTCAGTCCTCTTCAATTTTTTTTCTCCCATTCCTGAAGCCATGACCCTTGTGGTATAAATGTTGTGAGTCACACAGCTAGAAAAGCAAACAAGAGTGCTGTGGCCTGTGCATGACCGTGGAGGTCATGGGTTGAGGAATGGGAAATTTATGTGCTCCAGAGCTTGTTTACTGCAGATTTGATGATCCACAAAGATTTATAAAATAATGCTTTTTTTATAATACTGCCTATAGCAGCACCTACGTTCTTCTTTCTTCTAAGTAACAATGATGGCTGGACTCCTGTCAGACAGCTCATGGGTCCCAGCTAGCCCTGTGTGAGAGCTGGGGACAGGTAGCACGCATGCAAGCTCTGGGCATTAGCAATCCATAGGCTGTGACTGCTTTTAGCAAAGAACTGGCCCAGTTTCATTGCTGCTGTCTACTGAAACTTGAGTTTTCCATCTCAATGAGCAGACTAGTGGGAAGCAGAGTGTTGCAGATGAGGTCTGAAATGCCACAGTATCGATAAAAATAATAACAGAAATTGCTCCCCCCCTCCCGACTTCCAAAACGGATGTTTGTTTGTTTATTTTGTTACTTGAAGTTCAGCTTTCTGTGCAGCGTTAGTGGTCCTAACTAATACTCTTTCTGTAGCTATTAATTCCTTCCCTGCTGATATATTTGGAATATGTCTCTGATACATTACCAGCTCTTCCTGGTACCTCCTGTTTTCTGAGCAGTAATGCATGAATGTGTTTAGCTTTTTTGTGTTGTCTTTAGTACAAAAACAAATGTTCTTTCTTTGTGGTAATGAAAAATTCTATGTATACTTCAGAAAAGCCTTATAATGTAATATTTTGGGGGGAAGAGTGATCTCATTTACTAAATTTAATTTGAAAAATGTTTATTACAAAAAAAAAAAAGGCCTTCTTTTGTAGTACTGGTTAAATGCTGTAGAAATTGCAGGGTTCACTACATACTTGGTCAGAAGGCAAAGCATATTTGCTCCTATAACTAATATGGCATATATTCATAGAATAAAAGCACTCCACAGTCTACTTTGATATGTTACATATAGGACTGACTGGGCACCAATGAAATATGAGAAATTGTATGGTGGCCTCAATGACCGATTCTTTTTATTATTTTTTTCTAAGGCTTTTATGATTTTACAGTTGTTTAAAAAATGTCTTTTCCCCTTCCACTCTTAAAGGTAGAGACCTGTGGGTTCTTGTTCTGGGAAGGTTTCCAACCCATCATAAGATTGGCATTCCAGAGTTCAAGTATGTTGCTAATATGCATGGGGATGAGGTACGTTTCAATTTTTGCAATGTCATTTATACCAAATACACTTACCAGGGGTTTAGAGTGAACTTTTCTCTCATGTACTACTTATTATTGAGGTATGTCATAACTCAAAGAGGACATAATATGCATGTATTTCTTGAGGAATTTTAAGAATAATGTTCCCTTGTTTTGGTGGAAAGGCTTTAGCGGACCTTACATCATAGTGAAGAGTCCTACAATCCTACAACCAAGACCTCTCTTAAGTAGAGAGCTTTGTCTTCTCCAAGTGATAAAACCCAGAGGCTTTAACTTTCCTGTCGGTGAGTCAGATTCAGTAGTTTGCTTGTACATTATTATTTCCTAGGCGTGGAATATGACTGATAAAACTCTTCAAATACATCCTAAGATTAAATAATAATTGCTGTGAAGCATCAAATTATTTATTTTAGGCAGAAAATTTATCTTGGAAACCTTAAGCTAGGAACACCTAAATTCACCTGAGCTAACACAGTGAATACAAAACAAAAAGCAATTCCAAAGCAATTAACTTGCTCTGGGAAGAATGCCCACTTATTAATGATAAATAAGAAAGCGGTGATTATAAGCCTTCCTGGTGCAGTACATGAATCTGGATCAGAAACAATCAAAGCTTCAATCTCCTCTGTAGTACTTTCTTGCTTTCTATTTCTGTTATTCTTTAGCTTTACCTGCTTATATTAGTCATGTTCAGGATAAGTTTAAACTATGCAATATATTTTTATGCAGTCTTCATGTGAGGGTTAAATAATTTAGCAGGAGTGTATGTACATATATTTATATATATGCTAGTCTGTGAATTCCCAAAACTAAGAAAAATACGTGTAGTAGGAAGTGCATCCTGTGTAAAGGGCAATGTATCACAAGTTGTTACTATTAACAATACTGTGTGGGAGCACTTGCATGCCTACAGGCACTTGTGACATTTTGTGCCAAGAATTTTCCCCAAGTTAGACTAGTTCCACCTTGTTTGACAGTGGCTATGCTCAAAGTGCTGCTGGAAATTTGACTGATTTGGAATTTAGCTCTGTGTGGGAAGAAGGTGATTCATGGCTTCAAATGTGTTACTGGATGCCCAACACAGGGTTTGCAGCTCCTGAAACCTGTTTTGTGTCAGCAGGGGAGTACATGGTGCCTAGGAACTGAGGGTCCCTGTGACAGTCACTGGAGACTGCTGAAGGGAATTGCAAACCTATGGCTATAGATCACTGAGCTTTGATGGGAAGGAGGTGGAGAGCAAGAGCATGGCATGACTGTCATACCCAATGTTGCTGCACTACAGAAGGCCACATACATTGAAGCCTCCACAACGAAGAACCCGTGCCATTATCCCTGCCCAGATGGATACATACAAGGAGCTCTGAACATAGAAACAAGCGCCATTTTTATATCCATCGGGTTGGGATTTGCTGCACATTGGCAACTTAGATCACTGCCTAGGATCTAAGGTTTTTATTGTCTTCATGAGGAAATGAGGCAAGATTTTGTTTTAAAGTCAGACACAGTGCCAGTCAGTCTGAGCAGGGTTGATCCTTGAGATGCTTGGGTACCGTAGAACACTGAGTGGCATGCTATGTTCTCTCCTGTTCACTAGACCAAGCATGCACCTAGGGAGCATTCTGGAAATAGAGCTGTTCTTTTTTTCAGGCCCTCATGATGATCTTTGCCTAATGGGGGGTTTTTATGTATACATATAATGCACAGTTGGTGTTTGTTTTTTATCTGATTGTAAATGTATTTCAGATGTCAGGAATTGAATTCCTCATATAGAGAGGCATTGGAGAATTTGAATTTTTTTTTTCCCATAATCTAAGATTCTGCTGGATAGTCACTGGGGATAGATTCAACTACTCCCTCAATATATTAAGCAGATAAGTTTTGCCCTAATTGTATGACAAGCTTCAATTTGTGTGCCAGAATCTTCCATAAATTCATTGTGGGATTATGGTTTCAATGATCCAGTCAGATTTTTTGTGCTTCAGTGATGCTTTCCATAAATGATGCAAAATGAGAAAAGTTCTGTTCTCAAGTGTTGTTTGGTCATGCTGCCCTTCTACCCTGTCATGATCACACAGATGATACTTAACTTTGAGTTAGCTGGCCAGCTGCTCCTAAACCATAGAAGTTGGGAAGGATCCTGAATTGCATGTGTGTGGGCTGTTCACACATGCTGCTGGAAGAAAATCTAGGTTATTTGGAGAGTTGCCCAATAGGGAAGTTCTAATAAAATAATGTGAGTACACAATTCTAGGAAAAAAGTTTTTTCAGAACTGGCTGATTTTTTTCTTAACACTGTAATACGTAACCAGCCAAGATTTAAAATACTTGCTTTTATGTTCATCATTGCCAAATAGAGTGAACTTTTGCCCCAGATTCACAGAGAGACAATAAAAGACTCCTCCTGTTCTTTGTGTGACTGTATGAAGTTGGACACAATCTTTAGCAGTACTTTTTGTTTAACCCAAACCAGCTTAAAACTAATTTAAACTGACTCATCAACATGGCACTAGTAGACTGCACAAAATGCATAAGCTTGTGAAATGTTAATAGAGTCTGCACTCAGAAAGGTGAGGGAGAGTTTGCCTGCTGCTCTGGGGCAGCTCCTATTCTGAATTGGGCAGCAGCTGCTCTTGTCCCAGCCTCATACTCTTGCTTGAAAGATCTCTTTCTCAGCACATACACTCACACATTCCTCCCTGGGGAAGAACTGATTCCACTTAACATCAACCACAGCCAATCCCCTAAACACCCCGAAGTCATAAATGGAGTAGAACTGTCACCTTTGTACCAGCTGTGGCAGTGACTTGAGTCGATTCTATACAACTGAACCATAGGATCTAACTGGAAGGCTGTTCCTAAACCATGTGTATCACAGCAGGGAAATCCTTTAAGAAGAAGCATGTCTCAACAAACCGTAAACTACCTGTGTGTTTCTCCTTGTTCCCTTTAATGTATTAAGTGTATGGGTTTCTTAACTTTCTGCAGCTACAGTGTAACTGGGCCATCACAAGATAACATCTTTCTCAGGATGGCAATGCTGATACCAATTCTTTTCTCCTAAAGCGTTCACTTCTGATTGCTTTATTTTCTTAGTGTAATAGTATTTTGCCTCTTTCATTATGTGAAACTGAGCCTGAGCTGATAGGTCTAAGTTAACCTGCATGAAAGGATGTGTTTGTCTTGCTGGCTTGCCTTGTGAAATAAGTTAAAGTACCTATATCCTATTTTCTGTGTCATCATAGACATAGTCATATCCACAATAAGGTTTCCTGAGATGTGGCATGACATAAGGTTTTAGAGACATTAGGGCTTAGGTGAGTAAGGACTGGAGTAGTTTAATTTGTAATCAGTTTAATTGAGACTTAAAAAAAAATAACTGACAACACTAATTCTTGTATAGAATTTCTCACTCCCCATTTCCAAGAAAATAAATGGAAACTACATTTACACTATCAAGATACCACTATGGAAAAAAAGGCTTGTTTTTTTTTTTTATAACCCAGTTACACAAAAACAATTGTGCTATAAGGAATTTTCAGCACATATTCCTATGTCCTTAGTACTATGCAATATATTATGGAAGTGGGGTGCAGGGAAATAATACGTGCTCTAGAAAATAAAAAAATATTTATTAAAAAAAATTGCATTGTAAACCATTTTCCACCTGACTTCAGTATCAGCTGATGTAATGTTACGAAGGTCAGAAGCACCCGAGGTTTCAAAATTCAAAGCAATCAAATCTCAGTGCTAACAACAGACTTTAAAAAAAGCTGGGTGCTGCTGAGATCTGTTTCAACACAGTTCAACACTGCCTTGCCCCAGTTACCTTTTTCCTTATCTTCCTCAGACTGTTCTGAGTGGGAAAAGAAAAAGCTATCTGTTTGTGAGTCAGGTGAAGCCTTGTGCTGAGAAGCATGTGGAATTTGTCCAGGCAGTAACAACTTACACCAGTTACTAGTTCAAAAGCAGGATTTATGTTGCCCTTTCCTTCAGTGATAAACCAGTGAACTGCACTTCCCTGTCATACATGTGCTATTCTCAGATTTTCATAGTGATTGCTGCTGTAGAAATAAATGGATGTGTGCCAAACTATTTGCATAAATAGTCACTTTAACACTGGTGTATTTTAGTAAAGAAGGACAAACACAGTGGGGTGTGTTGTAGCGGTGCATAATAATTAATGCTCTACAAGTGTTAGAAATAACATCTTGTAAGTGTGGCATTTAAGTGGGAAACCTAGATGGACAACTGGTTTCTCTGCTCTAACTCCACTTCCTGTACCTCGTGCCTGGTATGCTGAACTAGGCCTGTGGAGCAGCTGGGGCTCGAGCAAGGAGACTGGCAAGACTGTGTTGCCCTGAAACAGGTCCTACCTGATGGTTTGGATCTTTCTTTCGACATCATTCAGCTTAAAAACCAGGCCATGTTTAAGGAAAGAATTTTAATAATAAAAATGGGCAGAGTCCATCCACCCATGGTCTCCTGATAGTAGGTCTCTATCATGCGGTAACAACAATGTTCTAAAACCAGGAGTGCTGCAGTAAAGTGTCACGGTGTAGGTCCAATTGAAGCTAACCTTAATCTTCTAACTGGCTTCTTGAGTAAGCCCTCTGGTAGCTGAGCAGGGTGCTGACACAGCCGTGCCAGGGGGAAGAGTCAGAAAGTTTAAGGGATACGTGTACAGGAACAGCAGTCACACCCTTTTCTGCAGTGTTGATCCGTGTCCTGACACATGCACACTTTTTCCTTCAAGAGTTCCCCTGAGGAACACTGAAAGCCTTTCCTGCTGACTTTCTCCTTGTGGGGCACAGGAGGGAACTGACAGCTGAAAGTGCACAGAGAAACTTAAAAACGCCTGGGCATCACGCTTGGGATACTGCAATTAAAACCAAATGTTCATTATGTCTTCTTAAAGGCCTAGAGCATATACATGCTGTCCTCTGCTCTTCTCTCTATCTCCATATGAGACTTGAGGCAGGTTAAGGTGTCTGTCCTTGACTTTACTGTCAGGAACCTACCTTTCAGTGTATCCAAATCCTTTATTTGAAGCTCTGAAGTAAAAACTAAATAACTCATAACTCTTATTGACAGGTACAGCTTACCAGGGTAAAGCTTGACTGAACAGCAGATGCTTTCCAAGGCCTTGATCAAAACTTGAGCTATGCTTTCCCAGAAACAAAGACTTTCCCTCTCCTTCAGACACCCTCAGATGTGCTTTCTCAAGAAATGCAGGGTACTCTGGATCCAAATAAACCCACCCCTCTGTCATCCCACCAAAACAGTGGTAATAAGTATATTCTTCCCTCAAGCGCAATGATAAAAGGACCAGTTCTCTTATGCTAGAGATGATCTGAATCATTTAATGTGCTGAGTGCTTGGGTACAAAAATAGCTATACAAGGATTCCTATAAAATAGAGTTATTTTTTAAAATACTGTATACATAATTAAGTCTGGGGCTAACTTTTAAGTGCAAAGAATGTCATTTGTGAAAAACTGGTCATCTTTCATTCTTTGTCAATATTGTCCTTTTCTATTACCTTCTTTAGTTACTTTTATCTGTTTTTTCCCCCTTCCTTTTCCTGCTTCTCTACCCTTTCTTTTGATCAGGCACAGAAGAGAAGTACAGCAGGAGACGAACCCTTTCCTGGTTTCTCCAGACAGCGGTGCAGTCTTGTCTGTAGTTTAGCTGTCTCTGCGGTAGGGCCATTCTTGCTGATTCTGACTCTGTTAGCTTTATCTCTCATGCCCAGGGCCATGATTTGGCTGGTTTCTCTCCCTTCCTTTCTTCACCCACCCATATGTTCTTCCCAAGATGTCTATCACCCTGTTCAAGAGCTGCCTGTGCAAGACAGGTTCTGTTGCATCTCTTCGTAAATGTCACAGAGTACACTCATCAAACCTGCAGAGCACTCTGTTTTCACCTACTCAGGTGCTGCTTTGAAAGCTACTGGAAAAGGAGGAAATTCCCCCCCCCCTGCCTTTTTCAAGGCCCATTTTCTGTAGTGTCTACAGAAAGAACCACTTAGTTACTGGCATTGTATATGTGTTTGAGTAATGCAGCTTCCCTTAGCAGATTACTTGATGGTTGCTTGCAAGAGACCAGCAACAGGGGTAAAATCTAAGAACAAATGTACTGGGGGGCAGGGTGGGAAGAGAAGGGCTCCTCCTTTTTCCTAGTGCAAACAGCATGGCAGAATTGCCAGTTCAGAGACCATGGCTGCCTTCAGGTGTGACACTTAAAACGGTGTGATCCGCAACTGAGCCGAGTCAGGTTTGGCTCTATGTTGTTTGTTTGTTTTTTCTGCAATAAACAGCAATTGGCATCTAACTGGCAAGACATGGTTTGTTCCCAACCTGAACAGCAGCTACACCCAGTTCTCCTGCCCCATCATGTATCCGGGCAGAGTCTTGCTGGATTGTGTCTGTGTTCCAATTTCCTTAATACCAAAAGTACAATTTGCCACTTAAAATACACCAATGTGAAAATTCAACAAGATAACGAGTGCAGCAAATAGCTGTGGAGAAATATTGCTTTTCCCCGGCTTGATTCTACCTGCCTTTTACCTGAGATTAGCTCGGTTGGTTAGAACATGGTGCTAATAACACCAAGGTTGTGGGTTTGATCTCTGCAGGGGCCATTACTTAAGAGTTGGACTCAATGATCCTTGCACGTCCCTTCCAACTCAGAATGTTCTGTGCAATATCTGTGAAAAAATTGTTAATGTAATCTTAAAGCAAGGAGATGCGTATCTGAACATCAGGTTCATCTGGTAATGCCACTCTGTGTTTCTCACTTTGGAAAAAAGAATTCTTTGTAATATTTCCAATTTAGTGGTGCAAGATTTGTTCTAAAAGATATTGAGATGCTGTAGCTCTGAAATAGAGCCTGCAGTGATTTACCAAGCTTTGTTCTTGGAGATAAGGTAGAAATAAATTGTCTCTAGAGTACATCTAGTTGCACATCTTGGTTTGCTCCCATTCCAGGCAGGGCTTAGGAACCCTATAGTGCCCTTGAAGCATGGGTCACAGTGCAATGGAAAGTGCCTCTGGAAAGTACAGTCCAGTAAACACTGCAGTAATGGCTTCTGGAGTAGAATAGGATTGATTGTTCATAACTCTGGGTCTGGAACTTGCCACTATTTTACCTGAAATCTGATAAAGGGAGATGTCCTGTCAGCATTCACAAGTTATACAAACTTATATGAACAAAAGTATGTGTTTAGCTTTTTCTCTACCACTGCCTTTCCTTGATTCAAAGTCTGCATCCAGATGGTTTTCCATGTCTTTTCCTAAAGTTTTATGTACATGTTTGGTTTCCCCAGCATTAAAATAAAGCAGTATAACAGGGAATGTAACAGAAGTGTCTATGGGCCTCTTTGATCCTGTATTAAAGTTGACTTTCCATAAAAGAGGATCAATAAGAAAAGGCCTGCTCTGGAATTATGGTAGGCTTCTCCTTTCTTTCTTTTGAACTATCACTGCCAAGTGGTGATGCACAGCACTGACACTGCTGTACAGGACCCAGGGTTCCTTGGGCATCAGTACAGAGCTGTGACTGTAGTGGGGCTGAGAAAACAGAGTGGGGTGTTCCCAAGCCCACATGATCTTTATCAGGCAGTTTTAGTTTTTGATGAGGCTATGCCTTATCCATTAAAGATTTAAGCAGTCTAGCTGATACAGTCACTTACCCATTATACAAAAAGCTCTGGTTGATCTGGGTTTAAAACCCTTGTGAAAACCCTCCAGTGATTCCTTTCATCTATGAAATTGCTTTAAATATATTTAGGGGAGAGCATAAAACAAACCAGTGTTGATTAGAATGCTCTTGTATGCCTTGTATGTCTGTGTAATCCAGTAAGAAAAACCTGGAAGTATAAGGTGGTGGTCCTTTTTTTATTATTTATTTTCTTCTTTGTTGTCTTCCATAGCAGACTTAAAATAAAATCTTATGTTTTTTTATACAGACTGTTGGGAGAGAAATCCTGCTCCATTTGATAGACTTCCTGGTGACCAGCTATAGACAGGACCCAGTTATTACCCGGTTACTCAATAATACCCGGATTCATATCATGCCGACAATGAATCCTGATGGATTTGAAGCTACAAAAGTGCCTGATTGTTATTACACCCGAGGAAGGTAAAGGTGGCTTATGAGGGTGGGAGAGACAAAGGAAATGGGTGGGGAGCAATAATCGCAGATAGCCAAGAGGCTGAATCATACTTGGTGGAGAGGATAGTCTAGAAGATGTGTTAGGGCTAATTTTTTCCAGTGCCGTTCTGAAGACGCATTGTTACAACGTGGAATTTGAGAAGACTGAGTCAGACTGGTGTTTATATGTGGTGCAGCCAGAGAAAATTGGTCAGAATGGTGTAATGGCCTCACCTTTTAGGCAGGAGACCCAGATTGCGAATACAAGCACAATTCCCTATTTTGTAGCACCTTTAGGGTGCTACAAAAAAAAAGAAGGAAAACTCCACCCACAGGGATCTATTTTAGTTGGAGAACTTTGTAACCTTTCTTAACGAGACAAAGATGTGTCTAAGCTTGTTGAATGGACTTCTAGCAGTGTGTTTAAAGATCATGTTGAATGCAGGTTAAGCAAGAGGGAGGAGTTACGCAGTGAGAGCTGGCTATAATAGGTAATAGTTGTACCTATAGTAGCACTAATAGTAGTACTAGGAAAAAAAACTAGCACAGAAGAAAATGTAACCAACTTAGCATTGCATCCTGTGTTATTTTTGCTTTCTTTAATGTAACCATTACAGAGACCAAAAAGGGGATGAAAAGCTTAGCAAGCTAGAATAGGGAGAGAAAATGGGAAGAAAATGCCAGAGGGACAAAGTTGGAATGTGCAGAAAAAGCAAACTCATGAGCTAGAATTTCTCTTGGATCACTGGCCATGGCAACATCATAAACAAGTGAAAAGGTAGTTTAGGTAGTTTAGTTCTTTAGGTGACCAGTATAGGTCATCCTTTTTATTAGGAAAGAAGTTTATTTCTCAGCAAACAGATGGGACTTGTATGGAGGGGGGTATATTTTATCCCCTCACTGTCAAATAGAGTTTAACCAACGAGTTTAAAAGTTAACACAATTGATGGCAGATACCCTTTTTACTCCTGTATTGACCTGTCTGAGTGAAAAAGCAACTAAGCGTTTGCGCAGGCTGGACCCTCAGGTTCAGGGAAAAGAGAATGCATTCTGTGTTTGACTCAAATTTTTCTCTCTGTCCAGAGATAGGGCAGTACAAGGGACACAGCCATTCAGTAGTTACCTTGGTCCTCTATGCAAGTGGGAAAAACACATACGGAAGGGCAATGTCCTCCTGATCTGGCTCTGGTTTTTCTAATTCACTTGTATGTCGCTGTGTGCATGCTATACACATATATGCACTGTTTTCACTTGAAATACAAAAGAAGAATTATTTTATTGTGTCGTACGAAAATTCCAGTGCTGCTAGAAATCAAGCTGAAGTCTGTCATCTTAATACTTCAGAAATAAGAAATGGTCATCTTGTTTTTTCCTGAAGACACTACCATGCCACAGATCTGGAGTACTTGGGAGGCTAGTGATGTGGAAGTGTCCACAGGCAAAACAGTAATGTGAATGTCTTCCCTCTAAGGTACAACAAGAATGGAGAAGATCTGAACAGAAATTTTCCTGATGCCTTTGAAAATAACAACGCTAGCATTCAGCCAGAGACTCAAGCAGTAATGAACTGGATAAAAAACGAAACGTTTGTTCTTTCAGCAAACTTGCATGGGGGTGCCCTGGTTGCCAGTTACACCTTTGATAATGGTAACTCAGGTAAGCTGATAACAAATTCTCTTCTCCACAGCTGATTTGGTTTAGGAACATTAGCTGTACCAAAGCAAAATTTATAAGGATTCCTGCAAGGTTATTCTAGCTTTTGAGTTGGGATGGGCAGAATTTGATAAACCCCATAAAAATTCACTACCTAATATAGCTATTTGGGAGATGTTTATCCTGTGTGTAAGCCAGCACTGTATGTTGTATCAGTAATGAGAGTTACACAACTGCTGTCTTCATTCTGTAGTTACTGGCTCTTCGAAAGGCTATAGCAGATCTCCAGATGATGATGTCTTTATTCACCTGGCAAAAACCTATTCTTCCCACCATGCCAGCATGTACAAAGGGACTGGGTGTGACAACAGACAAACCTTTCCAGAAGGCATTACCAACGGATACTCTTGGTACCAGCTGGAAGGTAAGAATCTCAGTGATATTTTGTTCAGCTGCTTCTGATAGGATGTTCTTACTTTCTCCTGACATCTTTGATGATGGAGGGCAGTGATTTTACCCAGAGTAGAGGGCTGATGAGGGGAGTAAGCCAACTCATTTCACACAGATTCTCTGAGCAGGACCTGGGTGTTTGCAGATTCTCCCAGCCAGCAATTACACAAGTGAATGAGGCACTCACTGCAGTTTGGCTGCTTCTGTGCCCTTGCTTAATGCCTGCAATAGCTGTATAGATTATACACATGTGCACACACTCCTTGGCACCAAGATCTTGTCCTTTAAGAAGGAAAACCAATCTTCTGTTCATCTATCATTCTTTTTAATTGTTTGAGCACTGAAATAAATGCTTTCATTACTGTTTATGTGTAGCCAAATGGGAGCCCCTGGTGGTCTAGTGGTTAAGACGCGGCGCTGTCACCGCCGAGACCCGGGTTCGATTCCTGGTCAGGGC
>JAYRBT010000042.1:34462728-34485135 GCA_036023395.1 Myiotriccus ornatus | reverse complement strand
AGCTTGCTTGGCCCCGGCAGATGAACCTTAGGATTAAAGGGTGGGCTCAGTTCCGCGCACACTGGAACTCACCTAAAGAATCCAATGCGCAGGCTGGAAGGTGTAAAGACCTTCCCCGGTTCTTCGTTCGCGAAGTCTGGCCGTTATGTGTAGCCAAATACAATATGGGCCCTCTGTGCTGTGGCACTGTGTTGCTTTCACCATCTGAATTCAAAGACATAAAAGGTTCTTGGAATGGCTTTGGCAAACCGATGAATTTATCTGCCACAAGTTAGTTGGAAATGCTTGAATGAATTTCAGTCAAAGATCCACCCTTTCTCAGCCAGAATCATCCTCATTCCCAAAATGCCACTGTGCTTTAGAAAACCCCACTCTGTGTGTAACTAGAGTAATTAAGTCCGTTTTCCACAGGAGGCATTAAATACAAGTGTGACACTGAGGAATAATTTATCTGATTTACTTTTCTTACTGGTACAATGCAAGGACCAACATTTTAACTCTTTTGTTTGTCTTTTACCTTGAACTTAGTGCTTCTTTGTAGCTGAACACTCTTATTTCACTTTTAAGGTGGAATGCAAGATTACAACTATGTCTGGGGACAATGTTTTGAAATTACATTGGAGCTGTCATGCTGTAAATATCCTCCAGCAGACCAGCTGGAAAAGTTCTGGAGAGACAACAAAGTTGCTTTGATTGAATATATGAAACAAGTACACCTAGGTGGGTATGTGAATGGGGGTGGGAACTGAAGCTGAGGCCAGGTTAGAGGGAACTCTTCAGCAGCCTGGGTCAGTGTCACAGCTCACAGCGGGAGGAGCTCTGGTGTGAACTTGGGAGCTTCTGAACATGAAGTGCTACAAGGCCAGGGATGGGTAAGGGAGGAGAACTCAGCCATGTCAGGTGAGGGGCAATGGGTGCCTCTACAGTAGCACAAGGGGCTTAAAATGTGCTGGGGCAGGAGCAAGGGACAGGCCCCAGGCACTGTCTGACCATACACCTCCCTCACGGACTCTGCTTTCCTGAGCAGCCTTGGGGCAGTCATTTATTTTAGAGGTGTATGAGTGCCTGAGCACAAGTCCTGTGGGTCTTTTGCTACTTGGATTTTGTATTTTTGAAAGGTTTTTCTCGGTGTGACCTGGCTTTGCAGTTGGAAGAGAGCCACTGCTTAGTGAAGCAGTGCTGCTTTGTAATGAGTTGAAGGGCTTGCACAAATCTGTTGCTTATCTTGCATTTTGTTGCCCAAAATATCTGTTTTATCTCTGCCTAATGCCAGTGCTGCCTTAAAGATGGTGTGGGAGAATTAAGGGAAAGTCTTTCATAATCAGACATTGTTGCTATTCTGCCTTTGGGAAGTACTAGAGAACAGGCTGACTTATTTTAAATTACAAAAAAAGAAGGGAGGGATGTGTGCAAAAAAATGCCAAAGCAGTACTGAAGATTGAAGCCCTTCAGTAAAATATACATACAATAAGTGTATATGATGCCTTCAGCAAATGAGATTTAGGAGATTATATTGCTGCTTTCAAGCTTAACATGAGGGTAAACTATTAAAAACAACAACCAGGGATATTCTGTTTTAATTCCTTTCAGTGAGACAGAAGTGACTAGTGATATTATTAGATGTGCTCAAACTCAGTGAAATAGCCTTTGAGAGCACCCAGCAAGAGAACAGTCTGACTTTCTTGGAGGAGGCAGCTCACTACAGTTACAGGTCGTGATCTCTCTCCTCTCTTTTTCACAGGTGTCAAGGGTCAAGTTACTGATAAGAATGGGAATCCTATTCCCAATGCCATCGTGGAAGCCAAAGGAAGGCCTCATATCTGCCCCTACAGAACAAATGAACAAGGGGAGTACTATCTTCTCCTTTTGCCTGGGACGTATGTGATCAACGTAAGTGTGCGGCCTTACTAAATTATTGTTCCTAATTGCCTTGAATTCCTGAGCATAGTGAGAAGGCATCCTCAGAAATGAGTGAAGTGCTCGAGTCCCATATACGAGCTGCAAAGACTCTTTAGCAGATTTAAAAGAAAATAGTATCTTTAAATGTGAGTCAGCAGAAAGGAAATTTTTTTATATAGTAACATCTCAAGTCCTCAATGTCCAGAGATAAGCACCCATCTGACCTTGATGGTGGAGCCCGCGGGGATGAGCGTCTGGAGCACAGCAACTTGAGCTTGAGGTGTTTGAAACAAACCACAGAGCTCTTGGGGTGAGGAGGTGGAGCCTGGCATCAGGGCTGACACCGGCACTGGTGACAGTTATTTCCTTGTGTCTAAACGGTTTCTCCGCAGAAAGTGCTGGAGAACATCCATGCAGTGCAGGCTCTGCCTGCTGTCAGCTGAGGGCTTACACTTGAGCATCACTGCAGGATTCCCTCTCTTGTACAAGTCTTACTGCCATAAAATGGAAACTTTATCCTATCCTTTTTTCATCCCATGTTCCCAAATGTGTATTTAGAACATTTTTTTCTTGTACATTTAAAGTGTAAACAAGCACTGGTTGTTTCACAGCTGAACTCAATGTTTCAAACCTAGTAAAACACTTTGTGTTTGCTCCTAGGCTACTGTACCAGGATTTAAATCGATGCTGAAGACAGTGGAAATACCTGACAACACTGGTAACTTCAGTGCTTTAAAACAGGACTTCTCTTTCTCAGAGGTCTCTGTCAGACCAGGAGTTGCTTCATGTCCCAAAATTCCCCTCTACCAAGAACTCACATGGGCTTCAGCTGCAGTAAAACCAACCCTACATGTCTTGGCTTTAATGACTGCTCTGCTTGTAATTTTTAAATAAAGTCAGGAATGAGATTTCATGGCCAGGCAAAATCCACCGGCACAAATGTGGCTTTGCAGACAAGGAATTGTATATGCAAAAGAATGTCTGTTTTTATAAACCAAATTCTCAGATTCACAATCATGTTCACTGTATTTTGTAAAATACTGGGTTGACAATCGAATGTTTTGTCTTTATTTTTAATTGTAATAGACTATCATATTTTTCTACGTATTTTACTCTGAAGAAATTTTGTACAGCCAATGGAGATAACTGTAGAATTTCAATGCAGAAAATACAAATACATTCCCAGGACTTTGCCTGAATTCAAAAAAGTTGAGGATTGTACTGCAAATGTTCTATGCAAGCTCAGGTTCCTCTCTGAACCAACAGCTCAGGTGCCACACAACTGTAAGTGATCAGACCAATCCTATTTTCTCATAATAAAGCCATTGCTATAAATGAGGAATGGCATTTTAAAACATGCTTTCTCTTACTTGGACAGATGAGACTGCTTAGGGCTCAAATGAGGTAAAGAACAGTAATGCAGGTTTTAAGACAAAAAGATGGAAAGGAAGTGTAAGTATGTGCTGAAGGGCCACGCTCCTGGAAGCTGGATTATAATCTGCACCATCAGGGAAAAGGGAGGAATTTGTCTCTCTGAAAACAGTGTTCTACAGCAGAGCTGCTGAAAACAATGTGGGAAGTCACTGACAGCTTTATACCTTGTCCATTTTTAACTGAATTTGGTGTGGAACAGAACCACAGACAATTCAGATTCTTTGAATAGCTTTAGCAATGGCTTTATATTGCTTCAGTAGCTTCAGAGCCCTGCTACTACACCGTTGGGACTGTTTAACACACACCAGAAGCTGGCAAGCACACTCAGAAAGGCACAAACCAGTTCCTGTTACAGAGGCTGGTTTCAGCACTCCCCTGGCTGGGCTGTATTGCAGCCAGGATTAGCAGATTCCTTTTGCCTGGCCAGTTGCAAATCATTGTCAGGGCCCTTTGAAGCTGTCCAATAAACACAAAAAAAAGAAAAGACAGGTAGTACCATCTCCTGTGTTTATTTTAAATAATATATATATAATATATATATAATTATTATAATTATAATTATTATATATAATATATATAAATATATATTATATTTATATAATTTATATAAATTTTATATATTTATATATATTATATATAATATTTATATAAATAATTATATATATAATATAATATGCCAGTAATTTTCTTACGCAATTTCAAAAGTAAACTAGAAGAGATTATCTTTGGAAACATGAATCTTTTCCTGTATACAGTAAATAAAAAATGCAGGAATGCAGTTAATCCCTTAATGCCTTTTAAAATCTTTCCTGAGGCACTGCTGTCTGTCACACCAGGCCCCACCAGCTGGGCTGTGGAGCTTGGGCATCAGCCACTTACCTGTCTGCCAGCCAGCTGCATTCTGTGTGTGAATGCACTTCAGAACATGAAACAGCATTGCTGATTGGGAATGAGGGCTGCATGTGCAAGGTACTGTTTTTTGAATGTATTCATCCTATCCATTTGAATTTTCTATCTTTTCTCCCCCTCTGATCTGCTGTGGGCTGTTTACCGGTCAGAGAAGTAATTACTTATCCACTAAGTCCCACCACTGATAGTTGGTTCTGGTCTGTCACTTATAGCAGAAAGAACTAGAGATGCCTTGAGTGCAAAATCCCCAAAACGCAAGAACTCTGAGAGAAGTCAGCAGTTCAGCAGGTGAGTGTGGGCAGAAAGAGTGTGCATGCTGGCTTACAGGAACAAGAATCTGTATGAAAACCAAGTACCAGAACTTCTAACAATCAAGTCATTGACATGAAAAAAGAGAGCGCACCAAACAGTATATAAAGAAATCTTTATTTAAAGCTTTTAAATGGAACACAGTACTCAGTTTCCCTAGAAAAGGAACAACTGAAAACCAAAAGATAAATGCAACATGCATGAAAGTTCTCATAAAGGGATCTATGCACTGTGCAAGTGGAGTGGATACTTGTATTTCAATGGTTACTGATTGTGGTTGTATGTGCACTGGGTAGCCAGAAGGTACACAGCATTACATTAGGAATAGTGGCAATACTGCATAGTTATTTCAATTCACTATGAACTACTCTGTTTAACAGTCATTCCAGCTATGTGTAGTCAGACAACAAAGATTCTGGTTTTAGAAAAGCTATTGGTATTTTAGGTTTTAGGTGTTAACTAATCATCATGTAGACAGCCAATAATTTGGCTCACAACCAAGAACTGTCCTTTAAAATCAGGCTGTTAAGCTAAAGCAACATTTACTCAAAAGGTGAGACAACACCTTTTAAGTATCACCAACAAATTTTACATGTAGAATATAGATACAGATACACTACAGAGGCATTCACTTGAAGCTTTCAGTGCACCTGTGCTAAAAATAATAATAATTAAAAAAAGGGACACACTATAGTTAAAAGCAACAATTTTTTACTTTCACTAAGTGCAATTTTAACATTGTTAAAAGACACCTTAAGCCTAGGTTTTGTTTTGCTTGTGCAACCTTTAAACAACTCAAGATAAGCCTTTAACTCAGGTATGGAGTGCCAGAAAAGCCCCCTTAGCTGGGCAGGTAATCCCCCAGGAGAGACAGACCCTGCCAGCCAGAGGGCTGATACTCCAGTAAAGCAGTCCCTGTGTGAGCTGGCGCAGGGTGTGCAGGAGAGCACAAGTGTAACTGCACTATGGAATGGGCTTCAGCAAGTACAGAAGTGACCCTGCAGCCCCTCCACGCTGCACCCACTTGCTGGCCCTGAGAACGACCGTGAGAGCAGCTGACAAAGCTCAGCACAGGGATGAGCTCTGCCTGTCCGTGAGTCCGTGCACATGTCCAATGCTCCTTCACACAGGGAAACACCTCAACAGCAAATGCCCCTTTTCAGGCCAAATGTTGCACAACAAAGTGCTGTAGGGTAAGGGATAACTGCTGCGCCACGATATGTGTGGCAAGTTAACATTCTCGATAAATTACCTGCTTTAAAATTATAAACTCTAAAGTTACACCTTAACAGAAGAGCAGCTGTACATTAAGATGGCAAAGAAAAGTTCTTCATTGCTGTATTCATCCTAATTATTAATTTTATTCAGTTTCATCGTGCTTCTAATAATTTCTAATCTCTCTTTTGTAAGACACAATTTTCGGAAACAATTATTCTTGACACTTTCTGTAGGAATGAGGAATTATTTCCCCCTCATCTTAAGCATTAAAGGGAAGAAGTCTGACTGAAATCTTGCATGTGGCTTCGCACCCACAGAGACAGTACAGAGACAAAAACACTGGAACAAATTTACAGCAAACAGAACTCAGTGATAAAAATCGTACCACACTTTTAGAACAGATGTAATGCTTTTCACCAATTAACATTTTGAAGCACTTTTACCCTTTCTGAATCAACCTGCTGATGGGAGCAGTGCAGCACAGCACTCGTGGCACGCATTTCTGCCCACCTGCTCCTTAGGAACACAAACACAAGACGAAAGGGGTGCTGCTCAACAAAAAGCATCACCTTGCAGTGTGAATGTTCAATACAACCACCCACCCAGCTACTTCGGTTTCAGCCCCAAGTATCTCACTTTGCACTTCACTTCCTTGGGTCAAGAGTCGAATTTGAATACTAATAAATAGGTACATAGTTAAAGAGTTGTATTTAAACGATAAGTAGGTTTATCGTACTTTATAAAAAAGACAAAATGAGAGTTCTTGCACCATTTATATATTACTATTGTCTATCTGATGGGCAAGAAGGAAGAGACTAAGACAATTATTGAAAATTACTGAAAACAAACTCCATCAAAATATTCTCACTGTGCTCATGTTGCACCAGCTCCATCTCTACTAGATGTGCGAGTGCAACGCAGAAGTTGTTTTAAGGGAAGAAAAAAAGAAAGCAAAGCCATAAATCTTTCTGTGCCCTTCTTAATCTGAATAAAATCCAAATATTTCTCTGTATTTTAATGCTACATTTCTTAAATATTTTTCTTGTGATTTACTTAAGTAAGCATATTTATATGACTACGCACATACCAGTAAACTAATTCAATAAATTAAAACTCAAAACATTAACTCTGAGCACAAAAATATTTACAAATGGCAATAAATTAAAGATTAAAACGTGTGCGATACTAAATAAGGATCTCAAACACCAAAGTAACAACTGTCAACTTTTGTACCAGAATTTTACTGATTTTGTGCCTCTGCCCAAGGCCAGCAATGTGCTCACAGGCCAGAATGAACAGGGTGGTCACTGCTCGTGCCCTCTGGAGGCAGAGCCAAGGGCTCCAGCGCGGGGTCCGCGTGTCACATACACACCCCTGGGCCCCAGGCACGCGCTCGGCTGCCGTGTCCCCAACAGGAACCACAACAGACACCGGTACTCACCACTCCCCGATTCCTAAGGCATGCACCCAAACCAACCAAACTCTAGCTGTACTAGAGGTCATTAAGAATAAGATTAAGCCAGAAAATCTAACTCGAAGCAAAAAGATCTGCGGATGCAGAAATCAAAATTCCCCATTTCCTTACCATTGTATGGATTGGAGGGTATTTCCAGGGCTATTCTCCACAACAGAAGACACTTGAGGGAAGTAAAATATTAAAGCATAAAAGAAATTATGCTGTATGCTCTCAGTCTACCTTTGCCAAAACAGAAAGTGTTACAGGGAAATTGCTTCTGAAGAATAAACCTAAAGGTGAGTGACTGTGAACAGCAAAAGTCACCACACTGGCCATACATGCCTTTCTGAGAGATGAATTTTTTTTTTTTTTAAGTATGGAGATCACTGCAGGGGATTGACTGGAATAGAATAACAAGAGTGGGATGGTACAATCTGTCCCAGTAGAACTGGGTAAGGGCAGCTGCTCCCCCTGCATGGCAGTTACACAGCCATGGTAGTGACTGCAGAGAAGGGATCATGCGGAGAAACCTAAGACATGCGAGACAGTGTAATGGACAAAGCTTTTTACAGATTAAGCTTTTTAAGTACAGTCTTCTGCATATAGATCTCTACAGTTTTCTCTCAGCTGCAAATCCCAGACCACAACAAGAGCACTGTCTGGTCTCACCTCCAGGTGCAATGCAGAGCCTAAAGCCTCAATGCAGCTAAATTTATAAAATTAAAAATTAAGAAAAATTAATAGGTGTAAATTAAGGCAGGGAGCCCTCTAGTAGCATCCCTACTTGAAAAAATTAAATATCTACCCAAAAACCTTCTCTGTCACAGGCTGAAGGATTATCAAATCTCATAAAACCCATGAAGGGTTTCTGCTGACCAAAAATCTTGCAAGAACTTCCAGCTACCTGCTGTTGCTTTACAAATTGCAACAGGCAAGAAATATGCAAGTAAGAATTTGACGAAATGTATACAACTGGGGTTTGTATTTGTTTAGTTAAAATGAATTGCTAGAACTTCAGACACACCAGGATCTTTTAGTGGTATAGAAAAAAAAAAAAAAAAGCTCAAATCTATGAACAAAATGTGACTGATCCAAATAATTAAGACTTTACCTATAGAGGTATTTCTCTGCAGGCAAGCCACAGAAAAGGATTTACCAAGTCTCTCCTGTACATCTTTATGTCCTTTTCCAGGCATTTGCAGCCTTGGAGGTAACAATAGCAGTTAAAGTCTTTGCATCAGCACACAGGCATCAGCAATTTTATACTGGTGGTGTTGAAAAGCTATTGAACCTTGGCCTGCAGGATGGTAACACAACCCAACTTCTTCATTTAGGCTACATCTCCATTCTTGGAACTCCCCTGACTGCTTATTTGCCATTCCCCGTTGGGCAGGTGATTAGCAACTACCTGTAAAAATAAACGGTGCTAAAATCATACAATTCCTCTTGTAATCTAGTTTTGCAAAGGAATAAGTATCACTCACTGGTACAGAAACTCTCCACGTGAAATACAGCCGAGTGATCTTTACCGTATCCCACAGGAAGATACTGGAGCTTACAAAGGCTCCACAGACCTACCCTGAAACACCCCCCCAGACCCAAGTCAGTCAGCAGAGCCCTTGGGAACAGAACTGGTAAATTTCACAAAGTTTTTGACAAAGTACAGTGAAGGGACAAGAGCTAAAAGCAGTAAAGGACAGGTCCCATGAGACCAATTTTGAGTTCACCAAACACCCTGCAACGGATTTTCAGAATTCTTGTGACACAGACAAGAACAGTTCGACTTTGGAAAGACTACTGAATTTAAAGAATGTCTATGTGAACTAGAACTGCACAGCTTATTTGTTTCTGCAGATGAAGGTGGACTTGTTTCTGGTTTTATTCCAGTGAATGTTCTGCTGAAGTTAAAAACAAGTGCAGAAAATGATTCCCCTAATATTGCCTGATGAGACAATACACAGCATCTCCTCCTTCATTTATCTTGCCTGTTCAAGTCTTCTCTTATGCTGCTAAATTAGTAATAATAATCATACTCGGGATAGTACAGACCTCCAAACTCACAAAGCATTTAAAATGTCAGTTTCTTAAGACACTTAAGAGAGAACTGTATGACTGAACTTGGATCAATGACTTCTTCGGGGGACACACAGGCCTGAAGTTTATTTTTATAGCGTGCATTGCAAAAGACATACAATACCCTTCTCTTTTTCCAAAGCCTTAAATTATTTTCTATCACATTTTTCTCCACTTCCTGGTAAGATCTCCCTCATAATTTGGCTACTTGGAGGAATTTAAGACAAGACTATTTATTTTATTGACTTATTCAGCGTGGTCTGATTGAGCCTAGTGTCTTCACCAGGCAACAAATACTGGAACCTGGAGAATCTTCTACCTTCACAAGATGAGGAACTCGCATGAGTGACTCCTTCAACATGTGTCTCCTCTCACAATCATTGAACTGGGATTTTTAATGTGTGTATTTAATCCAGTAAAAGAAATGTCACTAACTTGCATGGAACATTAAACCCCTGGAGAGGCAGGTGATTTACAGGACTTGGTTATTTCTACAGACAAGGATTCAAAATCTCCAAGTTGATTTATGACTATTGTGCGAACCTCTGAACAACTCCAGTGCATTTATGCCAACAATTATTTTTCATACCAAATGTAAAGAGATCCAAAATACTAATTTTCCAATAAGCATACAAAAATAGTTTCTCTTGCAGCTTTCCAGTCAACATCCAACTAACTAAAATAAGTTAGTACAATCATTTGTATGGGTTGCCTGCACACCGGGCAGGGTTTGTTCCTCTTCTTAAGCTTCTTTGCGCACGTAAAACATGACATGAGGTGTCCCGTTTTGCCATGTACTATGCAGCCATTTTTAGGTCTGCTCTGACATATGACACAGGGCTCTATGCTGGTAACAGGCAGACTGGATTCCATGCTTTCCTCTTTGTCTTGCATTTCTCTCTTCTCAGGTTCCTTATAGTCCTCCTGACTGCTACAAAACATGCTGCTTGATGTTGACGGCTGGGAATAATCTTCACTTTCCTGGGACTCAGAAATTTGTACTGCTTTCTCCTCATTCTCATTCAGAGCTGGTTCTTTATCTTCAGTCATTTTTGTTTTCTTGCAGTCAGGAACATCAAAACCTTCTTCAGATTCTGCAGGGAAGGGACCTTCTGATTTGCTCTTTTCCAATTTCTCACTCTTTTCATCTGGAAGCCAATCCTCACGTAGGGCCCAGCATCTGTGGCAATGTCGTGGAAGCGGAGGATTCATTTCGCTACATTCAGGACACTTCCAGTAATCCTTTAGTGAATTAAAGGTTGGAACAGCTTAAGCTACTTGGAACACTTACAACTGACATATTCAGAGACTGTAAACAATTTACTACTGTCAAAATAATAATTATGTTGAGCTACTGACTTGCTTATAATTTTAAAATGCCATTCAGTGTTTGGCCCCATTTTACAGTTCTAGATTACGATAGTTCTTATTTTAAAACAACTCTGATTTTCTTTCTTTTTGCAGTAGGTTTTTGACTAGAACAATAATGATTTAGTATTTCTTAAGCAAAACTGCAGAAGCCAGACCACAAAAATCTTCAAAGAACCTCACAAAAAAAAACTTCTAATAAAATGGTCACCACTCCCCTTCTTTTTGACAACAGACTTCTGAAATGGGAACTATTCAAGACTAAAGGGACCTTTCACCCGTGGGATGCTGAGCTGTTGGTGTGCAAAATGGCCAGGTGAGGGCACTCTGACAAAGCAGTACAAGAGAACACATCGGCCAATAAGAAACCAGAAGTGAAAAAAGAGGGGAAAAAAAAAAAAAAAGTCTTGCAACACCATCTCGCGGTTACTCTAGTGACTACACTGAAAATAAGTCACTATATCTTGTTAAAAATACATTTAATTTTTAAGGAGAAAGACCCTTCTTAGAAATAATGCAAGCCTAGGGGGAATCAAAACAAAAGACAAGACACCCAAAACTTATTTAGACGAGTCCTGAATAACATCAGTAACATCAAAAGAAAGCTTAAAAGACCAAATCTAAATCCTAAAAATAACGTACAGGCCTCTTTTATCACACATAAGCACTGTTATGTTTTCAAACGGTGGCCAGCCCTGTCTTTCACAAACTAAGACTAAAGTCCCTCAGTCCTACAGACCATTAGGGGACTGGAACATTTCAGACAGTTCTGGAAAACAACTATTTAAGGTTTAACTGTGAAAAGCAAATATAAATGAGATACCCTGCATTTTAATTCTAGTGTGTACTTCAAGACCTTAAGTTTCTTCCCACACTTCAAAAATGGTCTCACAGAATACAGAAAAAGCCTCTCTTAATTTTATATTACTGTTCTGAAAAAAAGTTTGCCTTCACATCTGTATGTTAGAGATACCCTCATTCAGGATGGACAATAAAACCAGGTATTCTGATTTACAGGAAGAGTTTTTAAACGTACATGACTAAGATTTTTTAATTTTGTGCAGAAAGTCAGATTTAGGCTTCAAATAATTTCCTTTGGAAATTACAGGAAGCTTACTAGTTATAAAAATATCAAGGTTAATAATCACAATTTCAATAATTCAAATATTAATTGGAACCTTCAAGAATGGAAGAAAAAGTCAATTTGATTCTTTAAAAAAAAAAAAATCAAAAAATCACTGGTAGCAATAGAATTCATCTATACTTCTTGATCTATTCTGTCAGTTCACCCAATTTATGACACTTTACTTGACAAGTTTTTACTCACAGCTAGGGAAATCTCTGGATCTTCATCAAATGAATCACCATCACTATCTTCATCCTGGTAAATAGTCAGCTGATAGACCTGGTTTAAATGGAAAAAAAAATTATTAACTGTTTTCTGGCATTCAATTAAAACCCCAAAATCTTTTTAACCTTATAGATTTTCAGACAGGGAGCAACTGGAGAGTCTCCAGTGATGGGCCACCAAGATTATTAAACAGATTAGAGGAGCTCCAAAGGAGCCTGGAGAAGGCTCAGGGCAAGAGATGTCTTATCAGTGTGTATAAATACCTGAAAGGAGGGTATAAGGAAGAGGGAGACAGGCTCTTTTCAGTGATGGCCAGTGACAGGAATAGAGGCAACTAGCACAAATTTGAACACAGGAGGTTCCCTCTGAATGTCAGCACTTTTTTATTATGGGTGACTGAGCACTGGCACAGTTGCCCTGAGCATCTATGAAAGACTCCATCCTTGGAGATATTCAAAAGACATCTGGACATGGACCTGGGCAATCAGCTCTGCCTGAGCCAGGGCTGATGGATAGGATGACCTTCAGAGGCGACCTCAGTCATTCTGCAATTCTCAAAACTACTCTTGGGAGCAGGGGCACACCCCAATCCTTTCTTTCTCCAAATTACTGTCTTATCTCAGGGTGCAGCTCTGCAGCACTACACTACAAGTCGGTGTACATCAGTGCAGTCAGTCCCATTTAGCCTCTCAAGTACCATAATCATGTATGTCCCTGGTGAATTCTGCCTCTGGTACTTACCCAATCTTGCCATGAGCTGATTAACTGCCTCTAAAGTAACAGAAAACTAACCCAGAAAAAAAACCCCACATACATTCTCACCTCATTCCTGACATTCCATATATCTAAATCTCTTGAAAATTATGGTCATCACAATTTTATTGCCTTCTTGCCTACTATTGAAAATTTCTAAAACTGTGGCTCAGCATCAATACGTAACATTTGTATTCATAGGGGCAAATGACTTGGAAGTATCCCTTTGCAAAGAGTTACTAGGTAAGTTCTCATTCAATATCAAGTAATGTCAAAGCTCTTACTTTTATAACTAAAAATACATAAATACTCAAGTACGCATGCTGCCTTTGACTCCAACAGCTGGGGAGTGAAGTTAAACACGCAGACTTTCCTACACACCCTGTTTCAGAGCCTGCAGAAAGCCTCAGCACTCAGTTACTTCCTGCTGGGTGTATAATGGTGACCCAACTGCACCGACATGTAGTTTGATTTAATGAACAAGTGGGTGCAAATTGTGACACAGCACATGCAGAGTTCTTGCTGGAATATCAACATGAAGTATTCCTGTAACTTTCCTTTTCCCTCTCACCAACCCCCCAAGGTCAAAAAAAACCCCAAGCAAAATAAAGATGTACCTCATCATCTTCATCTGTGAGCTCCTGCCCTTCTTCATTATGGTTGTAATCTTCTGAATAAATAGACTCAACTTCAAACTCTACACTGAACTGGTCTGAAACAGAACTGTGGTCAAACCAATCAGAGTTTTCGCTTAATGAACTAGCGTCAAGATCCTGAAAGAAAAGAGAAAGTACACACTCAACCTCACTAGTCCATATACATAACTATTACTATTAAAACAGCTCTTAAGATAAAACTGTGCTACTCAGTTTAATTAGCTATGGAAGAAATAAGACCAGCGGCCGTTAGACAGTAACATCTTCTATGAGATAAACAAATTATAGGTAGGTAAAAATAAAGCTATATCTGAAAGCCTTTTGTTGGCTCTGCAGTAAGAGGCTGCAGTCAGCCTATAGCCAGCTTGCAGACTGCAGTTACTATTTCACATAGGCTCTCCTAAAAAGTGAAAGAACAGATACAAGACAATGCTGTCTTTTGGTCGCAAGTCATTAAATTCTCTGTTCTCATCAACTCTTAATCTTTAATTTCAGACTGTGGCTAAACAACTATAAAATTGGAAGACTGAAGACAGGGTATTAGTTCTGTCAATTCAGAATACAGTATGTGACTAGGAATACTGTTGGTTTAGCTCTTCACGACTTAATCTCACCACAGATAACTTGCCTTGGTGTTTGTTGAAAACAATATGAAACCGTAGAGGCTTGAAAAATGAATATGGTGTATCATCAGCACACATACTACTGAGTACAGTTACCCAGGATGTACCAAACTAACAACTAATACTGAATTATGGAACGTCCATGACTGCTTTTCTTCTCTTAGCACTGCATTCTAAGAAATACTTACTTTAAAACACGAAATATATCTGACAGCTTTTTCAACACTGTGCTAAGCAGTAAGGATCTTTGTTTTAAAGAATACTCAGCTAATATTTAAAAAAACTTCCCTTCAGCTTTGTCAGCAGACCTATGAAAAACCCCATCCACCCACTATCTTTTCTTTCAATCTCTTTTCCTTCCTCACACAACACTGAAGGCACTGCCGCTTTTAATTAAGATCATGATGTTTTCAGATGCATATTTGCACTTGTGGCATCTGCAGAATTTGTACCACAAAGATATTTTATATTTATGTTTTGACTTACAGGAATGGAATCTGTTGAATCACTGCTATTGCTTCTTTCACGGCACAGACCACTGACTACACACCATGAGAGACTTTCATCAAACGTCAACGAAATGCTGTCTGACTTGTGTCGCTTTCTTCTGTCACTATGCAGATCATCCGAAGAATTTTCTTCTGGGCATATTCAAGAATTTTTATTACTCCAAAAAATCTATGCAATGTGTAGTTTTGAATATTCTTAACAGAAGTTTAAAATATAATTTACTTATAAAGAAATCTAATAAAATAATTCAGTATTATTTTTTGAGGAAAAAAGTAAAGGCACCGAAACTTATTCAAAAAGACACAGTAACACTGATAAACACGTAAGGTTAACATTCCTGAAGCCAGTATTTCAGGTGCTGGCTTTCCCCACTTGTCCCATCAGTACAGCTTGTGAACAGCAGTATCCACATGCAGGCAATAAAATGATTGCAAATTTGGAAGAATTTTTGCTCCACACATGACACATTATACCCCTCCTAATTTTAAGAAACAGATCTTAATTGTCCTTGCTCCCTCTACAGTCAGTAGACGGAAAGGCACTTTCCGAGAGCTGCTGAGTCCATCCCGGAATTTGTAGGGAGACAGAGCGACTAGCTCCCAGGTCACATGCATACAGAATTCCTCGTTGCTAAGCAAGGTAAGTTCAGGTTCAAGTTTCAGACACCTGAACAAAAAGTTCCACTATTTGTAATTGTATTTACTCAACAAGATTTTTGCAGCAAACTGCTACAACTTTCAACTCACACTAGCAAAAAAATCTTCAAGACATACTATATAAAAATTGAACTCTGAGAGCATTGCTGTGCCTACTGAGTATGCTTGGTTTGAAGGCAAAAAGACAATGCTTCTTAAATACATCACATTTTGAAACAACCACCTGAAGCAGCAGAAGGAGTAGGGGTGAAGCATTTTAGGGACAGGTAAGTCAAAATTCAGCTCCACTGACTTTGAGAGTGTTTGATAAGAAACAATTTTATTAAAAAAGGTGTTGTAAAGTCAGTATATAAGTGCAGTGGAGTGAAACCCCCCCAAGATGCCTGAAAACCTGGTTTAACAGACCTCAGTACGAGCCTGCTGCCCCGCCACAGGTGCCTTTTGCACCCACCCTCTATTGCCCAGCCTCTCCCTTGCCTTGGAAAACACACTGTGACAATCCATGAGTCTTCAAGTCTTGAATCTTTCATTGCAAAAGAAAAGAGAACAAAACACTTGTACATACTTTGAGACTTCTCTTACTTTCCCTTGGTGCTTCTTGGCTCAGCCCCTCTCTTTTCTTTTTTCCGCCCTGAGAGCCCCACCAAATTTGGAGCCCCCAGGCCCAAGGGTTGCTCCTGTCCATCGTTGTCCTCATTTAGTTGTCATGGCTCCATGCCGTATTGATACTGTATCACCACAACGTTTCTATACACTATAAAAGGGGCTCCAAAGGAGCCACTACTATCCCAATTTAACAAGAATAGTGGTTTAAAAGGAAGATTTCCTATAAATTAGAAAAAAAGTGTATATAAAAACACTATATTAAAAGAAGTTTTAAAGTTGTAACAAACTAATAAATGGATGCAAAGACAACAGTTAATAAACAAACCTACAATAAGTAAGCACAACACAGCACCTCATGTGCTCTGGGTCATGCCTAAATATTACAGGTTGTGCTGTTTAACCGAGACTTTCCATCCTTTCACTAGTTTTAGTTACAACATTAAAACGTTCTTTTAATTTAGTGCAAACCGCTCAGCAACGCAGCACAGTTTTTGGACTGACTGACATAACAGTGGCCTACAAGGAACACGAAAAGTATTACTCAAAAGCTGAGGAACTGAAAAATGTTCCCGAGCAACTGAAAATGTTCTATGCAGCGACAGAGGTTATCACTGCCCAGATAATTACAACCACCAAGTCATGAGGTAAAACAAGTAAGTGATGGAACTAATGTAAGAAATTCCACAGAATAGTATTTAAGTAGAACTGTAGAGAACACTTCCATCGAGAAACTTATTCAGGTTTATGCTGACCAGCTTGTTATTGCTAATTATAAAAAGAAACATTTCATATTTTGCAAATGTATTTGCCAGTGATTATTGAATAACCACAGCAAAGACAAAAAGGAGGCAAATATGATGCTTAAGTCATCAGATGTTTTAATAAGTGCTTAATGAACAATCAGGTTCATCACCTAAACATATCCAAAATCACTGTAACATGACACTGGAGCAATGCAAGGAATCGTGTTTTTCTTTTCAGGCTGAACATTTTGTTTCAGATAAGCAGAGAACTTTCACCCCTAAGTGGACATGCTACTGAAAGCTCTGCATCGTAAATCTGCACATACCAGATTCACTGTGTGTCCTCCTCCTAGAAGATGTAGTTGGTCGGGAAGCCACGTTTGATGAAGTCTGCTTCTCTTCTAACTCTTGCATAGACTCCTGATTAACAGAAATACTCAGTAAGCCTGAGCACGAATGTGAAGTAAAAGGCTAAAATCAACTAATTACATCTAAACCACTGACACTATCATGCAAAACTAAACAAAATTTACAACTCATAACATTTACTAAAATAAAATGGAAGTATCACCTTAAGAACATTTTCTTCTTCGAGTTGAGATCTGGCATCATCCTCAGGTGTGCCACCAAGCGTAGAGTCTGAAACCAAACCAAGCCAAAACCCATAATACAACATAGCAGAAAACATTAATTTCAGGCTCAAAAAGTAAATTCTAAATAGAACTTAAAATCCAGACATTTTGGAACAATGGAAAAAAACACACTGCTCCTTTGCTTTTCAGGTGTCTGCAGCACCTTCCCTGTAGCATTACTGATGTGGGAATGTGGGGAGAAAGGAGAAATGCCAACTGCAAAGCAGCTCAGAATTTTATTATAAATGGCTTCAAATGAAGGTTGTGCATGAGCTATGATTCTGCAGATATGAAAGAATACAGGCAGGAAATGCAATACACTTCTTCCTCTACAAAGTGCCTTCTACTAGCTATCATTTTATGGGAACACTGCATTAAGAAGACAATTAATAGAAGAAAAAATAGCTGTTGTTGATGGTACATGCTTACTACCAGACAGACCCTGAATTAATAAAGATTCTTTAAAAAAAAAAAAAAAAAAAAGAGATAAATTTTAGTTTGCAAGCATAACAATAGGGATAATAAAGAGAGCATTTTTCCCATCTTCAGCAGCTGAACTTGCCTTTAGGAAGAACCAGAAACAAAGGGTGCCTTAATACAGATTTAGAAGCCAATTTACAAAATGGCTTCCATTGTTTAACTTCTGGTTCACACCCTGTATGAGGCAAAAATTACAGCTATATTGAGTATTTTTATACTGCAGGACAGATGACTGTATATAACAATTCTCCATTCAAGGAGTGGCTATGCACAGTTACCACAAAGCTACTCTTTTAAAGGATACAGACCTTTTAAAACAAGACTCAGTGTAGCTGAGGACAACCAGTTCTAAATACATTTCATGTTCAGTTTTGAAAATTAAACCACGACTTTAACAGAAAAGAAAATTAACAGCATTTGCCCCGACTTTATTGTTGACACAAGTTCAAGAAGCTACTTTTTTGTATTAAAACCTTTTATGTTGTTGAGAGCTCTAGCGTAACAAATACAAGCAAATGACCAAGTTTTTAATTTAGTACTCTTTTTGTTCAGCTCTGATTGTGTTCGTTCTGGTTCTAGTCAACAAAATTACCCAAATGTTGCTCAGAATCTTTTTTCTCCTCCAGAAGAAACAGTGTTTGCTTTGATTCACTATTTATGACTGCTGTGGACAGCAGTGGGTAAAGCCAAATAGCTAATAATGTAGAGATCCCTGTTATCTGATAACTACCTGCAAGATGCATTATGTAAGTTATATTTTCCCTACTGATGTTTCTCAAAACCAAACGGCCTCCTAAACTAGCTTACCTTGTTGATTGATTGCTATCAGATTTCTGGAAATCATCGAATATAGTCTCCTTAAATGGGAATAAAGAAAAAACCATTGCAAGTTAGCTACATGGAATCATAGAGGAGAGCTTACCATCTTCAAAGATGCAAAGAGTTTAGAAAGGCCATACGCATTGTGTTCTTCATTATTTCCCAAACAGACTCTCAGAAAAGAATCCCATTACCTGTGTTCTTTTACTGAAAAGCTTGTTACTCCAAATAAATCCCCCAGGAGATCATTTGCACAGTGTACAATATGCTGCTGTTTTTCATCATATAATTGTTTAGTCATAATATATTGTCCAAGATAGAATATTACCTGTAAAATAAGTGAAATACACAGACATTAAATACCCAGTTTGTTGTTTCAAGATTAGGAGAGCAAGCACATTAAATATATTGAAATTTGCTCTTCAAATTCTGAATGCCTAGAACTCCCCCTGAGCTGACAGATTTTCATCTATCATTCCCCAAGAATGCCAGCCACTATTCTAATCACAAGAAATTTTTGTTCACATTTTTGAGAAACTAGCTAAATAACTAGTACAGCAGGAGAGTAAACACAAAATTTTGTCTCAATAATTTCTTTAATAACTTCTAGATAAGCTATGAACTACACTGCCCCCCATTCACACAGAACAAAACAATATATCTTTACTCACTGTAGTCCACCTTTAGTGATTAAAAGTTCTCACCTCCTTCATAGTAAAAGTGTCCTTTTCTGCACCAGCTAACTTTAACAACTTCAACAACAGTGGCTTTGGTTTAACCTGTGTGGGGAAGCAGAAAAACAGTTTGCACCAATTATTCACAAAAAAACCCGTAACTTATACAGGTTACGTTCCTCCTTCTGTATTAATCTGATATGCAAACACACAACTATGTTAAAACAAATCCACATTCACATTTTTTCATTTTGCAAAGTTAAAACTTAAAAAGCAAATAACGTGAACAAAATCATACAAAACTTTTCATGCACCTTAGCTCAAACATACATCCTAGCTCAAAGCCGTCTTTGGTTGTCTCCTAGTTTCAGCTGGGGGTAGTTAATTTTCCTCCTAGTAGCTGGTACAGCGCTGTGTTTTTTGATTTAGGAGAATAACGTTGACTACACACTGATGTTTCTGTTGTTGCTAAGTAACTACATTAAACCAGGGATTTTTCAGTGACCCATGCTCTACCAGGGAGAAGGTGCACAAGAAACTGTGTGGGAGCATGGCCAGGAGAGATGACCTGAACTGGCCAAAGGGATATCCCATACCACAGAACGTCATGGGGGGAGTTGGCCAGGGGAGACCGACTGACGCTTGGGGACTGGCTGGGCATCAGTCAGCATGTGATGAGCAATTGTACTGTGCTTCACTTGTTTTTCTTGGATTTTACTACTCTCCCTTTTGTTATTAATATACTTTATTTCAATGATTAAACTGTTTGTATCTCAACCCACAGGCTTTACCTTTTCTTCTGATTCTCTCCCCCATCCCACCGCAGAGGGGTGGGGAGCAAGCAGCTCCCTGCTACTCGGTTGCTGGCTGTGGTTAAACCTCAATATCTTAGAGAGATTTCCTAATTTGAGCTACTGGATTTGTTTATTAGTTCCAAGTACAGGGCTGGGTACTGGGGAATTCAGCTTCACTTCTTTAACCATTCCAACGACTCCCAAAGGGGAGAGAGAAAGGCAAAGCACCTTCATGACTGTCAGGTCCAGAGCACAAGTCATAAAGCAAAACACTGGTCCAGCTCCTTCTGTCTCTTCCTGTGACAGTTTCTGGGGTTTTGGTTTACATTTGCCAACTGGGCTGCTTTACCTCTGAAGACTTTTCTTAGCTGGGACAAGCACACCCTGTCCTTCCCATCATACTTGACTCACTCCTACCTCTGCAATGGCCTCCCACCCACCCACTGTGCCAGCAGTTTTATCTGCAGCCAGGCTGCGGCAATTTCTGAGGTAGAGGATGGAAAAGTTAAACAACAACAAAAAAATCACTTCCCCATACATACAACTTTTTTTTTTTTTCTTCTGGCCAGAGCAGTGTCCTGATCTCGCTCGCTGCACTGTTCCACACAGCTGTGCCAGCACAGTTGCAGCAGATGAGAACCAGCTGCAGGGGCTGCCATAACTTCAAAGTAAGTGCCTGTGGAGCCACTGATGGTTCCCAGTGCAGTATATTGCAGGGTCGCCTCTTTAACAGTGGCATAACCATTCTAGGAACAGGCTAATGTTTAGCTATCCTGATATAGTCCATAAAATAAAATACACAAAAATAAATACTGAACGTAAAAAAAAAAAACATACAGGGAAGTGTGAACAAAATATCACAAGACAAGGAATAAATGCTTAAAGGAATGGCAGGGGAGGGGAACTTCCCTGCATTTCATTTTAAAGATCTGCTAAAGCCAACGTTAAGTGTTAGTGCATTAACGAGAGATTAGATGCAAGAATTACACATAATAAAAACAATAACCAAGTTTATGGACAACATTAGATGTCTATTCAACTCTTCCTAAGGGCTGAATTATTTAGAACATGTGCGGAACATATTACAGTTTCATAAAGGAAGCAAACAATAACTTATTAAAGCACTACTGACAGCTAAGCATAGGAAGACAGTTTCAGATCTCTGAATCCACAATCAAGCCCACTTTTACTCCCCAACCCTCTTCCTGACTCCTCCAAGTAGAAATTCTTTGGCCTTCCCGATCTGACTGCACAGTAGCATCACAGTATGATGACTTTAAAAAAAAAACTAAGAAACAAACAAAAAAAGTCAACAGTTTTTGCTGTTCTGCTATTTCGCTTTTTTCAAGTTCTACTCTAAGTCTACCCTTTAAAGCTTTACCCTTCTCTACACACAGTAGTCACATCCAAACATCATTGCACATGTGCTGTTTTTAACTTGTCTTTCAGGTATAACAGGCTTCCACTGTCAGGAAAACTTATGCACAAACCAGGGCAGCACAACTGCCACTGTACCATGGAAACCCTGGATATGCAAAGCCTTAAAAACAAACGAAGACTCTTCTTACAACTTGCTTCTGAATAGAGGAGAAAGTAGAAAACCTTAAGATTATTTCACAAACAGTATGCTTTGCACAACGGAGATCTTCCTCAACTCTTCGGTTAAGTCTATTAACAATTCCCACCATGAAATACTCACCACGATCAAAGCGCATAAGATCCTTTTTATTAAAAGAAAGCAAGAACCATCGTAGATCTCCAGGAAACAGAGTCTAGACCTAAACCATCACCCTCAACTCTCAACCATGAATAACATTTGCTTCACAATTACAGGATCAAAGAGACATCACCGGATTTCCTGGTTTTTCTACAACCATCGCTCGCTGCAAAAAGTGGTCTTTCAAAATTAGCTGCTAAAACTCTGCAAAAGGCATGAAAAAACTCGTGCTTCCAACAGAGCTACTGACCAGCGCCTCTTGCTCCGAACCGGTGACAGCGGAGGCATCCGTAAGGGAGGACATCTTGGTATTGCACATTTGCCTGCAATCGAGGGGAGAACCAGCTCAGAACGTGGCACGCAGCGACACAACCCGGGCTGGCGGCAGCCGCCACGCCGGCGGGGCCCACTCACCTCGGTGTCCCGTACAGCCCACGCGCCGGGCTCCAGCGGCGGTGTCTGGGCCGGGTCGGGCTGGGCCGGGCCTTATATAGCGCTGCCAGGAGGAGGCAAGTCAGGGCTTAGCTCCCGCGCCGGCCCGGCCCGGCCCGACATGCCTGAGCATGACCCGCAGCGCCGCCGCCGAGTCACCGCGGGGGGCGAGCGGGCGGGACGGGCCCGGCGCTGACTCACCCGCGGCCTCCGAACGCGGCGGCGAGGCGGAGGGGCAGCGGCGCGGGGGAACAGCGCCGGCCCCCCCCCCCCCCCCCCCCCCCCCCCCCCCCCC
>JAYRBT010000042.1:34422001-34455634 GCA_036023395.1 Myiotriccus ornatus | reverse complement strand
ACGTAGATGGATTGCCTTATAGGGCTAACGGGCTCCATCTGCCTGGGGAGTGGCCCTGACCAGGAATCGAACCCGGGCCTCCGCGGTGACAGCGCCGCGTCCTTAACCACTAGACCACCAGGAGCTCCCTGTATGGTTCTATAGAAGTATTAATAGCTCAGTCATCTCTTGCCTCCAGAAAAAGCAAATGCATGGACTTTTTGGTATTCCCTTGATTCAGCTGGTTTTGCAGGATCCATCTTAGCATCTTAGCTTAGATCACCCCTGTTGTTTAAAAAGAATTTTTTAGCTATGGTAGCTTTGACTCTGTGCATCTCTCTTGGCAATTTCTTCTGCATTTGTTTGTGTACCTGGAGAGATATGCAGGCACTGGGCTTTGACTTCTGACCCACCTTTTTATCTTAACAACATGTTGTTCAGGTATGAGCCAAGGCCAGAGGGAACACAGCACGGCGGAACACCTTGAGAGAAACACACCATGCAGTGCTAGTCACAAAGGAAAAATCCCAAATCCACTGTTGTGGGGCTGTAAGATATTGCTGCATTATGACTTGGCTGTCAGGAGACAGGCTGCAGTTCCCTCACACAAGCAACACAAGCCTCACACAAACATACTCAGATATGCACTGCAGTGAGACACTTGAGAGTACAGATCTTCTGTCTTTACGTGACAAAATACAGTCAAAAAGATTCTCAAAATCACTTGTTTCCCCACATATTTACTGAAGAGGGTCTGCTAGAATACAGACCATCCTTTTTGGCAGACAATTGCCAATCCTGATCTTCAACTCATTAAATGCAGGGGATGCCACTACATTGAATGAGTTAATTTTCTCTTTCTTACCAGATAGAATATAGGTAGAGTTGGGATATAGGTAAGACTTGGGCCTGTCTTATACCCTCTCCCTGATCCTTAATCAGCCACCTTACCTGAACTGCTCAAAGAAACCTACCAGCTGTGGGGCTTACTCAGCTGCACAGCCACACTAAAATAGTTGTGTTTAATGGCAAGATAATGAAGACTCAGCATGCATTTTTTTGGTTGTTGGCATGTCACTTCAGAAAGATCCCCATCCACCTCTTCAATCCTCTTCCTGCCTGTTCTGATATACTGGCACAGATAATTGTGCACGTATGGTATAAAGTGGATAAAGTGATCTGGTACACCTGAGAAATAAGGCATTTTTTTCTGCAGATCAGTTCCCTGAGGTAGTCCTGAGTAGCTGCATAGCAGCTGAGCCAGGACATCGCTGAAATGGCAGCAGACAGGTAGGCGGGGAAAATGTGGGATCTGCTTCAGCTAGTTTAGGCAGCAGCATTACTGAAGGTGAAGCTTATATTTGGTTGATTTCAGAGCACATCCCTGCAAGAGAGGTATTTTTAACTCTCATCCTTGTCTCCTCACTGATGGCTGCAAGCTGATGGTGAGACAGAGCTTTTTTGGAAGAAGTGTGGTGCTGGATTGCCTCAGCCACCTTGCACGGTTTGGTGATGCAGCTGAGCTCATCAAGTATCTCATGCAAAGAATGTACTGAGCCCATCTAATGCCCTACTGAAACAATGGCCTTGCCAGGAGCTGTGCATTCCCAACCAAGTATTTCTTTGAACTGGCTTTGGCTCCTTTGACCACAGATTTAGCTGATTCAACAGCAGGATATTTACTTGTATTTGCTGCTAGTATGTCAGCTTGCTTATCCTGAACACGTGAGACATAACAAAAAAGCAGAAGGAAGGCACAGCTGGAAGCAGATAATTGGAGATGGCAATGGGGAAATAACTCCTAAAGGCAGGGACCCATTCAGTGCTTTTTTCCTTATCATCTAACCACACCTTGACTGTTACCTCTGCTATCAGTCACCTGGGTTGATAAGCCCCTGCAGTATCTCCTGTGAGAGAACTAGGTTTAAATTCCCAGAAGTATCCCTCAGGTGTTACTTAGGGAGAAGTAAAGAGTGTATGTCAGCACTGATAGCTTGTTTAATTGGCCCAACCCAGCTTTTCCTGTGTTGCAAAGGAGCTGAAAGGTTTGCAAGAGGAGTTGTGTTGATTGCACCGATGAAGACACTTCTGATGGTAATATGCAGGCCGTTGTGTTTTTATTACTCTGTACTTCAAGCTGAACACATTCTCTTCATGAAAGCTGATGTGGAAATTTACATCTTGAAATCTGTAGAAAGCACGTCTCAGCTGTGTATTTTGCATTCCACTTGTGCAGATATCAAGCAGCTCTAGCAAGCTGCTCCAGCTCACATTATCACTCCCTTCTGCTGTTGATAGGACTTAGCAAAAGTTACTGCCTTTGCAACACAAGTTGGAGGGATCACAAAAAAAAAAAAAATCAACCCACATCTCAGTTCTCAGTCTGGCATATTAAACTGTTACTCCAAGGATTGTATCCAAGGGACACCACAGCATGGGCGTGCATTCCTCTTTGCTGACACAGACAGGAAAGGACAACTGTCTCTGGAAAAGCAGAAGCCTGAAATAGCTGGGGAGCAGTACTGTCATACATCACTACAAACATGTGCACACAGACTAAGAGTCTTTTAGGTCCGTGCAGCCATACAATTATCTTATGCAAGACCAAAATGATGACTGCAGTGAACTAAGGAAACTTTATAGTTTTATCTGTGTTTTATGTATGCATATCAACTCTCCATTTTTACTAGGTTTTGGTTCCAGTTTTCAATGCTAGCAGTGCATCTCTAGAGTCCAGTATCTCTGGTTTCTTCTACTAAAATTCCATTCTGCCAAGCCACTTTTGCAGCAAAGCCTTTGCAGAAGTTTGATTCATTTTAATCATTCCCAGTCTGCAAATGTGAAATCCCGTTAGACAATAAGGACATCACATCACAAAATAATTTCCTTAGACATCTTTGCATGCACTGATATACATCCATTTTAAAAAGGAAACTCCAAAGGGAGGGGGACTTGCTTATCTTAAAACACTGAGAATATTCAACTACAAGATATTTAAATCCTGATTTGCCTAGGAACAACTAACTGATTAGAAAATTAACCAGCCTTTAAAAATCATATCCCAATTATCTGTGTGACAACCAGTGAATTACTATAGGCTATCAAATGAGTAAAGCCTCTTCATAGAAGCAAAACCACCTGATGTAACACAGACTGGTTCAACTAAATAGAGCACATTGAAAAATAGGACCAACATATAATACACTTTCCAAAGATCTTCCCTTTATACAGAGAACAAGGGAAATAGGGAGCTGCTAATCCACCGGAGTCTGCAGAAGCAGGAAAACAAGCCACTGCAGCTCAGAGCAAGCCAGGCTCCCAGAGAGTTCGAGACCACTTGTAGGCACATAAATATGTTGTGGAGTGCTTGAGAAGCTCTTTGAAGGCTTATGTCTGAGAGGCTTTCTCACCATTTCGTTTGTGTGAAACCTTCTCCTTCAAAACCTGCCTTCCGAGGCTGGGCGTGGGGACGTTACATGGGGACTACTGGAAGAGGCACCTCCCGCCCCGCTCCGCTTCCCTCAGTCTCGTTCCTAGCCGTGCGGTGGCACTATTCTCCGTTGTACCAGCACGAAAACTTGCCTGTCTGCACAGGAAGGCATCGACTTGCTGTAAGCCAGTCGTGGCTATTCTGTCTAGCAGGGGGTCATATGACTCTCACAGTTCAGATAGATCAGGGGGCAGAAGCAAGTGCCAAAGCTGTGTCCATGGGGAGGAACAGGACTTGTGCCTTTAAGCAGGAACGTGACATTCCACTGACACTGCCATCTCATATAATGTGTGGTAAGAGCATGTCTTTCACTAAATCTGCTAGTTCCCCAAAGTTTCTGATGATGAGGTTTGAATGACACCCAAGTACAGCTGGTTCTGTAACCTTGCATGCAGTTCTACAAAACCAGCTTGGTGCGGGTGCTCAGCAGTCCCAGCTCAGTGCCAGCCTCCCATGTGTCCATTCACGCTGCTGTCAGCTCAATGAGACTGTAGGTTTAGGGGTATAGAATAAAGGTTTACATGTCCCGTTCCCCCCATCCCGCCCCGATAGAGACACAGCTATCCATGAATTCAAATAGCATTTTTGGGAAAGTTTTGCTTGGGCTTTGTTTGGGAAACAAACCTACTACATCTCTCTCCCTCTCTTTTTTCTACCTATACAACAAAGTCTGATGCAAACTGCACTGGTAATTGTCAGTCCTGATCAGAAGAACCATCTTACCACTCAGAAAAGTGAGATCACGTGTTTTCAGAAATTTATCGTAATTGCCTGAAGGGTGTATGACCACCACTGTCACTGTCTTCTCTCAACTGGATTAACAGTTTTTGACTAACCACCACAAGAAATGCATTTACTAAGTAAACTACTTTGGATCCCAGAAGACCTTAACATGCTTTCAACTCCTTGGAGAAAAGCACTCAATTTCACAACAATTGAAGCTATATCAGGAGCTGGAGAGGCTTTTGCCATTCAGCTTGAAGACAGAAACCTGAGTGGAATCAACATGTGCACATGTATATAAATTACAGGATCTTAATCCAAGTATTTAGTCTGCAACTTTGGTGTATTGTAAAACAAAACCCCTTCAGTCACTTATTAGTTATGTAACAGAAACTAAAAGTGTGCAAATGTTTTCTTTTTCCCCAGAAAGTAAGAAGAATTAAAAACCTTCTGGGCAGAGTAAGGAAGCAGAACAAGGACTCTGTTGAACAGCATACCAAATTTAGTTGAAGACAAAAAAAAAAGTCAAACTTGTCAACTATGCAGCTTCATTTCTGGAAATGTTCAGCCAATAGCTTTCCCTATTAAGTATTATTGAAAGGGAAGAAGTTCACACTGACAAATGTGGCCCTGCTATTCAGCTGCCTAATCATGGAGTTAAGCATCTAAACTTATACATCTAGGGAAGTTTTAAAATATAAGGTCTATGTGCTGTATACTCTTCTCAGTTGTTTCTTAATCTATTGTCTCACTTTTTTTTCTTTAATCACAACCACCTCTATTCAGTGGTCCCAATATCCATGACTATTCCATGTGCTTCACCCAATCACAACATATCTCCTTTAAACAAGTTTGTTTTTCAGCTTCTGCGTTGTAAGAAAGTAAAAAAATTCAACAGTCTTCTGTGCCAAGGTCATTAAAAATTACATTCTTATGCTGTGTTTCAACCAGAGATCTCCTCCCTTGCACTTCCTGGATGAGACACAGCCGCCTATGGTTCTAAAAATAATCCTGCTCTTTTCTGACACACTACTAGCCTTCATATGCATCCTGTATGTGCTAGTTACCCACACAGCCATGCTGGACTTCTTGGAGCTCCTTAAATATAACCATGTGTCTTCAAATGTATGGCTTGTATTAATGTTCCAATGAAGCCATAAACAGATCAGAAAATATCTTTGCAAAGCCAATCCTTAAGCAACCTTTGGATTGTTCCCAGTACTTGCTTCTAAATACATAATTTACTTCCATTACATTATGTATAATCTGCCCATGTCTGTTCCTGCCTTTCCATTATAAAGGCAGCATATTGTGCCTGCTAGGTACTGAGCTAGTGCATCTGGGAAGGCAAATGCAACTCTTGAGCTGGCAAATTACCTCTTAATTCACGTTAACCTGACTCCTGTATTTTAAGCAATTAATTTTTTTCTGGCGTGGAAGGCAGGCAGGGGTCCCTAGGTTACAACCAGCAACACTGGGTTAGGTCAATATATTTATATAAGCAGTGATACAAGTTCTGTCTCAATTCTAGAATTCCCTAATTTTAAAGGGCAGACTGAGACAGGAAAGGGAGCTTTCTTATGCACATATTAAAGGGAAATGACAAAGACTAAATTGGGAAAGTATTAGAAACTGCCTTGCAACTAAAACAACAAAAAGGGATCTCATTTCCCTTTTCTTTAGTCCTTGTGCTGCAGATTGTAACTATGCCCCTTTGGGCTGGCCTGGATGCCTTACAGCAGGGCTGACAGGACCGTGCAGTTACACAAGGCAATGGAGTACGTTCTACTCCCCAGGGTCACAGAATGGAATCATCAGGTCCATTAGAACTCTCAGGTCTTCTTACTCAAGAAGACAGGAGAACGATCTAAGTCAGTCATATGAAAGCAGGAACAGTAACTTCAGCCAGACGAGCTCCACAGGGAGAGGTGATATGTTTTTATTGGATCAACTGATACAGCTGAAGAAAAGCAGACCAGCTTTCAGGAGCACAAGCTCTCCTTCACTAAGCTCAGCATCACTGGGCCAGGGAAGGTAGAACAATAGCTCCCTTCTCTTAGGAAGGTTAACCATAGCTGTGGGACAAGCCTGACAAAGACTGTCTGAATCCAGCTATTTTTTTTTTTTTTTTGCATGGCAAGTATATTTTCAATTTTTATATTATTAAAATCTAGTTTATACTGAATGTGTCAACTACTACAGCACAACAAGAATTCAAACAACTCAGCTCTTGCATTCTTTGCAATACCTGCCTGGAGACAAACACGCTCCTGTCCCCAGTGCTTAACACAAATTTATTTGGTAAGATGTTTCTGTGTCTTAGGATTTCTCTTTACCCAAGATTATATCAGTTCCTGCTGATAGAATTTTCCCTTCATGTTCTTAACCCTATGCAGCTGACATCCCAATTATCTTTGCCGCAACTGTGCTGTCAAATGGAAGTCTGAGACTGCAATCAGAGAGAGCACCCACAGAAAGAGAGGAAATTTGTATGGAGCAGAAAGGTGGTGCTTCTTTGCATCTGCCTGATTGTAATAGTAGAAAAACGAAGAGCTGCATCTTTAATGTTGGAAGAGTGAAATTCTTTTACAAAACAAAACATACCTTCACTCTACATACAGTTGCCTTTCATTTATTAAAATAATTTTTTGTTGTTTTTCTTATTAAATGGGGAAGTTGGGTTTTGAAGGCTAAAATAAAATTTGAAGAGGAAAAAAACCCAAATCACAAGCCTTTAATTAATTAAATAATTAAACACCTACAAGTCTTTAATCCAAACTCTTCTTCTTTTAGAAACAAGTAAGACATAAGCTATGTAACTCGGAGCAAAACAGATATCTTGGGAGAAAGATCTTAATGTGAAAGGTGAGTTGAGGGACACTAAGGCCTGCTCTCTGAATTCCCTTAACCTGCAGTCTGTTTGTTATTAAAAGCAGGAACATAAAAAAACAGGAAGATAGAAAGCTCTTTCACCTATCAGAGTGAGCCTTCTTTTTACTTTCCGAGGTAGACTGGTGAATTTCAGGCCAGATGTTTTTAAGTCACTTAAATACCTTAGCAGTGTGCCACTGTTCAGTAGCAGATATTGCTCAAGAGCAGGCTCTCCTCGGCAGCCCAACTGTATAAACATATACAGCCAGTTACGAAAGCCATCATGATCTTTTGATAGATTTTGCAGAAGATTTGGCAAACTAGACATGGGTTAGACATTAGCTGTACTCCAAAATGTTACAGAACACTCTTCTGAAGCTCTTATATAATAAAACATTATAAAAATGAGACTTTTACCCTACTATTGAACCAGCATGGACTACCACTAAGATTTTAAAAAGAGTTTAATAAAAAACTATGCATAGTCCAAACAAGGCTTTAATGTTGCTTTAGCCCTGGGCCATTGCTAGGCATTGATTTCACAAAATGAGACAGAGAGAGGATACAGTCCTGCTGAATTGGAGTTCTGTCTTGAAGGTAGACTTCCTGCAAGACAAACCTCCTTTTCATACATGTAACAGCAGCAAACCACTTTACTTCAGACTCAAGTCTGAGAGTGGCTGTTCACCCATCAACAGGAAAACTCCCCCTGGCACAGTGCCCTGCATGGACACACAGCCTGCAAGAACTTAGCGAGTCATACAAAATCAGATGAAAAATCTGTCAAACAAGCGCTGAGTTACCAAAGTTAGAGGTAACACAAAGCTTTGAACTGAGTATCTTTTAAGTGAAGGCATACTTCCTATTCCTTTGGGAAAAATGGGAAAACCTTGTGTATGTTGTTCTAAAGAGTTTTTGGGGACAAAGCTAGCAAAGATAACTTACCACCAGTTGCTCAGATTTCAATCAGAATCATCCACATCTGTTCTTAAATGCCACCTGGTATCTACACTAGCATTTCCACTGGAACGATATCAGTGGTACCTTTTTAAAGCAAAGACTGATAATATAAGCAGCAAAGCACTGGATAGCAAAGGAGCAAGGCCCATCCTGCTACCACAGTTCAGTGATATGCAGAGTATGAAAAATGAAAAGCAGAAAGCAAACAAGAGGGTTTGTATGGTATGGCTCCAATTGTAACAGCATACACAGGGTGATGACTACGTACCGCTAAAGATGACAAGCCTCTGATTTCTCTTTCAGGAAAGTCAAAACTGATTGAAATACACATAATTAAGAGGAACATTCAACTGAGGTAGTAAAAACTAGAATAAGCAAATTTCCCACCATGTAAGTATCAGTGATTTTTATAAGACTCCAGTTTTTACCTCAGGATTTAAAATTTCCCTCTTTTGTGCTACAAGTGCAAAACATTCAAACTTCAAATATTCATACAGACAGAAATCCATGTGGTACCATTTTGTCTTACAGACACCTAGACCCCAAAGTGCATGCAATTTGAAGATGAAAAAAGACAACTCCTCTCTCCTGCAATAAGCAGGTATCAGTAAACTTTATTCCCACCCTATATTTATCCAAAAGAAACAATACATACAAAGATCCATTTATCCCACGATTACACAAGTCTCCTGGATTTAATATTTTGAACTATATGACAAAGTTCAAGATACTTTATTTATTAGATACAACAGGTAAATCTCAAAGGAGAGTTCTTGAAGGTATGAAAAAAAATCACATCACTTAAGCGCCCCCCTCCCAACGTATTTTATTTATAATGTACTCTTTTAATGATACTGTTAACTTTCTCTTGCAGATCTGCTCCTCTTCTTAAGGAGTCTTTTATATTTCCAGGCATGGCTGTTTTGTTCATTCTACCACTTTACATCAGTTTCATCTCAAATATTGTTGTTAAGCAGGCATCTAATTCAGTTTTCTAACAGTGTCTTGGCAGTCTGTCTACATCTCAGAAGAACTTGTGCACAGCACAAATTAATGCAAATAGCTTTCTCAGTGTACATACTGAAGGATATGCATCCAGAGCTTGACTGTCTGAATACATCTTTCAGTAGTCCAGGCTGTATCTTTAAACTAATTATACAAATTTATAAAAATGTATAAAAAAAATTATCCTTGGACCAGTACAATGTCCAAGAAACAGTTGGAAAAGATGTTAAATTATTCAGGTATTTCTAACTCTGAAATGATATAGAGTATTATGGTGTAAACTTAGGTTACACAGAGAAATAACTTTTTCTTAAATCAAGAACTCTGTAACAGAATAAATAATTTACAAGCTTGAGAAAAGCTGAATTGTTTCCTACATAAAGACTTCTGACCTCTATTGTATAAAACTTAGAGGAACTAAATATTATTTCTGCTGGTGGCTGCAAAACTTAAATACTTGATTTTGTTCACATAATTCCCCTCTTTAAACCTGCTAGAGGTAGATGAAGATAAAACAAACCCCAACAAGTAAAGATTAAGATACTGGAATAACATTCTAACCCTGCAAATCTAGCAAACATATGTTCTCACCAGATTTACTGGAAGCAGTTATTTTTTCTTTCCTTTTTTTAACTAGAACAGCACTCGGCTTCTTCCATCCACATTGTCAAAATCCGTGCCTGATACTGTCATAAATAATTTTCAAAGCATTTCTGAATTAGAGCAGAAGTAGGTCCCACCTTGCACTCTTCAGTCACTGTGGTACATTTTCCAGGACTGTCAGTTGAGGAAACGCTGCCTTAACCAGCACTGCCCAGACAGCCCTCCTGTGCCTCCCCTAAAACAGCAGCAACAGATAAACCTGCAGATCCCACCCAAGGTAACTCCTGGGGAAAGGTGCGGGAGTAAAGGAGGTGGGGCTGAAGGCAGGACAGAGAAATGGGCAATCTTCACGCCCATTAAAGACAGTGACCTTTCTGAAGATTTCTCCAAAATATTTTTTAGCATGGGTGTCTTGTGTGCGAGGGCTGCAAAATAACTGGTTATTACCACAAAACCAGAGATTTTATTGGGCATACAAGTATTTACAAGATCTCATGTAAAGTCTTGATTTTGGCACAGAGAAAATTATAAAGCGGTAACAAAATTTCCAAAATGTTAATTACTTCTTGAATGTCCTGACAGACTAAAAGAAAAAATTAAGATGAACTGTTTAGATCTGATTTCCTATTTTTCTATAGCTTAGCCTATGGCTTCAAGTTTTCCACTCTCACCTCCAGTCTCCTTCCACCTGTAATTTTATCCACTTTCTTCAGCCAAAACCTATCCCTGTGCTGAAGCCAAACAAAGATAAGAAAGCACACAAGAAATAGGAATGACTCTGGCTGCCTTTTTAAAAATGACTGGACAAAGTATGTTTTCCTCCTCCTTGTTTACCAGACAGAAAGGAGGAAGCATCACTCCATACCAGAACATCTGCATAGAAGTGCCTCCAAGTTTTTCTTCATGACAGCAATACTGGCATGATCACAGAGACAGGATTCCTTCTCTTTCTCTCTTTCTGTATTATAACTGTAGCCATCATGACCTCATTTGCTATGCAAAAAATATAGTTACTTCAGTACAATTTCCACAGCAATTTGAAGTGTGCCTTTTTCTCTTTTAAGTTACTGTTTTAATTTAATGAAAACGATAGGATGGACTGAGATGGCAAAACCCCAGCGTTCTACATAATTCAGTTCGTTTGGTTTAGTTACAGAATAACAATCCTGGTAGTTAAACTAAAACCATAGATCTAAATGACTGAGGCAATTTTGTGCATTCTAGAATCAATGCATATTTAAATACTTGTTTTCCTTCACAACAGTATTCAGAAACTCTTGCTTTATGGACGCTGGACCAATTTACTCTTACTGCTTTCCTGCTCACTAAGCTTGAAGTGCGTGTAGGCTAAAATGCCGAACAATGTGCACAGAATCCCGAGGCCTTGGTTAACCGACAGTGGATCCTTAAATAAGAGGCACCCTCCCAGGAGAGTGATGCAGAACTTGAAATGTCCAAACATGTTATACCTAAACATCCATTAAGGATAACAGCAAATACCATTATTATTTTTTGTAAAAAGAAACACTTGGAAATTTCATTAGTTCCACCCAAAGCATGCAATGGTATGGCCTTGCTAACTCCAACTCACACAATTTTCTTGCATCTCTGCAGCTGTGAGTATTAACCTCCACCTACAGCCCTTCACCCATCGTACACTTCAAACTGACTTACATGCCAACGCTTCCTCAAAGTAGCCAAAGCATGGATTAATATTCTTCGCAGGTATAAAGGTCAGCGAGGGAACCACCATTACCTGTACAAATCCCGAACAAAGAAACCAAATACACTAAAACATGAACATGCTTTTCCAGCTTCAGCATTTAAGATAAAGCAGGCAGGTTACAAACAATTTTGCCACAGTAAATCAGCCCAAGTGAATTCCAACACAATTCATCCGGAAACAGGAGAAATGACTAATGTGACAAAGGATACGTGACTGGTGATGTATTTCCAATGATCCAGTAAATAGACAAGTTTACCATAAAGGCTATTATTCCAGACAGCAGTACCATTATCTGTGGATTAATGGACACAGTCAGTAATCTGACCCAGTTTTGTAGATACATCCCGGGTTATTTATTTAGTTTCATTTACTTGCAAATGCAAAGTATCAGGCAAGAAAAAACATATGGAGAACAAAAAGAGAAACAGCTTCAAATCAGTACAGACACTGGTGATGTGTACAAGAAGCTCAGGGTACGATCTCCATAAATATACACTGAGAGACCTACAAGCCTTTTTCTCCTTTACTCTTGGTTAACATTAAAGAATGATTTGGAAAATCTGGCTGCTCATACACACAGAGGTTGCATTCTTTACCTTTGAGACAAAGTCTTATTTATGGTCACAACGAAAACTATTTTAGCAAAATATCTGATTTTATTATTGTGAATACTCGCTAACCCATTCATAAGCTGCAATGCTATAAGAAATGACCCACCACTGAGGAGCATGATCAGCATTGGTAAGAATATGCCACTGCGTCTTTTTTGGACAGAATACAGAGAGAAATTATAGTCTTCCTGGTGAAAATAAACTACTAATTCTAGTGAACAACCAATATTGACATCCTTGAACAGAAGAGCTGAGAGTGTCAAAAGTGAGCATGCTTATCTCTTTCTCTGAGTGGACAGTAAGAGCTGGAACTAGAGCAGTTACATTATTTTTAATTTAATACATTAGGGGAAGCTTCTGGATTTTCACAGATTTTCCTGTTGTTCAGATGCCCTCTAAACAGAAACAAGAATTAAGGAGATAAATCAATTGACAGACTCGCTTCTCTCAGAGGAAGTGGGGCAGACTCAGTAAGGGGCTTTTCTCCTGCACACGCCCCTCTCATCGCACCATAGTCAATGGCTGTGCAAAAATCTGTTTCACAAGGAAATATATCTTACTATCAAGTTTAACTACATCAGTGATAATTATTTAAACAAAGTCAATAAAAGCCTTACCACAGCAGAAAGCGTCCAGGGCCCAAATATTCCCCCTTCTCCGAAGACTGGCTCAAAGAAGGGTATGATGAACAACAACATAGCTGAGGACATTGGTGCCTGATAGTACAGCAACTGCATAGAGTTTACCTGCAACTCATGCTGCTTAGCGCCTACCCACTAAAACCAAAAGAGAAAACCGTTAAACATGAGGAAAAAAACCCCATAAATTGAAAACCTGAGCAAAAGCAAACTGGCTACTAACACAGAGGGAACCTCACGTGGACAATACTACATAAACAGATTACTGAGCATCACCTTCCCCTAACTGGAGGCCCTGTGTTTGTCTCTTGCAAGCACAAAAGCCACGAGAGGAGGAGAAAATCATATGCAAGGAGAGTGAAAAAATTCTGAGTGCCTAAACCTGCCTTTTCCCATTGCCTGGGGATAAAGTATTGCACCCGAGGAACAATAAAAAAGTAGCAGAACTAGAAAGAAAATGCCAGCTCCCTTTTATACTCAACACAAATTCCAGATCCTGTCTGTGATGGAGCTGAGTACCTTTGCCACGGCAGGGATCTGCTTCTCTACCTTTCTTCTCATTTTCTTCCACGTACAAGCTAACAGAATCAGTAAACGTTTGTCTTTCTTTTGTCGGTTTATTCCAAATGTAATGGATTTCATTTCAAGTATTGATTGTAATAAATTGATTGTAATTGACTCTAACTTGTAACTTCAATTTTCAAGGTAGCGTGCCTTAAGAAGTATTATTTATCTATGGCTATGAAGACATATGTTACAGCCAAAAAGATGCAACTTTATATCATGCTTAAAAATGATGTTTAATACCTGATAAATCACATTAACTGGTAACATGAATTCCAGCATATGAATTTGCTAAGGTTTATTTTTTTAACATTACAGGATAATTTCACACAGGTACTATCATTTCTCCAGTACACACACCATCACTTAAAGTTATTATACAGCATCTCTCTCCTCCTCCTGCCTGGACAAGAGACCATTACTTATCATCTTACACACTACAAATCAAAGAGCCCACTTCTTTAGAAAGCACAGTATACCTGTGGCAAAGAAATTCACACTTAAATGGATGATTATCACATCAACATGACAGAGAATTCTAATTTGGGAGGCTTTTGCAGTCATGGCCAGTAATGAAGTGGCTGAGCTATTAGTACAATGTTAAAGCAGAAAGGACTAAAACAGTCCTTGGACATATCTATTTTTTCAACTATAATCATCCAGAAAGGTTGTATTGTGTATATATTGTGCATATGTATTAATACAACCTCTACAAAAACACCTGAGACTGCGTATAGTCGAAATTGAAAAAGGATGCTGATAAAATGAAAATAGCTCAAGGATAAACCACGGGCTTAACTGAAGGACTGGAAAACGTCATTTCTAAGGAAAGGCTCAAATGCAAGGCACTTGCTTCAGCAGAACATCTGTTCTCTCTACAGAAAAAGGAGTTTTACTGCTTTTCACCCCTTGAAAGTACACTCACGTTAAAGATGACCCCCATTTTTAGCAGCAAGGACGATCAATTCCTCAGTTTACCAGGGGTTACGGTGGATTATCACAATTTGGTGGGATTTTTAAAAACACATAACGGAGCACGGAGGGTTTCCTGGAAGGCTGGGTGCTACTGAAAGGCGATCAAAACAAGGGGCCGCATCGTGAAGACCAACCACGACACGCTCCCCGCCTCCCCCGCCCCCAGTACCCACCACTTGGTAGAGGGAGGTCACCAGGACGCCCAAGGTGGCGAACGCCATCCCCAGGACATTGAACTTCACGTCGTAGTAGGAGTTGAGGAAGACGCCCAGCGTGATGGGGACCTGTGGAGATGGAGAGGGGGGTTTTAGGCGGGGTTGCTGCCCTCGGCGTCGCCCCTCCCCGCTCCCCTCAGCCCCGCCACCTCCTCACCAGGGTCAGCTTGATCCGCAGCGGGAAGGTCTTGCCGTAAGCCACGCTCTGGATGACCACGATGACCGGCGTGGTCATGGCCTTGGCCAGCTGGTAGGTGCCGATGGTGTTGCTCTGCAGGGAGAGGTTGGTGAAGACGACGAAGCCGCAGAAGCTGAGGGCCAGCGGCATCACCTGCGCGGGCTGGAGGCTCTTGGGGGAGAAGGCGCCGAGCGCCTGGCACAGGTAGAGGCCGAGCCAGGTGATGGCGAAGTGGACCAGGGTGAGGCTGAGGTTTGGGAAGCCCAGCCGCACGTACAGCCACTTGTTCAGGAAGACGATGCAGATGGAGGCGGCCAGGTTCACCAGCAGCCCCGCCGCCAGCCGGCCCTGCGCCGGCAGCCAGCCCATGGCCGAGGCTGCCCGGCGGCCGCCAGCGAACCGCCCGGGCCCGCCCCGCGGGACACGTGGGATCCGCCTTCCGGGGGCCGCCCGCCCCGCGCCCCAGCGCCGGCAGCGCCCCCGGAGCGGAACGGAACGGGGAGCGAGTGTGTGTGTGTGTGTCTGTGCACCTCTGTGTGTGTGCGTGTGTGTGTGTCTATGCACCTCTGTGTGTGTGTGTGTGTGTTAGTCTGTCTGTGCACCTCTGTGTGTGCGTGTGTGTGTGCACCTCCGCTCCCTCCCCCAGCACCCCCCAGCTCTGCCCACCAGCCCAGCGACGGGCAGGAACGCCCCTTCCCTCCAAACCACCTCTCCGCAACTGGACTGGGTATTTCCGGCAATACACACACGAAAATGCAGGTAGACAGGTACAGCGCGAACCAAGTTCTTTGTCAGGTGTCAGAAGACACCGACTGGGTGAGGGAGCCAAAGCCCTCGCCTAACTCCACTACAATCGTGTTCCCTGCACGCTCCCATTAAGGGAAAGGCAGCGAAATGTGTGTTAACACGGGTAAATAGGGTCGGAACAAGCTTTCTAAATAAACTACAGAATCTTGGGAGTTTCAGCATATGATCATCCTTGCTTTGGTTCAGCAGCATTTTAGCAATTCCACAATGTACGGTAGAACAGCACAAGCCCTGAAGCAAGGCTGCCTTCTCTTCTGAAGGGGTGGATATAGCCCCTCACTTTTGCATTTTGGTGTTCCCTTCCTCCAGCCCTAGGTGTTTGCTTTCTTTTCCCCTACTTTCCACATACACCTTCCTGCAGTCTTACTTTTCTCCCCACTGTACCCATGCACATTCTTCTCCTGCCAAGTAATGTTTCCAGTCTATGGGCAGCTCTTTTTGGCACATAACAAAGATATTAAGGAGGTTCATACAATCACCATATTTCTATAATGACATTTTAGATTAGAACAAACATTTTCTCTTTTTGAAGCACTTTTATTAGGAAAAAAATGATGAAAAAGGTTGTTTAACAAATAACATCTCTGAAGTTGGTCAGAATTTTTCAAGTTTACACTGAAATCTGAGAGTTGGAGGTTTCCACCCCTCCCCCCCCCCCGCTGAAAATCAGAACAATTTGTCCAAGTAATGGTTTTGTTGGTTTGGGGTTTTTTATGTAACCAGAACGTCCATGCTTAAAAGTTTTTGTAGATATCTACACAAAAAACCTACGACTGAATTTCATATCCCAAAGGATCAAGATCCTGGTCCAGAAGTATCAGAGAAGATTCCCTCAGCTTCTGCAGAAGCTTTCTGAGTTCTTCTTTTGAAAATACCTAAGAATAAATAATAAAACATAATAAAGTTATATTTATTTGCCATGAATAGAACTGATATTTAAAACAATGGTCGTTAATTAGGTTACTATTTTTCTCATTTTATTTCTTTCTATTCAAGATAGTGCGAGCATCAGGCATTTCCGAATGACCTTTAGTAAGGCACAGGAAGCTAGTAGCAGCATCTAAAATCTGAAGGTAGGCTCAAGATAGCTCTGTCTCATTCTGAGGTTTTTTTCAGGCTTTAGGAGGGAAAGAAGGTTAGGGGTAAACAAGTGCAAACCTGCTTATACATTTCTGAAATGAAATGTAATTGCAAAATCAATTACAATTCTGCAGCTCAACTTAGAATCACAGAATTGTTTAGGTTGGTAAAGACCTTTAAGATCATGGAGTCCAACCTTTAAACTGCCATCCGAAAATTAGTAACTGCAGTATTCAGAAGAACTGCTGGTCAAAACACTGGCCATTATCCTCAGTGTTTCAGAGTTAACTCTTTGATTCCTTAAGTCAGAATACAAGGAAACCTTTTACTACTTGCCGTTGACAGGAAGCGATAAAGAAACTTTAGGAACATATGGCATCTTCTTCTCTATATAGAAGCTTCTTACACAGCCAACCCACGGAGCCCTTAAATGAAAGCTGAGCTGCCTGCAGCCCTCACTAACTCACCGTGTAAAGCTTGTGCCGCTCGGAAGCGACCATGTCTGCCAGGCGCAGGCACTCCTGGTACTGCCCCGTGCTGTGCAGCACCGTGTGCAGTAAGAAGCACATCATTGGCAGGCACAGCTTACGGAGCAGAATCATCTGGTGTGTTCGTTCGGGGTCGTCCTCGGCGTCCTTACCAGAGTAATACAGCGTATTAGTATTACGAAAACCTACTTTTAAAAGGCAACTCAGCATAACCACATCATTAATAGAGTCAGAAAACTGGTTTAACCGGCCTAGACTGGACTGTCAAACATGATTTTCATGGTAACTGAAGGGGAAGCAAGCTGTACCTGATCACAGCAAGGCCAGAGAAAATTAAACAGGAACACATCAAACTAAAGGTGACAAGGGTACAGCTGGGTACAATCTATGCTTTGTGGTCTGTGTTGTGATATAAGAAGTTATTTTACCTCTCTAACATCAACCATCCATCCTCCATCAACAAACAGCAACACATTGTACATTTTCTCCTTAACATCAGCTGTAAGAGCATCCAAGAGGCCTTTCCAAATGCTATAATCCATCTGGCAAAGAAACAAAAAATAAACTACTGCAGAACAGGATGATTTCCAAGGCTATTTTAAAACAGACTCTTCACCAGCATGCAACAGTCAGTGTAGCTCCAATTCAAATTAGAATCTTCAGCCAGTGGCTAAAACTTAAAACCTGCTGCTAGCAGCTATTTCCATCCTTGCTTAATTCCCTGTCCAGAGAGTCAGACAAGTTGTTCAGAAGCAAAGCCTCTCAAGGGACATAATTTTAAACAACTTATTCTGTCATGCTTATAAAACAAACATTTGTATTAACTGAACACAGTATATTCATACTGGTCAGACACATAAAAAGAACTTTTGGCAAAACAAAACTTCAGTGTCTTTCAGAAAACAACAGGTGATAAATACAAGAATAAAGAGCTGATAGCAAAATCAAGTGCTCAGATTTATTAATATCACTGACAACAGATTATAATGAATATTTATTACTACATTACCATATCTTATGTAGAGCTAAGTCATATTAAAAAAACAGAATTTACTGTGCAGTGCCATTATTATTCTGTTGTCTTATACTACTCCCTTCAACCTAAAACCAGAATAATTTATAATAGAGTTCTTAAGCAATATGACATAGCAGTCTTCTACTCTGTTTCACTGAACTAAGACTGCTTCCTAAGCAAAACAATAAAAGTTTACACTAAATAACTTGGACTTTTACTTACCTCATACTTCTTTTCTTTATGTTCATGTGCCACTTTTTCAGTGAAACTTGCTTGTGGTAACAAAGATGGCTTCTGTGGAGCTGAGTTCATGTGTTTAAACCATTCGTTAAAGGTTTCATGGGCTTCCTGGATTGCATTGGAAACAGTGTTTGGACATTTTTGACTCATATAATAACCAGAATGTCATTACATGCACAGCTATAATGCATCAAAAAATCAGAAGTGAAATTAAATGGACAAAGCTAGATTTTAACCACCAAGGTAAACCCACCAGTATTTCTAAGTAATAACTTGGAATACTGTATATTTGAAACTCACCAAATATGCACGAATACATAGATGTTCCCGTATAGCATTGTCATCTTCAGCTGGAAGTGGAGTGTCCATTCCCTGTTCTTCCCACTGGTTATATATTTCTGCTATAGAATCCTGGGGAATCTTCACAAACACATCTTTTGCAGCTTCATGTTTCTTGGATGCTATGAGAATGTGAACTGGGTATCAACAGCTTTGCAATTTCCATACCTTATTTTCATAAGCTGGCAAAGCCATGCTTTTAATGGACTAGATTCAAAGTTATATCAAACGTAGTGCCAAGAGCCAAAGAGAACAAAACCAACATTTAAAAAGTCTAAAAAATTTGTGAGGCTTAGTACCCAAGAACTTCCTCATGATTGCATTGCTTTGCTTAAGTGCTTCTGCCCTCTGTGCAGGATCAAATACGAGCCAGTCAATCACATCTATTTTCAGCTGATCCGCCTGTAAAAACCAACATAGAGGTTCACTACCATTTCAAACATACAACTGATGTTACACACATTAAATCTGGTCAGTAAAATACCCAAGTTTGGAAAGCATTACGACATAGTAACAAGGATCGCTTTATTAAAAAACTTAGAAAACAATATCTGCAGTATGGAATAATAAAAAAAAAAATTTCTAAGTGTTCCCAAGATACTGAACATCATCTCTCAAAATTTTTTATGGATTACAATGTATTTTCCTCAAACTTTAATATGAATACACTGTACAAATATGGTTTATGGAGTCCTTGCTATAATCTTCAGAGATGCCATCAGCCTGCACCTCTTGTGTTAGATAAACTACCTTTTTGTCTTAGAGAGCTTTAACTTTGTACTGAACAGCAATAAAATTGCCAAAAATTTGCAAACAATCAGTTGCTTTTTAAGCAGCACTTTGAATACAGGCTATTACAAGTACCTCACTGTCCCTAAAGCACTGAGTTTGATCCAGCTGATGCTAAATAGTGGTGAAAGGAAACTGTCAGTAAAGGCAGCATCTGCTGTATCTAGAAATGTCACTTGAGCATGTTAAAAGGTACATCTGAGATAGAAAGTATTACTCCTCGTAGTTCGCAGAAGCTACAAGAACATCCTACTCTCCACTACAACGTAGTTTGCTGAAGTCATTTCATGGGCTTTATCTTCACTTGATGTCTGCACACAGACATGGCTGCTGAGGATCAAGGACAAGCAAAAACAGAAGTTACAGATTTGTGCAATATCCTCACTTGGTCACATGGAAAGTACGTTTCCCCAACAGGCTTTTCCAAGGCAATTTCCAGCATTGTTGAAAGAAAAATATGGATCATATGTGGTCAAAGACTCCATAGTTGATTGCAAACTGGAATATCTGCTCTGAGAAGCGGACTCACCTCTGTTGTGCCTGTATCTAGCATTTGGTCATGGTGACTGAATTCACCAGCATCCTTCTTGCGGATGTTTTCAACAACAGTTTTTGTTATGGTTGCAACATCGAGACCTGGATTAAGAAAGAACTATGTAAGAACTACCATGAACTCAAACTTGACAAAAAATGAATTTCAGACTCCAACAGTTGATGTTACTCCTTACTACTGGTAATTCTTATCAGTCTGTTCACACACATATTGTCAGAAAAAAATTAAAGCTTTTGAGCTGTGTAGTTTATTGCAGATATTTTACAAGAATGATATTTGATATGAGAGAATATAAAATATGAGAAAAATAATAAGACAACTAACAAGTTTTTCAGTCTGTGCTGAGGACCAGCATATAGATATATTTGCTAAGACCATCGATTCCTACAGTTCTGACAGCGAGACCATGATTTGACAGGAATGTACCAGAAAAAGCTCAGAATAGTTCTTTTACAGATGCTTGAGCAGGATGTTTTATTTCTGTAAGCCTTAGCCCACTTTAAAGGAAAATGACTGAAAAATGATTGAAGAGAAGTTAAGACACTGAAATCTCCAGTAAATCTATTTCTTTGTGAATTCTGAGTGGCACAGAAGCACAGTATGCTGCTTTGCTGTAGTCCCTTTTGGTTTGATGTATAGGCTTGGAAGGAAGCTCACCATTAATGCAAGCAACCCACCATGGCTAAGAAAAGGCACTATAAATGGGACAGAAGAATTAAGGTACTCATAACCTTCCTAAATCTACAAACAGGTATATATTTTTATAATTAGTTCTCTGAAATAATATGATCATGTCAAGCTTCAGAACTCGTATTTGAGACAGGCAGCTGGCATTTAGTTCTTGCTGTGTTTGGACATAATCCAGCAGCCAGTGATATTTAGTTTAATTCAGAAAAGAACTTCAATTCCAGCTTAGTTAAAACACATGTGTATACCTACTTGAAGAAGAGATCAGCAAATAATTTTATTTAATTGAAAAACAGACACAGAAAGGAAAAAGTATCACATTCGTAGCTAGGTCTTGGAGCAAAAACTACTGAAACACAAAAGAACCCAGGATATAAAATGATAATTGGAATTTCAGGATCTCTCACCTGCATCTTTTGCCAGTTCAAGGCAGTGGTGGCGTTGATCGCTTTCAGTAACATCTTCAAGGAATAAAGCATACTGAGCAACGGCGAGCTCTGGGGGCAGGTGGCTCACATAAAATGCTACTAAATCTGTTTGCTTCTCAGATACCATCCGCTGCAGAACAAAACCCAAATACACACAACAAGAAGCAAATGTATATGAAGCAAATATATATGAAGCAAATATATAGATGATATCCATTGTTATATAAAAATATATATAATACATAAACATATATTCCTCTGTGTAAATGCATAAGTGTGTTTACACTTAAGTAAAAAACATGTCTTTGGTAAAAACGTAAGTGTATAACAAACTTCTGATTATTTTATCCTGATGTAGGAAGATTCCACTCAGCTTCTAAACAAGGATCAATAAAACTGTCTCTTATTTAAGAACTGCTGACAGAAACTCTGCATATTAGGCATGCTTCCATGTATCTCTTGAGAAGAGAGCATTAGCTGCATCATAGCTCTTTTCATCCTGTAACCTTAAGTTTCCTTTCCTTCCTCCTTTATGGCTAAATGACATTAGAGAAAGCAAACTGTATTTCTGAAAGCTTACCTGAATGTAGGTCTTTAGGACTTCAACAGAGACTTCCTCCTTATTGCAAACAAATATAAATTCAATTTTAAATTAGATAATGTGGAAAATGAAATAAAGTAAAAGATACTTTACAGGCTATCACTATAAAAACAGACACAGGGTTATTTGCTTATTCCTGCTTCAGTAATCTACACAAACAGGTTCAACTGGAAGAACTGTTTCTCTTGGAGTGTGATTAAAAAAAATAGGTCTTCTAATTCAAAGATTTAGCGTTTCAAGGATTTTCTTTTTCAGCAACTGAATGATACAGTCTTTAGGCTAACTGGAATGTTACTTTTAAAATGTTTTCTATTTATTTCCATTTTATAATATTTTTTAAATTAATAAACAAAATGTCAGGCATACAGATTATTGCACTGTACTACAGGCACTGTTTTATTATAGAAAATTATAATGTAACAGGGTATAAATATCATCTTGCTCATCTGTAATAGCCTACACTAAAGAACCAAAGGATAGTCTGAGCACCTGAAACGGCTTTAGCCTAGACTCAACAGTTACTCACAATCTCACAATGGAAGTCATATAGGAAATTGCCCCTTTTTGTCCCCTCTGTTAAACATATGCTAATGGCTAGTTCTACCACATTTCAGCCTCAAGACCTACTCTATCCAATTTTAAGTCTGGCTAAAAAATTACTATATACACACTGACACACACATTCCTCTTATTTAACTAAATGTTAACTGACTTCAAAATAAATTTCAACATGGGAATAAAGCAAGGATTGGAGGCATGAATAAACATAATAACTCAGAGCTGAGTTTAAATCATTTAATGAAAACACACATTTGCTATTTGTCAAAAGCTGTTATATTCAGAAACTTATTTGTTACATAAAGGTTTCTAAATTTTAAAACAGTAGAAAAGGAGAGCTTGTAATTACTTCTGATTTCCTCAGAAGAGAGTAATTACAGATATGTGACCCATCTGTATATTTAGCATAAACAGACTAGGTAGGAGTAAGCTATACTTAGTTCATATTTTGAGATAATATGAAAGTTTCAGCTTTCTGAAACTACCTCAAGCGAAAAACATCTGTGAGCTTACAGCAGCAGTACCTGCACTTCCAACAACTGCCTATAAGAACAGGTTATATTCAAAACATCTTGGCTGCTAAGAATAAGCCTAACATTGAAGTCTGAGTCAGGACCTTCTCAATAAAGAGTTTATGAGTAAAATCCACCATTCTCAAAGAAACAGTTTTTAAGCTGAACTGAAGGAGAGGAGGATGCTCTTTTCTCATTTTGGCTGTTGTATCTGGGCTCCAAGATCAACAAATACACTATTTAAGCATGCAGCTCCTCATCAGACTGGAAGTAATTTACCATCCCTCTTTGTTGTTTATGTATTTGCACACCAGCACTTCTACTTCAAAGACTACCTACTGCTATGACAACAAATCAAATACAAGAGAACTTACCTTAGTCTGCATACCCAGAGTGCGGAAAAACAGAATAAGATGTGTCATGAAACGAAGGAGGTGTCCTGGGAGCACACTTCTGTCTTTGGAAAGCCACCTGCTGAATTCTTCCATCAAACCTATAGCCACCAAGGAAAAGTTTGTATTAGCCGTATCATGGGGAAGAAAAAAACACCTAAGAAATATTTCAAAATTACGCATTTATTCAATAAATGTAATTTAGGCTCAAAAAACCAACAAAACAGAACAGCAATAATTTTGGAAGGATGTAGCTGTTTGGCTTAAATATCTACTGTATGTATTTTATCATTTCTCAGGAAAAGCTTTGCATATATCCTAACACATTTACATGATTTCATGACTTCTTTGAAAACTACCTTATATGTCAAACTGCAGAAAGTCAAACTACAGAAAGTCCCTACTGTTTTAGAGCTCAGCTTTAAGGTGGAGTTTGCCTACTGCATGCTTCTAATCCATTCACATTGAAGTTTCTGTAAAGGTCACTCAAAATAATGTAGTCAGTTGACAATTAAAAATCACTTAGAGAAAAGCTCACCATCCACATCTCCAAGTATAATGAATTTCTGAATCACATGATAGTGTTCTTGATTCTCCTCTATAACCCTCTGGAGACAGAAACAGAAATTTCAAACTTTGAATAAACTCTTATAGCCTAATGTATGAAGAATACAAACTTATAAATAAAGCAAAGGTTCCTCAGGGGAAAAAAAAAGCTATCCTATTTCAAAGGGTATTCTTCATAAAGAGCAAGAGAAAAGGCACTTGCGGTCTCCATGTCAAATTACAAGAATATCGACAAACTGAATGAAAGAACCAGAATATAGATCTGTGCAGTTAATACTTTTGTGGAAGAGATCCAAGACTAAGGGCTTTTTGCTCTGAAGAGGAGAATAAACAATGATGTTACAGATAACAGATTCTACAAAGTCACAGAAGAAGTAACAATGTGAATAAATCCCTAAGGAAAGGCCTGTGAAAGCTACTTGAGGAAGAAGAGGGTTTTTTTTTCCCCTGCTACAGAGGAATTAATGCAAGAAATGCAATCCAAACGCATCTGTAAATGTGCCATATGGTGAGGACTGCAGTGTGTTGCAATGGCAGATGCAGCTGGCTGTATGTGTAGCTGACTGCGTGTCTTTGACAAATGCCATGTGACCGTGCTCTCAAATAAAAGTAAGTGTAGTATCAATTTAATCATTGCAAAAGCAAACATGCTTTTACATTTTGAAAGGTCTGTTCTGAAATATGCACACAAACCTCCTATAAAGAAAACGCAATGTAATCAATCTTTGAACATTCTGTCAGTGTTGAATAGTTGATTTACTCTTGATTGCTTTGTATGTCTGAAAACACTTGACAGTCAGCTGTTTCTTTAGCACATGCAGCTGGTTTAGCAGATACAGGGCAAGACAAAACCTGTATAATTTCTATCATTACAAGGTGGTGTATATAGAAAAATCTACTTGAATTGAGAAATAACACATTATAGAGGTAGAAAATGTAAAATGAATCAGTCATTGCGCATATTTGAGCATTTCGTTAAATAGTGCACTGAAAACAGAAGCCAGTGAGTAGTTAAAAATGGTAAACAGTGAGGAGAAACTGCAATTATTAAATACCTTTTTGTCTGTTGCCTGAAGTTCTTCAAAAACCTTTTCTGAAGTCCAGCTTCAAAGCAGGAGAGAAAAGACAAAAAACATTACCCTGAATATTCCAAACAGATGATACAGGATGCTTTGTTGAGTGTAGGAGCATAATTCTACTTGATACTTACTTTGTTTCTAAATAGTCTCTAGGGAGTTCTTCCATCTCCTCTGCAGTTACTACGGAGGTCCGTATTTCCTGCTCAACTAGAGTGTCCACCATGACCCTGAAATATGCCCAAACAGTATCTTCCCAGGTATCACAAACTGGAAGAAGCTACAGATTAAAAAAAAAAATAACAGAGCAAAAATTATCAAGAGAGGGAGAACTATCTCCCAAACATAGCAACTATAATTTAGGATCAGATTTTTGGGCACTAAAGCAGACTAGTAACCATCATGAACAGCAACCTTTCCTTCATCAAAGTAGGATGACTGAAAAAGTCAGCAGGAATAATACTAAGAAAAGACTGTCATGTATTTAGTTGAGACACAGTCCTACAAGGAGCAGCAGTGTTTGCCATTGTCCTGTTTACTACATCTTTAAAAGTACAATAACCAGTAATTGCAATATTTCTGATGAAATCTGATGATATCACTTTCATATATGAGAAAGAAAATGCACAATTACCAAACAACTTATCTAGGAGGCTTGACCTACCTGCTTGAGGTTTCCACTCAGGGCTGCATAGATTGCTCTTTCATACCTGTTAAACTGCTCCTAAAATAAACAGTAAAAATACCCACACTTTTAATTACAAAGCATTTAAGTTTTCTAGTCTCTTTACATTAGTTTAATCCATTGGAAAATGTTCCATTTAACAGATGGAAAACGACAGGACACACAAGGAGCCAAAACAAAAATAGCAAGTGACTTTCCCTTCACCAGCATCCCCTTGTAACTTACCTGAAAAATTTATATTGACCTGGAAAGAAAACAGTGTTTTTCCTTTCCCATTCAACTAAGTCAAGATGAAAGTCAAAGTGTCAGTGGTTTTACTTTCAACATTAAAAAAACAGGAACACATTTCCTGAAAAACTGGTGATGAATATGTAGATTTCTGACTGCAATACATAAATATGTTATTTCAGAAGTCCTCTTAGAAGCATTAATTGCAAATCCTATAAGCAGCAAACACAGAGGGGGTAGGTTTACTTAAAATCATGTTTCAGAGTTCAGAAAAGTTCAAATGTATGTGTTAGTATTAAGCAAACCAGCATTATCTTACCTCTTCAGCCATACGCCAACAACAAATTTTCCAAATGCACCTGTATGGATTGCCTTGAACAGGCTCCAGCTCTTTTCCTACATGCAAAGAATAATTGAAAAAAAAAAAAAAAAAGGGAGGAGGTGTGAGGAAAAAAAGAAGAAAATGCTATTAAAAAAAGAGAACCCAGTAACAGGTAAAGCCTATTTTCTGTTATTAACCCCATTTCAATCCCTTTGAAACTCTTCCAATGCATTTTGATGCTTCTGACTGGGCCACAAGGTGGGCGTTCTGGGAAGTTTGGTAAATTTGTATCTCTAAGTTACAGTATTTTTAAAGCTTGGCTGCTATCTAGCTTTGAAGAAAATTATTGTTTTGGCTATAACGTATCTACAATGTTAACATTTGGAAAAAAACCAAAGTTAAGGAAAAAAGGAATTTTTTGTATCTTAAGGAATCAAACCTTTCAAAAAATGGCACTGCTTCAGTGCTGCTATTTTGTATGCACCTGCATGAGGGCATTCAAACCCATATAACAGCAAGTTAGGTGGGTAGATTCAAAACAAGCCTAGGTCACTGGTGTAGCATGCAGATAAAAGTGACAGGCTATCGGGATTTGAAAAGCAGGAAAGCATTATGCCTTCCACATCCACCTATAACCAACACTTAGACTTGTTTATCCTGAAATGTCCTGAGCACAGAGAGAAGCAAGGCACTGTGTTATAAATGGGACTGTGTGCAAGGAACCCTAGTACCAAGGAAAAAGGTAGTTTAATAATTTTCAGGTATTTTAAAGGCATCTCTATTTCCTGCACTTGCATTTGCTGAACTCTAGCCCTACTACACCTTTCTGAAGATATAGAGTCCAATGTGAGTTTGTAAGCAACAAAACGTGTACTAGATAGCACAAGTCAGATGTTAAGAAAATACAGACTGAAGTATTCTGTGGAGGTGGAGAAGATCTGTCTGGAACTCTGAGACATCTACTGCCTAGTGACTATGCCTGATTTTAAAAAAGAAAGTGACTTTAGCATGTTTAGATGAATTCAGTAAACTCATACCTTCAACTAAAATGATTTCATATTAGTGTTTACATGTTAACAGACATGGGAAAATATTTTAGATACAAAAAAAGGCTCTTAAGAAGTAGCTATTTCTCTTTGCCACAGACAGATATTAAGAGAAAGCCCTCTGCTCTATTTTTGTATCTGTCTCAAATGCACTTTGGAACAGATACCTCCATTAATGTTTGGATCATGATACAATTTCCAGCCTTCCAAAGTTGCAGCTCTCCAGGCCTGACCACACCGTTTGCATAAGCGCTGTGCCTGAAAAATAACGGATTTTCTCAGCAACACACTTTGAGGTAGTGAACATTATTAAAATAGGTAATTTGTGTAGATTCTACTATGTGAGAAATAAGCACAGAGGATCTTAAAACAACGGAAAGATTTCAAAGTAAATCTCATCACTTTTTTTTCACCAAACTTTTTAGTTTTCCAGTCAGTATTTATAGCAATGAGAGAAATGTGCTACAGCTTCATCTTTGTTAGCTTAAACAGCTGCTATGCATCCTTCTGATAAGTTTAAAGTGCTGTCCTGTTGCTTATATGTATAATCCATCTCTTCATGCAGTCATCTACTTTTCCAGTTGAATTAGAACACCCACTGAAGCTGTGAATTTATATTCACGTTCATAATGCCCTGCAGCAATATGCTCACATTCCCATAATATCAGAAAATGAATAGATGTGCACCATACTGGAACAGAATATGAACAAGTAACCATATTCCTAAGACTGAGGTCTTTGCAACAAGAATCTCGAGTCACCTTTCCCTCCCCTTACTCAACTGCCATTATTTTTTCAATAACATCTACTCTATGCCCAAAATTACTTAACTAAAAGCAAAATTTCATTAAAATGTTAATTTAGCAGTCAATAATGACAACAAATTGAAAATCATTACAAGCCAAACTTAAACAGACATTGAAGTACACAGCTTTTCGTTGGCTTTAACAGTAAGATATTTTAAATCTTACTTAATTAAAAGTTATGCTACCTCATCTGTCATTCCTGCTCTGATGAGAGTGAAGAGATACTTCAATAACCTTGCATCGTCTTCTCGGTCCAAATCATCAAGTGGCAGTTTCTGTCGTATAGGAGCATCTGGATCCTGCAAGAAAAAAAGTCACCATTTATCCACACAATGCCTGTATGTCTCTTCGGAGACTCTTTGGAGTCACTTTTTCATGTTGGCACAACAATCTGTGCAACACATGTAATATTGAGCACGATACTTCTCAGTTTTTCCTCTCTCATTTCTTTTATTCCTTTTCTGTCACTGTTCCTATCAGAAGAACGCAATGCAATTTATTTATTCCACTGCCTTGTTATTTGACCAAAACTTCTCATCTTCCAGTTCTTTTCTCACCTTCAAACATCCTTTCCCCTTCTGTCTATCCACCTACCATTGTTTCTCCTCTTCTACCTTCTGTGTGAGAAGGCTTTTCACAACAGCTGCACTCGCTTCTATTTAATCCAAACAGATTTTCTTAAGCCAGTCAATACCTCAGATCACTCCCCAATTGAATCAATCTTCTACAACTGCTTTGCTGTCCCTGGTGCAGTTCATTACCTCATTCTACTGGACAGTACTTTCTTTCCTTGCCTTCTCTCCTATTAGCTTTTACTATAGTAACTCTCAAAGAGTTGCCTCAGGACTTGGTTTCATTGTACTAGTTACTGTGTTAAAGACAGCATTCCCTTATCTTTAATGGCTCCAATGGCTCCCAAACATTTTTCTAAGCTTTTCTGCTTAGGAACATGAGTATTTTTCAGACATTAAAAATTCATAATAAAGCCATTTACTTCACCAAATAGGCCACAAGTACTTGTGATGGGGGATGGGGATATGGAAGTGACTGCTGAAAGAAAACAGAAGTCCACAGGGATCCCCAGAAGAGCTTTTGAGGTGCCCGGCCTCACAATTTCTGTACTGATATTTAGATACTACCATTATCTAAGAATTGATAGAAAGCTGGGAAAATAGCTCTCTCTCTAATATATTTTGAAATCAAGCCTTATTTTTATCTAATACTTACCAACTCTGTTACAAGAGCTCGAGAACTTCCAATGTACGTACTTGACTGTCGCTGCTTCAGGGTATGCAGTGTGTTATCCCTGAAAGCAGTGGAATGTTTTACAGAAAAATGATTTTTTAGCAATCATCTTTTAATAAGACACAAATATTGAAATATATTTTTTCTTACATGGAATATGTTTACAAAACAGACACTTGGTTTAGTTGATTTATTATGGACTGTTCTACTGTTGTGAAAATGCAACATTTCACAAGAGGTACAATATTGGAATCAATACATGTATCTTTGATTTCTTTCAAAAGCATCCATTATTTCAATCATTCATGTATTTAACTATTAATTGATTTCTGCATAAGCAAAATTTCCCATTAGCATTCACTATAAAGTCAGCCAAGGACAGAAATTCAGCTTGGATAAACATGATTCCAAAAGCCTATATTCACTGGCCATTAAAAGCAGGTTTATAAAGGTAGTCTTTGGTCTTTTCTGCCATACCCATCAGTGATAATAAAGATGACAATAATGGCTTCTAGTGAAAGGTCAGTGACACAAAGCGACAACAACTACTTAAACAGACAAAAATTAAAGCCAGATAAAGAAGTGGCCACCTGAGAAACACATAAAAGAAATCCTCATCTATGTTAAGATTAGGTTAAGTTAGTTTGATGTTTTTTCCTTCCATCCTCGCCTCCCAAAATGCAGTAACTGACTTCTGAGAAGATATATTTCAGCAGACAGGTAAGGAATCTCAGTTTTTACATTTATGACTTTGAAGAAAAGTAGTGAATGCAACGAACAACTTAAAAAATCCACTTCTTTCCAAGAGTGATTCTGCGATTGTGAATCTTACACTTGATGGGGGAGCATGTATGTAATTAAAGAAAGTCTGAACTCACCAATATACTGTTTTTGCATAAAACTCAATATTATCGGAGAAGTCCCCAATTTCATCCTTAGCAATGCTCTCTAGCCAATCTACCACCAGCTGGAATAAAATTAAATTGCATTTTTAAAGCAAATATGTAACAATAATACTTTTACTGCCTTCCTCTCATTTCTGTATCTGTTATCTACTCGGCAACCAAAAGGCATACAGATCCAGAAGACTATTTCCCTTGCACTTTAAGTATCCAGTATGAAGGTTGTTGGCACTTAATCTCTGTTTCTCATTGGATGCTGCAGTTTACTACAGTGCTATTTAACAGTTTATTAATCACAATCAACAGTAACAGATGCTGCAAATGGGAACAGCTCTCAGCCTTTCATCATCCCCAAGCCAGACTGAAAAACCATCCTGATCATTAGAAACTAAAGAGCATTATTTTTACGCATACAAGGAATAATAGAGTTGAGTGAATATGAAAAAGAGCATTAGAAACAACTTCAAAAAGTGCATAGAACGTTAGTGTTACAAACATTTAATCTATTTTTGTTCTCATATTAAAAACTTTCTATCCTACCTGACTTTGTCGAACAAGTGAATCTTTCTGAAACAAGTTGTCTACGTTTGTTTTTTCACTAGCAGTTAAAACCTGTTTAAGAAAAAGCTGATTATTACTTCATGGAAAAGAAAACTACCGCAAAAAGGAATATCAAACTGAACACACAGTAATTCATAAACTTTCTACAAGTTCAGTATGCTATCTCCACCCTCCCACTTTTTAAAAAATGGATGACCCTATATGTTGATTTATTTGGATATTTTAGATCCAGCTACACTAAAAACTGTAAAAACAAGATTCAGCATATAAATCACAAATTTATGACCACAGAAAGATTCTACACAGTAGATCCATGGATTCCACTGGCTGCACTCATATCATTCTAAATCCCATTTGTTACTATACGTTAAAAAGATGAGATTTTCCAAGATCATGTGCACATTTAATATAAACATGTGTGAAAAAAACCCCAAAAAATAAAACCAACTCCAGAGCCCTGATCTTTCTATCTGATCTCCTGCATTAATTTAGCTTCCATTAGACTTGCAGTAGAAAGAGAACAGGAGATGTGTTTTCCTAAAATACAAAGATAGGAGACTGGGGTTTTTTGGCACAACAGTGTTTAACAGTGACAACTTAGCAGTGGGAATTCTAGAGTAAGCTCTTTTATTTTTAAGAAGAAAGCAACTGCGATCACAAATTTTACAAAGGCAGAGTCTTTTTACTTATTGTTTTGTCTTCCTAAGCAATTCTGGCAGCGAAGACTGGAAGCTCTGTATTGACATAGACAAGACGACTACAGCTGAAACAAGAATGCTAAAAAAATTGGATTTCTCTTGAAATAAATTGCAATCAGAATTGCAAAGGCTAGACAGTTTGAGACCACATGTTCTTTCAGGCAAAGCAAAATTATCTCTGATCTATGGGAACATTACAGCTACTGATGTGGCTTTTAAAAATAAATAAACAGTTATTTCTAGTGAATTTAGGTTTGTCTTGTGCAGAGCCAGGAGCTGGATTCAGTGATCCTCGTGGGCCCCTTCCAACTCATGATATTTTATGATTTTCCAAGTGTATGTGGAATATTTAAGGAAATAAAACAAACAATAGTTTAGAATATTTTTTACACTAGCATTCTCTCTTTAGAACTGAATATTTAGATCTACTCTTCACAATATATGAAATAATTTAGTATTTGTCTTGATAAAAATCAGTCTCATTTTTCAGCTTCGAATTTTGAGATTCTAAAAATACAATAAAAGCATCTAGCCTGTATTTTGCTTATTTAGCTTCCTGTGTCACTTAAAAAAAAAAAGTCCACACTCACTGTGATATCAAATGCAGTTTCATCTTCCAGTGCAGACTGTATTCTGTCTCTAAAAATAAAAGTGCAAAACGATTAAAATAAAGCTGAGAAAATGTAACAGAATGCATGAGTAAAAATACTTAAAAAGCATTTACAAAAATGTTTTAAAAAAATTCTAAAAAGTTGCAAAGGTAATAAGAATAGTTCTCTTTAAAACTTTCATTTCTGTAAATAGATAATCAACAGACATATGTATCAGAACCTAGTTCCATAAACAGCTTACTAATAGGTACTTAATTGCTTCACTCCCTATGTATAAACTCCTAAAAAATATATACAAGAAAGTCATCTCTGACCAAAAACATAACATGCTTTTCAAAGTAATTACCTATAAAGCGAGGACAACAGTCTCCAAGTTACCATCTCCTGCTTGAGAAGCCACAAGACACTGGCAGTTTTGGAAAACTTTTGCTGTCCAGGAGTTGCCCGATAAACTATTTTCCCCAGTATATTCACCTGAGGTAGATAAATTTATACATAGTTAATATTGCCCATCAGTGTTTTTTTTTTTCTAAATGCTTTCAACAACTGAGTTTCATTATCATCTCTACAAAATAGGTAGACAATACTCCACATTGTAAATTCCCTTAATTAGTAATAAAAAAACCCCATCAACACAGACGAGAGGGTATAAACCAAGAGAGTTGTTGTAGTCACCAAAATCCCCAGCTTTTTTTCCATATACATCAATATGAAACATTAAGTTAGCCCTACTGGTATTTGTATGAGCGATTATGAGCAATTATGCATTTATCCATGCCTAAAAGATACTTTTTCTTTTCTAGCTCTGTTAAATGAGGGAACTCAATCTGCTGGTTACCACATAATTCCTAGTATCACCAAAAAGGAATTCTACTATTTTTTTCCTTTATTTACTATGAAGAAAACTACACAATGAAGTCTTTTCCATTGCTGGCTAGTTCCAGAGCTCCTACTACTTCCAAGAAGAGTCCCAAACTCTTACATTTTAGGTGTACCCAATTCTTTGGGCATCAATATACTCATTGGTTTTCAAGTGGGAGGTGAACAACAGATTTGGAGAAAAGAAGTACATGTACCATTATGATGCAAGAGAGGAGCACACAAGATTTCATTACCTCCCAGAAAATATGAAGAGCTTATGGCTGCTAGGAACCACTGGGCTAATCTGAGGGTACAGCTGACAAGCAACACGATAGCTCAGGGCTATCCCTCCACTCCCATGCCAAGCCCCACCAGCAACATCCAAGCTACACCTTAGAGCAGCATCTTTCACTGTACTCCTGTACATCCTTGGCAACGTACAGTCAACTCCTCTCAGTTCCACACGGCTCAAAACACCCACTCTATTATTCCCTGACCTTGTAGATGTTATCCATATTCTCCAACAGGAGTTCCACTATCTCACAAAATAATCAAGTCCACATTTATTTTCCTCCTCTTGTCTGCCTCCTACCTGAGCACACAGTTGTGGTACATGCCTCATTAAAGATCTCAGCATTCTCTATCTCAGCCCCAATAATAAATTTGCACAAAAGACGGCTAGCAACCCTCCATTAAGAACACATTTTCCTAACACAGACATAGGTATGAAGTCTCTTAAAAAGACTTAATCTGCACACCTCTCTTGTGATCAACACAGAAGCATTATAATTTCTTCCTTTCGATTGTCAGTCCCTGCTGATTCTGAACTGACAATCAACAACCAGTAAATAAAGAACTGTGTCTAAAATCAGAGACACCTTAGAGCCAACGGTGAGTCCTCTATGGCCAGCTTGTTAGTAACATAATAATAATGGCCCGCCTTCGCGAACGAAGAGCCGGGGAAGGTCTTTACACCTTCCAGCCTGCGCATTGGATTT
>JAYRBT010000042.1:34389597-34421901 GCA_036023395.1 Myiotriccus ornatus | reverse complement strand
GCCCTGACCAGGAATCGAACCTGGGTCTCGGCGGTGACAGCGCCGCGCCTTAACCACTAGACCACCAGGGGCTCCCTGTTAGTAACATAGCAGAAAACTTAAGCATCATAATACAATGATTTTATTTATTTATACCTGAGAAAAATAGGTACATTTTAATCCAGCTTATTAACATTAAGGAAAACATCTATATATCTGCTACTGTGTGTTGCCACCTGACACTTGCAGTGAAGTGGCACCCAGACGACATTTTTTAGTATTCAGCAAGCTACACCACAGGTATTTCTGTGCCAAAGCAGTGTATGAAGAAAGAGTGATGTTCATCATTGAGTGATACTCAATGCTAGTGTGACTCGTAAGACTGCAACCAGCTGGAAGATTTAAAGTATGTTAAGCACTGTGACATCTCAGCAATACTGCTTTGGGAAGAGCAAGTAAACTACTTACCTGATTGTTACAAATATTTTCATATTCATCCACAAGATCAAAAATGGTAGTTGATGTATGCTTCAGGAAGGAATGCAGAAAATCTGAGTACATGCTCATAGTAGCTAGGAGAGATTTAATAAGAAACAGCCATATTAGTCAAATGCAACTTCATTAAAAAAACCCAACAGACTACAAAAAAAGTCTTTCTGATGACAAGGCATCTCATATTTCACAAATTTAAATGAGAACAACGATGATATCAACTATTTACATCCTATAAAGTCAGAAGAACTTACCAGCTAAGACAGCAAGACAGACGGAAGCTATGAACTAAGTAAAATAATTATAAAACTTTAGCTGTAGATATGTCATCTGCAAAAGTTTTAACAGCAAACTCATTTGAGTATCTCCACAATCCACTAATACAGTTGTGTCTCACATCACCAGATCATGCCGTTTTTTCCATCAGATTTCACAGAAGACACAAATTCGCAAAACTTTAATGAAGTGGAACAGTTTAATTTTCTGAACTTTTTCAACTGTTTTTGACAAAGAAATAGCAGCAAAATAATAGAGAAAAAAACCCTATAAAATTATATCCCACAAATAGGATTATTATGAAAACTCCAGATTGCCTCACCAGCTTCCCCAGGATCATCCTCACGCAACAGTACAGCACTCATAGTGACATCTTCTGTCATACTGGACAAGTCTGGATTTACAAACATTCCTGTCTGCTGAGGCGAGAGTGCCACTGTCCAGCTACTTTCATCCAACTAAAACCACAAGAAAATAAAGAAAATAAATTGCAATCTCAGATCATACAAGCCTAGTTCCACCTTTATTCCTTCTATATGAATGGTATATAAACAGAGAATCCTAAAAAACTAATAGTGAAATAAATGCATTTGGATAAGGTGCAACTATGCCTTTAACAAACAGCTCTGAAAAGATAAATTTTAATCTGGAAAAAGAAAAATCCCTTTTTTTCCTGAAAATAACTAAAATGGAAGTTAGTCTAGTAAACCCACCTACTTTAGAACATCAGGTATCACTTTTCATCTTAAAACAAATAAATCACTCTAAACTTTGATATTCTATTATGCTAAGTGCTTAGCTAGTCTTTCAAAGTAAAAGATCACAACATTGACCAGGTTCTAAAGCAGCTGTGAAAAGTTAAGCAAAATAGCTAAAATTTGAATCAACCATTAACCCGTCTTTCAACCTGCTTGGTGAATTGCTCGGAACCATTTGATCAAACACAGCAATATGTTCAAAATAATAGCAAGTGTCAGAATATTGAAGCAGGAAATAAAGACATACCTATACTTTGTGGGGAGTATTTTAGGTGAGGTGTTTGTTAACATATCTGACATCAGAGCAGCAAAACAGCCAAAACAGAAGACTGACTGCACGTATACTGCACTGACAGGACAGCTTCCTGAAGGTGTTTCCATTTGCAATTGCTTTCTTAGCAGCAATTAATACTATACAAACACCTAGAGATGTGCCACTGGCTGATTCTTTTTCTGGACTCTTGTTTTTATCCACAGTATTCCTCCTGCCTGATCTCTCTCTGCCATTACTCCCCTCTAGCCAACCAGAACAGAATGCTATAGTCCTCCCGCTGCAGAGTAAAAATAACAAACACAGTTCCAGCAAGATCATATCAGGTCTCTGTGGAAATACAAAAAGGGCTGATGAGTGTTCTTATCTACTAGCAGGTAAATTTCCACAAGTAAAAGTCCTTTCTCCTGTCACCCTCCAAAAGTCTTTGTCTAGTCCCAAACTTCCCCCGCCAATCTAAACTGGATTCAAATCAGAGCACTAAACGTTAACCTAAAATGTATTCCACTCTCAAAACATTAGCTACAAGAGGCTCTGAATCAGAGGAAAAGTACCAGTGCTAAGAGCTGTATACATGTTGATCAACTAGGCCCTAGAAGGTGATAACTTATAAAGAAACAACTAAAAGGGAGAATTAATTAAAATGCATATACAGAAAGACATCTAAATTTCTTTCGAGTTAATTTAAAAATAAACAGATAAAATAGTTCAGATGTCCCTACTGACTTTTACAATCCATGTTTTTCCAAAAACATAGAAGTAGAAGATAATCAGTGTACTAAAAGGTCATCAGAAGAGCTTGTTCTTTGGAGTCCAAACTTTAACACCTAAGTGAAGCCTGAAATACTGGAGAGTGCTAAAATAAGAAAAATTCTCAAGTTTTAACTTGCTGACATAGAACAATTATCTTCAAAGAATTTGTAAACAAGCAATATCAGGATTTTTGTAGTCACACGCTGATGTTATAAGGACTAGTTTAACACACACGGTGTATTTGGAAAGTCCTTTAAACCCCTCTATTATTTCTCATTGCATCTTCTCAAAGAACAACACAGTAATAAATAACACCAGCAGCAAGCAGCAATCGTAGTACTAGGAAGCTTATACCACCCACAGTTTGTCCTTGGTGCGAACAACACAGAAACACTGTAAACTTGTAGTTTCTTATGTTTCACAGGAATAAAAAAGATGCTCTAACCATCTTACCATAGACAGATTGCCAAAAAGCCCAGAAGTTGGTAGAATCAGAGGAGATTTCCCTCCCATTCCCAGGATGGCAGACATATCTGATGGCTTCATGGAGCTCCGATGTAGTGCAGTACCTGAAAGAGAGAGAGGCTTTTCTGAAAAGAATAAGTATTTAAAGCCACTATGCTCTATCCAGAAGCTCCAAAGGAAATGTTTTATCTAACAGAGATTGAAGTACTTATGAAATACAGAAGCATGCCAGACAGAAGCCTGAAGCCAGGTTTAATGTGAGTGCACATATGCACCAGATATGTGACACACCTTCAGTTACTAGAGTTCATTGGTAAACACACATGAGCACAAAGAACACTGCATCTCCAGACACTCTTCCTTGGAAATTTGTCATCTCCAAATCTTTAAAACAAAAGGCAACCACAAATCTGCTCTACCAAGCATCACATCTGCTCCAGATACTTCCGCACATCAATCCAATGCCTAGTGTTCCCAGCAATATCTGACTCATGTAAACACTGCTTTGCAAGATGATAAATACCACATCCTATGACAACAGGGATATCCACCACAACAGACCTTCCTACAAACCAAACATCACAGAATTTCCATCAAGACAATAGCTACTTTGGTCCCCTAATCAATCACAAACAGCTTGGGAAGCCATCTAAAAATACTGGATTGCATCAAGACAGTGACAGGAGCTGTGCCAATAGTGGTAGAGGGAATGACAGAGTCCCAACATTTTGGTAGCCAATTTGGGGAGAGGAGTGCTTGTACAACTTTCAACAGCAGTTCCTTCAGAGGAAAAAGGAGCAGCAGATGATTTGTGATGCAACAATCACAACCCCCTTTCCCCAACCCCCTGCACCACTGGCAGGGTAGGAGGTATAAAATGTGTGAGTAAAGTTAGGCCTCGGAACAGGGAAGGTGTTTTTAAGTTTGGGGTTTATTTCTCATTATTCTACTCTGATTTGTTTGGTAATAAACTTATTTCCCCAAGTTGAGTCTGTTTTGTCTGTGACAGTAATGGGTGAATGATCTCTCCCTGTCCTTATCTCTACCCATGAATCTTTTATTACATTTTCTCCCCACCTTGTCCTGCCTGACATGGGGAATCATAATGCAGTTTGGTGAGCAGCTGGCATCTAGCCAGGATTAACCCACTCCTCTGAGTTTGGAAGGAACCTCTGGAGATTATCTGCTCCAAGTCTTCTGCTCAAGGGTGTGTCAACTCGAAAAGGTTGCTCAGGACCTTGTCCAGTCAGCTTTGGTTATCTCCAGGGACAGAGACTCCACAGACCATCTGGGCAACCAGTTCCAGCATTCAACCACCATTGCAGAAAAAAGGTTTTCTTATGTTTAAACAGAATTCCCTGTATATGCTGTTGTGCCTATTGCCTCTTGTCTTTTCACTGGCCCCCACCAAAAAGAGCCTGGCTCTCTTTTTACTCCCTCCCATCTTGCAAGATCCCCCAATCTCTTTCCCGTAAACAATTCCAGCTCTTCTCAGTCTCTTCTGATATGTCAGATACTTCAATCCACTAATAAACTTTGTGGGCCTTCACTGGACCCATTACAGCACCTCCACGTCCTTCTTCTTATGAATTGCTATTAATTATGAAGTACGAGTGGATAAGTGCTTTAACTGAACAGTAAGAGAGCAAGCAGTCTTACCTGGCTGGTGAAGCAATGAATTAGGAGTTCGGGGAAGAAACTGGCTTCTGGGTGTCATGTTTCCAATAGTGTCATCCAGGGGTGTGAGAACTGATTAACAAACAAGTTAAGAAACACTTTCCTAAACATGCTTTTGGCTCTATTCTAAATGATGGTGAATACTTGGAAAGGAAAAATGTTATGGAAATTTCAACCTCTTTCAGAGTAAAACAGAAAGTCCCATTCCTAAGCCTGAGTTAGGTTACAAAATGTTTCACCAGAACCTTAAAGCTGGAGGGCTAAAAGGGACACCACAAAGCAAAGTTCACAAATATGAACACAACAGATCTGGGACTCCTCACAACTGCTCAGAGCAAAGAGAATCCTTATGCCCCATAAGGAGCTGCTTTATGCTTTATGCTACATCAACCATAATGAGAAAATCTGAGTTTGAAAGCATTGTTTAAAAAAGTTCTCTCTTCAGTTCTAGGTGCTTTGTTGCCCTATTTTTCTTCTTCCTGTCAGCAACTAGGTTCAGTGTTCTGGGTATGATTTACTAAGAAGTAGGTGTATAAATGTTTCAGCAGCCTGCCTTATTAGTGTCCAGAAACATCTGGATTCCTAGGCACAATACAATCAGGGCGAATATCTCACTAGCTTTATCTTACATCCAAAAACCGAAGAAGAAGCAAATGTACTGGATTCTTTTGCTATTATAACCATAAAAATATCTTAGCTGTCAAATTACATGGGGCGTTTTTCCTCATTGTAAAAAAGTAGGGCAGAAAATTCCATGGAAATTTAAATCTATGTCTGTGCACTACTCTTGCCGTTACAGTGGATGGAAAGCTAAGATACACTGAATCATCACAATACTCTGGTAACACAATACCTGCAAAAGAGCATAGAGCCATAAAATTAAGATATAAGGAAGAAAAATCCTTTTTCTTTTCCAAAACCTCAGACACGGAATCAGCTACGGCTCACATAGTTCTCTGGGTGGACATCAACCTGAGTTCACATGCCCAAGAAAAACTATAAAACACCACCCTATATAAACATAATGGCACAAGTTTAGCAGGCAGGTAATGAAATACCTTTGTAATCACATTTAACCCACAGTTAAAATAATCAATCTACATATAGTCAAGAACAACCCCTTACTTTCCCCAGAATCTTTTGAATAATCTGTTCTGAGCCATCACTACAACAGTTTTGACATAGTTTGAGACTATAATGTAAAAAAAGGAAGAGAGAGAGAAAATTCCATTCAGAGGAAATACTTTTGAGAAAAGGCAAAGAATTACATCGCTTAGCTTACTTCTAAGTTTTTCTGTAAAGGACAAGTAATGTACTATGTTTCTGAAAATGCAACACTTTTCTAAATGAAACTCATCCAGATTTCCTAAGTCAGAGTCATTAACATCCCTCCCTACTAGTTTTTAGATACTGCAATTACAGTTTTGTTTTTTAACTTTTCTCCTTCTTAATGCATGCAAATACCACACAGAAAACTGACTACAGTAGGGAAAAATATGAGACAGTTCAACAGCAGAATTTTGACTGCAGAATACCTCAAAAATCAGGTAACAATTTCACATTACATTCATACGTTCTTCATTTTAAATGAGTATAAAGAGTAACTTACCATATATTCAAAAACTATTCTCAACATGCTTAAAATCATGGCAGTAGTAAAAAGAGACACATCTGGTGAACACAGCAAGCAGCAGTTAAAGAGAAGACAAAAATTCTTTATAGGAAAAGGATACTAGAAACTTTTTTCTGAGAGCCTTGCTTTCTTCCAGGTCTGGCCATCTCTGCCTCGAGGGGGGATGACATGTCTTCAAAACCATTTCTAGAAAACAACAACACAGACAGAAAGCAAGCAAGTGAATTCAAGCAGAAAATACAAGATGGTTTTGTTGCGTCAAAGTAACTCCACAACCGGGAAACTTAAAGTGTTAAGTCGTCTCCAACTCTACTACTGATGTTGTTTCCTCTGCAGAACATCTAGCACTGCTTATCAGGTGAGGGAAACGACCTTGCCTGAAAAACCACACTTTGTTCCTTCTACACCACAACAAACCTTTTATTTTTAAAAAAAAAAAAAAAAAAGCTAGTAAGAAATGCAAGGTATGAAATTCAATTTTGAATGAAAAAATTAAACTGAAAGAATAGCATGATTTCACTGTTTGTTTTTTTCTTCGGACACACGCAGTCACTACAGGTGGGAAATGTTCACGCGTCTTGCAGAAGGGAAAGAACGCGCTCCCAGTTACGCAGACGCGGAGGAGCCGCTCCCGGTGCGCTGCGAAGGCACCGCGGCGATGCCTCACCAGGCCTGGCCAAGGCCTGGCCCCGCGATCCCCGAGCAATTCACGGCTCCTGGTTAATCCACAGACACACTCACGAGGCAGCGACCGCGCTCCAGGCTCTCGGGTGACTCAAAAGCCCCCGGCACCCTCGGCAGCCGCTCCCTCGGCAGCCGCTCCCGCCGCGCAGCCCGCGCTGTGCGCACCCGCTCCGCCGGGCCCGTGTCACACTCGGCACAGCCCCGGCACGGGGCACAGCCCCGCGCCCCTCACCTGTCCATGGCAGCGGCCCCGGCCCGGCTCAGCCCGGGCTCCCGCCTTCCCGCCTCCGCCAGCGCCGCCCGTGCCCCGGAAAGACACGGCCGCCTTCCGCCCGCGCCGGGCGGGGCCGGCGCGCTGCCCGAGAGCCCCGCCGGCGGGAGGGACCGGGCACCGCCGGCACTGCCCGCGCCGGGCACCGCCCGCCCCGGAGCCGCTGCGCGGGGGCCAGACTGCCGTGGTGGGGATGAGCGGTAGCGGCGAGAGCTGCCCTCCACGGCCCGGCCTAAGGCTGCTCTCCTCCGTCAGTCCCCGGCATCCCGCGTTAAGGGACAAAGCTTAAAAATACGCCGTATTTTAAAAGTGTCTGGTGCTGTCTGCGTTATCTCGCCGCACAGAGGAGGGCTCATCAGCCGGGCAGAGTGTTTCATACACACAGGTAGAGCAGCCAGCGCCCCGGCCTTTGCAAAGACAGGTTTGTTCTCACCGACTTACAAACCCGTGTCTATTTCTCCCCCGTTTCTCCCACTGTAACTCGGACTGTCGGCACCGTCCTTAAAGGGTAAAGTAACTACCACGCAGGACCACTCACACCCTACCCGCATGGACAAACTTACGAAACAAAGGTAGGGAACTACCTCTCCCCTTCCTTTCCAAAATGAATTTTGCCTACTTTTTAACTACAGAAAAGCACTGTTACTACTCTATCAGTACAAACGGCCCTCCTACTGACTGTAGTTCGTTTACCTGTGCTCTAGGATAAGGAAAACCGTCCAAACACACTTGGAAGTACTTGGGTATATTTAGGGCTACAGCTATAATGGGGTACTTTGAGCAAATTATACCTTCACATTCCTCAGAAGGATACACCTGACAAGGGCTGCAAAAGGCAGCAGAACTACAAGACGTGAAGTCCCACAACTTGCTTAAGATGCTGATAAAATGCCGTGGCACCCAAGCCTGGGGTCTCACTGAAGCTGGCAGAGAGCCTAACTTCAGGCGGCTTCACAAGAAGAAAGCTGATGAAGACTGGGTATGCAGAAACACAAGCAAGCAGAAGGCTATAGAGTCACTCAGGAAATGTGATTTTGGATTTAAAGAAAATAAATATACGAAGATGTCCTTTTATCTTGTAGACTACCATGAAAGCATAAGCAGAGGCAACAACCTTCATTATAACAGAAAACTAAAAGAGCACTAAAAAAACTATTCTATCCTAATTCAGTCCTACATATTTAATAGAATTTCTCTCTCAACACATCCTCCCGAAACAGCATAGCATTATTGTCTCTGTAGTGCAGTGGGAAATTCAGAGTAATGCACAAATTAGTATCCGGTTCAATTGTTTGCCAACAGCTCACACTCAGGCTAGCCCTGCCTCGGGGCAGAGAAGCGTAAACAAATGAGAAATGTAACCATGAAAGAGAAGATGCTTCCTTTGCTGTCTCAGGTTTATCCAAAGAAACGACAGATGAGAATAAAGCAAAATAAATATGGGTGAAGGGAAATTAAGAGGGCATCGTGCATGCTTTTAAAAACCCCCAAACCAAACAAAGCTGTTAAAAGTATATAAAAGACTGAGCCTTGAGAGAACTTCTCTTAGTATGTACAGCCTCTCTAAGTACAGAATAGGGAAGTACCCTAGAAGCTCCAAGTTGGCTCCAGTAAGGGGGCAATGTGGGGGGGAACAAGGTAAAAACCTGAAGGTGCGTTTTCAGGCAGTACTTTTTGACTGGCATCCCACTTTGTATTTATCTACTGAAAGGGAAAAAAAGGAGAAAAAAATAACTGACAGTTTCATGCAAGCATCTTATGCTTCCAAGAAGCAGAAGGGAATGCAAAATTTTCAGTCAGTGATACAAAGGACTCTGAATTCAAATTTATAATAAAAAATTACATCTCCATCTTAAGTTTCACATATTTGCATCAACACTGATCTTAACTGCAGTTATGTTACCAGAATATCTGGGGAGGTAGCAGTGTTCCCTGCTAGAGGAGTTCCTGGTAGGGGCAGGATGACCAAAGCAAACCCAGCAGCTAGCATCACTAACACGGAAACCTGGCATGCGTATTGCCAGTCCCTAAACTTCGTCTGCTCTCTACCAGCTTTCTGTTAACAGAGTCTACAGGATGTACTAGGTTAATTTTGACATATTATATGCTGAACTTTAAACAAGTAAACTCAAAGCTCCAGTTACCCTTCAACAAAATATGTTTTAAGACAGCTCATGAATCAAATAAATTGCTCCAATACATTGCTAAGCTGTAGACATGGCATCTGCATGTACAAAATTGTGATTTTAATTCAGAACTACCAAAAGCAAGATCTCAACAAAGTTCACATGCAGTGTGGGACAGCAGCACAACAGCATTCCGTACAAAGAAAACTATGGAACCTACACTATACCCTGCCTTTTTGTAAGAGAAGGAAAAAAGCTCATGGTTTAGCCCATCTTAGTTGAAACACGTTCCTGCAAGTGTGTAATTCTTCACTTCTTTTATTTACAAGCAAGAAACCTTTTTTTAAAACCAATCTCAAGCATTTAACTAAAGTGTTCATGAAATCGCTTAGTATTTTAATCAAAATGTTCTCTCAGGGTCTTACTAAACAAATTGATTCCCACGCCTACTTCTATGGAGGCAGCTCAGCCAAACCCCCTTTTTATTGAAAAGGAAAGAGACAAATCTGTAACTGTCATTTTATTTGTGTCTGAAAATCGTGACAGTAGTGCCAAGGGTCTTTGTTGCTATCAGGCGTGTTACAAGCAGTAAACCCAGTTTATGAGAGCTGAGATTTTACATGTAGATTCTGTACTTAGTATGGGAGTGCAGCTACTGACTCCACCCTGCTAGAGTTGAAAGTACTAAGTAAAAATGCCAACTAGTATAAAAAGGTAAAGTATACTGATGAAAGAAGGAACTAACTTCCACTATAGTTTCATTCACCAACCAAGACTGCAGAGATGTCCCATCCCTTCCAGTTTATGGTAGCCAAAAGACATTTTGTGAATTAATTAGAAATGACAGTGTATTTCAAATGAAGTAGTGCACCCCAGCCACAACCTCAAATTAAAAAAGCCTTGGTAATAGTGAACTTTCTTGAAACAATGAAGCTGTCGAGCTTGTTGTTTGGCAGAACTAGTATCACTTGAGACTGAAATGAGCCCAGTGAAATTACAAAGACATTTCTTTCTCCATTTAAAAATCTCTCCCTAAAGAGTAAATCTCTCCCTGAAGAACAACTCTTTGAAAACAGGAAGCCACTCTCTTCTTGATGATTCAAACTTCTGAAAATAAATGGCTTTGGAAGGTATTTAAAAAAGCAAACAACCAACCTCCCAAAAAACCCAAACACATAAAAAAAGCAGCAAAATCCACATTTATCTGTTGTTTCAAGCCCAGATATTGCAACAATGAGAACAAAATCAAGACTACAAAATAACTTTGCTTACACTTCCAGACTCAGAATGTAAAGTTTTCCACAAATATAAGTATCATTCCAGAGTTTAGTTCATAGAACAGAGAATGTAAATTAGGTTTTAGGAATCCTCAGCTTGTTCATAAACCTTTCAAAGAAAAGCATAAGGTGCTTGAGATTCAAAGTAAAAACCTAATTTGATTAAGAGCTTTGCTACTCTAATGCTACCCTAGCAAACAGCTTACAACTGCATTTTGTTACATATTTGATCAACTTATTTGCTTTCATTCTCCTTCCCATACACAGGCAAAATAAAAGCTATAAATTGAAGTATAGCCTGATGCCATTGGGACAGCAGTTTCAAATCGAACAAAAAGCTTTCTGTCTATACTGACGCTTGGCTGCGTCATCAGATTACAATTCAAAAAGTGCTAGACACCTGTACATTGACTAGTTTTGACCATTCACATCTAGTATAGCTTTCTGCTGTTGATATGTCTAAACTGAAGTCTATCTAGAACTAGTACAGTACTGTGGCCAAATCTCTTCCCCCTTATTTCCAAAACTGGCAAAGATCAGAAAACTTCGGAAAAAAACCCAAAGAGTTTGATTCCAAACTGCTCCCACCTCTCATTTCTAGCATCACAGTATCAGTACATCTTATGAACAAATGTAGTATTTAACTCCACGATACTGTCCCAGAAGTAAAGTTCTCTTATGCAGGAGAGCAGTAGTAGTTTGAGCTTAGAGGTAGTTCATTTGGACATATGAAAACATCTTCCAATGTCTCAAAACAGTCTTCTGTTAGTTAGGAAGTAACATTCATTTCACAGAATAATTTGAGAATGAAAAAGGGCACTAGGAACAAGGGATGGTATAAGAAGAAATTTATACTGCAATGAAAAGAGTCCTAACATGAAGAGCGCAATTCCATTAATTAATACTTCTGTATTTCAAGACATAAACATTACTTTTTCCATAAAAGGCTCAGACTTTAAATATTGACGTATACCAGTTTCAGATTAGGGAGGAAATAAAGCAGTCACAACCTTTGTGTGCACTGTAAACATAAGCTAACTTCACAAGCAGTAATACACGTGTATTAACACCGAATTTGCAAGAATTACTGCGTTAGTTCTCTAAATGTGAATTATGCATATTTGCACCCGAAGCTTTATGACAAGTGTTCTGCTTCTGTACAAGTAGTTCAAGCATGAACTTCTTAAGCATTGGTACACAAAACAATTATCCTGAAGATGTGTTAAAGTTCGTTCAAGAATTTCAGGAGACAGGATTCTTTTCTAGAATTGGTAACTGCTTACATAGTTCCAATTCCTGTGGGGAACTGGATGTTCATTTCCTCAGTGGGAACAGCTTCTTATGCCGCAGCTATTTAGATATGAAGAGAATTTCCATGTGTTTTACTTTACGCTTCATGTCCATCATTTCCTTAGCATCATTCTGTCATGCATCTTCCCTTTAACAACCAGGACACTGCTCCCTTGAAGCTTACCTATGTGTTCAAGGAAAAAATACTGGTGTTTAGGTATTACCTGCATTATGATGTCCCAGCTTTACAAATCTGACCTAAGTTCTAAATACAGGGGTGGTGAAGTAAGGGGGGAACATATTTCACTCTTTTGAACACAATTTTTAGATGTTAAAGCCCAGAGATTCTGAAAATTTTACTTCCTTGGAATTTGATCCATCTGAATGCCTCTAATGCTGAGGAACAGAACAGCCAAGAATGTTTTGGTACAGAGCGTTTCAGGACAAAGCCTGATGTTCCCTGTAAATGGTAGTCTTTGGCCAGACACTTGAGACCAGACCAGGGCTCCCTCTCTGGTGTTCTCAAAGAATTTTCTCTCCCTCTTGCCCAATGCCATCTGTACAGCTTACTGGAAAAGAAACATATTAAAAAGACTGATAAAAGGACAACTGAGACATAAAAGTGCTACAAGACCTGAATAAGCAAAGGATGAAGGGAGGAAAAACACTGATTAGCTCATCAAGGAAGAAGGTAGGTACCTAGTGAAAAAAGAACTAGGGCATCCAGTGCTCCAGTCTCATTTACTCTGGGGACCATGCAGGATGCTGAGAGCAAAAGTGGTATTTATGGGGATCATCACATCTTCTGGTTTCTAATAAGTGAAAAGGAATTTCAGTCTTAACTCTGGTTCTGCACAGGTGGAAGTGAGTTACCTCCATTAAACAGTGGTGATGGACTGATGAAATTACCATCTGCAAGGATCAGCCGGGCTCCTTACTTCACTTTGGGCAACATAAACTATCTCAAAGCTTACTGGTATTAGCCAATCTAATCTGATTGAATTTGCAGGAGTGGATTAGAACAAGCTCTGATAATTCTGTGCCAGAGTAACAGGAGGCACCAAGTATTTGGGTGTGATATTAATTTTCAGCAGCATAGCCAAAAATCAGGAAATCATCTGCAGTTCCCACATTCTACTTCTCAGTCTAACAGTGTTAACAGATATTTCAAGTCTACAAAATTCTACACTCAATACTGCAAGAATGCTCTTCTGCAGATTTCCTTGAAATCAAACAAACATGGTAAATCATACTGTCTCCCAAGATAATTTTTTTTGAGCTACACTAAGTAAATTTTAATAATTTTGACAATTCTTCCTGGAGAGAAGGAAAACAGCAGGCAACATATTTTTAAGTTTCCAAAACAGCCACTGGTAGTCTAACCTCTGATATTTTTCTATTAGACTCTTCATTAGATCTTGGAATATTCCAAGTCCAGAACTAAGTAGGACAATGCAGTCAGAAATTCATCCACCCTTATGCATGGGATACAAGAAATATCTATGGCAAGTATTTCTCAGAAGACAAAGTCATAAGGGTTCCTCTGCATCCTAAGATGTATGAATCTGCACTGTGTAAGAGATTTAAAAAATCAGTATTTACTAGCACTACTAAAACACAAAACATTCAAGTAGTATAACTGTAATGCAAGCCCTTGCATGGCAATCCAAATTTATTGAACTACTGATGCTAAGTCATACAAAATTGCACCACTTTAATTAAGGCTTTTAGTTTACATTTGGCCACCTCAAAGCAGTTGTAACATTAGGTTGGTCAATTTAAATACTGTGGCTCCCTGTTGGATATACACACAATCTTTACACCCAAACGTTAATGCATACAAAGCAACAAGGCATTGTTAAATAAATCAGCAAAAGTTAATTACTGCAACTTAGGCCCTGTGACCAATTACACATGATTAAAATTACTTCCCACATTCACATCCACAGTACTCTTCCACCATTTAACATCTCAACCAAAACGTTACACATGTAAAACAATCACTAACAGGCAAAAGTACTAAACCTGTATATTTGGTATTGCAAATACACTTATGCATGAGCAAGCAAGGGAATCACAGTGAGAATCTACAGCTGCAGAAGCCCGAAAATGATTTACAAAAAATTGTTAAATCATTAAAAAATTGTTTTAAAATATACACTTCTTGTTGTAGACCCCCACTGTACACACAACTATAAACATTGTTCCCTATGTAAACAAGGAAAAGGAAACATACAATAAAAGGTTGAAAAGTCTGGACATTTCCTTCCCAACAGATATTAAAGGCCATGTCTTTAGTCAGACGCTATACTGAAAGGACTCTTAAAGACTAGGTCACTGTCTCCACAGGTTTTTCCTAAAATTAAAAAACTATATAGCCGTTGTGTTAATCAAAGCGCTTTTGTACAATACGATGATGATGATGATCCTGTATTTCTTTAAAAAAGTTACAATAAGCTACAAATACCGATGAAGCAAAGTTATCTGGAGTAGTCTATATAGGAGCTCTTTGGACTTTCTTTTATTATGCTAAAATAGTGGTGCTTTTAGGATTTACATTATTGTACTCTCCAATAGAAAGTGGGGATTGTTGAAGTATACAGTACACAGTTTTCATACATGTACAACATTGGTGGATGAACAATGTCTCTTATCAGTAATACTGGATGTAGGCTCTGGTTTTACCAGTTGCATACATAGAATATTTAGAAGTAAAAATCTCTCATGACACTGGAAAGTGATTAGAATGTGCAAACTGATGTAGCTTTCATCCATTTCTTAAAGGGTACCACCACAGGAAAGTCCATTTAAGATGTTGGTAGGTTTAATAAAGTTGGAATGCTGGCACTGTTGAATTGGGCAACAGTTCTTCAGACCTGTAACAGTAAAACAAGGAGTTAGTATTAAGAACGAAGTATTCGTCCTTGCTCTTTACGACTAAAGCAGGAACTAGCAAAGTTCATAGCAAACATAGAAAACAATCTTACCACTTCTGCTCAACTAATGTAATTTCTACTGTACATATACAAATAACATATTATCTCAATTATTATCCTAACTGGATTAGGATACATGTAGTAATCCAAGCTGAATTGTGGAAGTAGCATTTGACTGGGGAGCCTAGTTTTGCTTCCTCTATGATGGTTCCCGTGGCTTTAAAAACAAAAACACAATTGAAAGATCAAAGCCCTTGAATCAAAAGCCCTGTTACAGAAACAAAGCAACCATTTCTGCCACTCTCAGATAAACTTTGGAACCCTTTCAGTTTTACGTTGATCAAAGTTGTTCAAATTAAGGAATTTTTAATATATCAAAAGGAATTAAACACAGCACCACCTGAATAAGTAATAAAAACCTGCAATTTCTGACAGTGAGATGTTCTACCAGGTCCTCCAGTATCTCAAATAGCTCTATTGGTTAACAAAATAATAGATCATACTACTGAAGCAACTGAACCACCACATGTTCAATAAAACTGAAGGCAAGGGAGATAACAGGCAACTTGCTTAATGACAGGTCAGTCAAGACAGATCATCAGTCTGCTCATACTAAGGCTTAGAGAGGAAAAGAGGGTAACAACCTGCCCAAGAACAAGTTGCAGAAAAAAGTTCATGCCTGCTGACTAACTTCTGAAAAGGCTTGCTTAAAGAACAGGCTAGAGCTTCCTTGATCCTTCAGCAGCATTCTTTGAGTACAGATTAAGTCACATAGAACTTTACCTAACAGCAAACAAGTAAGAAGTTGATCTAGTAACCAATGGCTCCAGGTCAAATATTTGGAGTGTTACAATGATCACTTCACTTCTCTCTTCCAAATGTACTAATTGCAATGCAGCCTCCAAAATACCCATCCAGTCTCAAGAAAGGAAGCTAAATTCCTATGACACCGCACAAGCATGTGCACACAGGAGTTCAAAGCAGGAAGTGACAGTCTAGCATGCAAACTGCAATACTGTACCATGTGCACTCCTGATAACTGAGCTCTTGCAGGCTTCAAAAAAGAAAACCCTGCTTCCAAAAGCAAAAACTCGAAAGTATCAAAACACTGTTAGTCTGAGCTCTACCAACACCCTTAAGTTTGAAAATAATTTTGATACGAATGTGAACAGTTTATCTTGCACATATTTGTAGTTCTGACTTTGAAATGGCAAAATAAAGACCATAAACATTTCTATGATAATGTAAATCAATACTTTTCAATGCTGTTCTGCATCAACAGCTACTGCAGCTGTTTAGGGTTTTTTGCTTGTTGTTTTGTTTGTTTTTAATAGCCATAATGCACAGAAAAATTGAAAATGTTTACCTGGCTCAGAGCTACAGTACAGTTATGTATTAAAGTAGCTGACATGATGACTTTTTGCGTGCTTTTCCAGGCACCGGAGTTTTTCTGTTAATTTGTCGCACAAGGTCATAAAAGATCTAAGAAGATAAAAATCAGTTGGGTTATTAAAATTAAAGAGGTTTCTCTTATAACCTTAAGCCTTGAATCTTCACTCATAATGTACTCACATACTCAAGAACCCCTATAAATATTTAGTTATCACAAAGCTAGAAATGTATACTTAATTAATAACTGTTCGGGTTTTCTTGTTTAAGATAATTGTCTGCCAAGGGTTTTCCACTTTCAGTGAAGCAAACTGGAAAGGCATCTATAATCCACAGCTGTTTAATCTCTGGATCAAATTCATCTGAATTCACATGAAAAATGCCACAGTGATCAACTACTATATGGCATTATTTTGCAGTTCAGCATTGAGGTCAAGAAACAGGTCATAGCTTTCTCCTAACTCAAATCACTCTAAGGATATTATTCCAGGTACTTTAAAATACTGGTATCAAAGAATCAATTCAGCCTCCCTAGAGCTACAGCATGACATAAAGCATAACTCATGTAAGGGACTCTCACAATTTGAGTCTCCTAGAATTCTAATGAGAACATCATTTTGTTGAAACATTATTTTAAGAAAAGTCAACATACTACTATTCAACAGCATCTGTTTCATTCAAAATTGATGTTGTTCCAGTTATTTCTGTATTTCCTAAACTAAGAAAGTCCTCGTACTAACAAGTAATTTCCTAAGCACTGGCTCTAAAGCAGCAAAACGTTCCAACAAGGGCTTATAATATTTGATGGAAGTTCTAGTTTATTAAACATATGACTTATATACAGTTAGAGTGATTCATTTATATTAAGAAAAAGTGAATAGTTTCCAGAAGTTCCTGACTAATTAAACACACATTACTTATTTTAAAAATGAGCTGCACTGAAAACTGCCATACTCTTTTGATTACTTGCAAGTCTTGCACAGAGGCCCTTTCAACTTGACTGGTGCTGCCAACGTTTTCCGCACGACCTAATGAACTGTGGGGTGTATCATAAAATTCAAGCTATTCCAGAAATGTAAATACTAACACAGCTTCTTTTTCTAAAACTTTTGTATCCCATCCTTTATGCTGGCACCTCCCCCAGATAAAAAGGCATGTGTTGTGGCAAGTCCCCAAAATGCATGCATTTGATCAACCATCTAGCTCCTGTTAACAAGTAGATATATCGTAGAGAGGCTTTTGCCTCCCTTCTTCTATGCAGAGCAGCTAATTTTAACAAAACCTTTAAGAGATTTTGTTCTTACCATCCCAAATAATTTAACACTAAATAACCTAAATTAATTTAATGACTTAACTCTCTTAAAGGTCTTTAAAAAACAGTCTAGAAATACAGTCTCAGTTGATAGAAATTGTATCAACTAGGGAATGAAAAAAAAGTATTTTTTCTAAATTCATATGAATATCATTTGAAAACTAATTATACTAAAATTAATATTTGAAGAAAATCCCAAGTCAAATCATAACATAAATATATCCCTTAACATAAACATCTCACAATAGCAGGGTACAGTTTTGTCCATTATAGAGGATGTTATTAATGATTTTTTTACTTTTTCCTTGACAGTGTAAATGTTTGGTTACCAGAGTGTCCCATCCTTCTCTCCCTGCCACCCCTCCCCTACACAGGTAATGTGCCTTACCTCGTTAACGTTTATCTTTGATTTTGCAGAAGACTCTAAGAACGCACAGTTATTCCATTGCCTTGCTAGGTTCTGACCTTGTTCCTTTCCCACAACTCTTTCATCTTCCAAGTCACACTTATTGCCAACCAGAATCATAGGCACCTAAAAAACAATTTAATGCCAGCAAAGAAATAATTAAAATTTTAGAAAGGCATCATGTAAATGCACACCTAAAACCCAATGAAACACAAAATATAAAAGCTGCATAACGTGCAAATTTAAAGCTTACAGTACTGTCTTCTGTGAGAACTTAAAATATTGTGCTTTTAGAATACCATAAACAGTAGTGATATTGAGGAAAAAAACTCTAGGTGCTTTTAAACCTTCATTGATAGGAATTAAGGCAACAATAGAGTTGCTATAGAAATGTTTGCTGCAGTACCGGTGAATAAGGTTATATACAGTTTTAAACAAAGTATTTTAAAGGAAGAGATTAAGCAATTCTCTATGTAACAGACAATGAATGACAATTTCTTCAGTTTACCTTAAGAGGTGCATTTCTGCACTACACATCTAGGCGTTGATACATCTCTTAATTTAAAGCTTGGAAGCCATCTGACCACAGTGTGTATACACTGCACCATCTGTAATGAAAACTCTAAGTATTAAGAATTTTTAGAGATGCTTACATCATCAGTGTCTTTGACTCGAAGAATCTGTTCTCTTAGATCCTGTAAATCATTAAATGTGGACTGTGCTGTGATGGAATATACTAATGCAAAACCTTGTCCATTTTTCATGTATAGATCTCTCATCGCTGTAAACTGTTCCTGTAATAAAAGAATATACAGATGTTGCACTCAATTTGTACTTTCCCTGCACAGACTGCTACAAACTTAACGCCACAAATGGATCACAAGTACAAGCCATTTGTGTTCCCTCCCTTCCCTGTTAAACTGACCAATATTTTACTGTTTGACTATAAGCACTACAGTAAACAGAACTGCTTTTAAAGAAATCTGAAGTTTGGAACACTATCTGGGGTGGCTGAGCAACATCCAGATATTGCCAACAGCCATACCCTGGGAAGAAAAGTCACAGAAACTAGAGTAATTTTATGGGAGAAAAGAACAGTAGAAGGTACAGTGTAATCTGTAGGTTACAGAAGTTACACTCCTCCCAAATATCTCCTTATATACCAACTTTTTCTCCATCTCCCGACAGTTCCTTAAAATGGATCGTGAAGTATGTGCATCCCTTTTCAGTCCCCAACTTTTAGTCTAGGCACTTTTCTAGTTTCAATTCCACTTTTATTTCCAAGGAGATGGACTAGAGGATGGAGACGCTCAATAGAATTGTCACATTTCCTTGACTTCAGTGACAACTATGATTTTGCATATAAAAACTCACTAGTGCACTGCAGAGCAGCACCAGGACTTCTCCCTGTTTGAAAACTCTTCGCAGTTTGACTGTGGAATAGCATTTGCCTTTCTTGCTTTTGTGACTTGGCTATCTGGTGCCTGATCAGTCACTCTCTGTCCCTCCCTGTATGTCAGATAAAATGCAATTTATTTCTAGAAAACAGCCACTCCATCCGTCCGTATTTTTACAGAGTATTCATCTAATACGGAATTTAAATCAGCCATTATTCGACCAGATTACTATCACAGTTCAGAGAACCCATGTTAAACTCCAAGGGTCTTGAGCTTAAGCTCACTGGAATCAATGAAGGAAACAACTGGTTTCGTAAGTTCTGGATCTAGTCAGAGAAAAACCTGAGCAGTATGCAAAGGGTCAGCATAAACCTTGTGCTTTGAGGTCCCATAAGCTGACTAAAGCAATACTATTTTTATCCCAATGTCACAGTACTACTCACATACAAAAGAAAAAGGAGATGAGAAAGACGGTATTCTCTATAGCAACAGAAATCAAACCTGAGTAGCCAGTGGGCCTAAATTTTCTCTGGGCAACATAAAACAGGAGCAAAATCTCTTTCACAATGCTCAATCTCACATTTCCCCTATTACAGAACGTGAGCTCACAGGAAACACGCAATTTATTTTCTGCTGCAATACTCAAGTATTTTTTAAATACCACTATGTTAAAGGACACCCTCTAATCCAATGCACTGACCACAGTTACTCTTTAGAAAATGGGGAAGGAAACCCATCACCATTTATATCCCTACAGCTTTTGATGGTTTTAACACTGTACATCAGTATCTAGGAAAGTTCCTGTTTACATACCGTTCCTGCAGTATCTAAGATTTCAAGCATACACTGTTGAGCATCTACTTCAACTTGCTGTTGAGAGAAAGATCAGTTGGTTAGAATTTTTCCTCTTGCAACTCTCCAAAGAAATAGCGTGATTTTTATAAGCAAATTCATAATGCATAAAGCAACATAATGGCTTAAGAAGTTTGTATAAATATACAGTTTGAAACAGCAGGAAGAAGCCTTTCAAAGAACCCCAGTGACATTTTCAAATGCAGCATCAGCAGCGAAGTACCACTTTGCAAAGTGATTCGGGATTTTTGATTATTTAAAAGGAGGCTGCTAAATTTGTAATGATGGTTATCAGCAACTAGAACAACTACTTTCCACTTGTTTCTGGGATCATCACAGATTGAAAGAGAAGTATAACTGAAAGCTAGAAAGTTGAATTGTCATACTAATGCTCCAATAGCAATTTACATCAACAAGAGTATAAGTAGTTCATGGCAAACAATTAAACAAGAACTACTAAGAGTGGTGTCCCCAAAACAAGCCAAAGCATTAGAAGTAATTAGGAAATTGACCCAGCTTAGAAAAGTTTGCAATAAATAGGAGGTTTAAGAAGATGGATCAGTTTCTGTACCAATTCCAGAGTTTCTCTATCTAGTTTCTACCTCAAAGAAATGGCTGTGAGGGTAGCAAGAGACATGACAGTGTCCTCAAGCTGTTTCAAGCAGGCTATCCACATTTTTTCGTTCAAGCTGTTGGTACACTTTCCTTGTGTCCATTTACATGTCAAATTCCTGGTTGACAGATCAGCACTCAAAAGAACTTTGCGTCAACTATTCTCCATTTACGCACTGTAACTAGTTTAACTTGCAGCTTTTCTTCTGTAAATAGATTTGAGTTTAGGGAGTGGAAAGAGGGAGTATTTCCACTCTTCTTACACTTCCCAAATGTCCCTTATGGATGGCGATTCCTTAAAAATAACCACGATTTTAACATGTATTGCTGACGCAGTTATCCAGCTAATTAAGAAGCATTTATTCACTTTATGAAGAAATATCTGGGGAGTAAAGCAAGACATCAAGTTTCAAGACTTCATGCTCAATTATTTAGTTCCAGACAAATAAGTCATATCCTCTCAACTTCAAATACTATAAAATTAGATTTAAGATTAATAGCATAGAATTGCAGCTGCCAAATCAACACATCAACTTTTGACTTTACTGAAGTCAAGAAGCAAGTTAGAGTAGTAACTAACAGAGAAGTGGTAAAAATGATTGCATAAAGTTTTGTCCGGACTTCAACAATCTGGTTGATTTGAAAGGAGTACCCAGAGGTATTACTAGTCTTTTTAGGAACAAACCTGGAAAGAACATAATAAGCTATTTACTAGCAACAGCAACAAAAAATGTAGTTAGCAAAAGACAAATTTTTTTAAGATGGCTTTACTTTCCTAGGCTCTGTGGAAATAGTCTTTGGAAAACTAACCCAGCAAACATCATGAATCTAGTATGACCTGAAGGATGTAAATATATAAAAAAGGAAATATTTTGCTTTAGATCATCCTGTAAAATTTTTTTAGTCATTTACTAGGCCTGACCCAGCAAATGCCTGCACCAACCACTGGGACAGGGTCCAAAATTCCTGCTTCTCTCATACAGAAAAACTGCCTATATAAAATTTGGTTTTGCTGTTATCTCTTTAATAAGAGTTCTAGCTTTGGCTGGAAGCCCACATACTTAAGACAGACTAGGATTTTTCCAACATACAGTTTATATGAGGTCAAAGAAAAGAGGTGTGAATTTATCATTTTGCTCTCACTAATTCCTCTTCTGTTCAGAACAGATTCTGGTGACTATATGCTGCAACAGTTGTTAATACAACATCTTTATTCCAATATAAATGTAGTCCAGTGCTGAAACATGAGGTTTTGGAATTTTTGCCCATTCCCAGCTAGGGTTTGTGGATCTTGCCTCCCTTGTATAGACACTGGCATTTTTGTGGCCACATGATGAGCTACATCAGAATATCAATGCAACTGAAAAGTAATTCAGCTAGGGAAAAAAACAAAAAAAAGACATATAGATTAACTGACACAGACAAAAACTTATCTGTTGCGCCAAATGGTTAATGGTAGCAGTTCAGATACAAACTATCTTAGTCTGGAATCTTAATCACGGTCTCAGGTGAAACTGAAGAGTGAGCAATACGGAGATTCAAGATGATGCAAGCAGAATCAAACCTTTCAGCCTGTCATGCTGAAGATGGGAAGAGAAACTACAGGCCACTTGCTGTAAATGCTTGTTCATTTATGATAGGTTTGTGTTAACTTATTAATAAAACAACAACCCATCTAATGGAAGCACATTTATCTATCATTTAAATCATTATGAATACAGTATGATAGAAGCCTCCAGTGTTCTAAAGGTTAGTGTGAAGTTGCTTGTAGCGATTTTCTTAGTAACAAAGCAGCTTAGCACCTCTGAGTCCAAACCTACCTGCAGATACCAACACACAAACAAACTAAAATAAATACTACAAAACCAGGAAATGGTAGTGTATTTTGCTTTTTTTTAATTTAACTGATGTTCCAAATTCTGACAATGAAATTAGCGTTTCTTATTGACTAGCATTAAGGTATTATACTTAAGCATTAAAAAGCCAGTCTTGAATTATTCCTTTTAAACAGACTTTAAGAGCACCTTTATATTTCAAACTTCCTAAGTTACCTGGTATTACCAAGCATACCCTTTTTCAAGCAATTACTCAAATATTTGACAACAGGTACTGCAGCTTGAAGTTTCTGTAACACTAGAGAGGTCTTTTGCATATACCTTTCTGTAGGAGTCTTCTATCGTAGGATCGTATTTCTCAACAAATATTCCTTGAACAAACTGTACAGTCTGCAACACAAAAGTTCTTGTAAGATTCTCTTGCATAGTGCCATTTCGTAAACATCATACACAAATTCCTGCTCCAGGTGTATATTCAGTTATCCATTAAATTTTTAAGGTGAATGAAGTAACTGACAGAACTATAAAATTCTAAGAAACAACAGAAAGTTAGATGTTTATGCCTATTTAACTAATTAACTGTTAGATGAAGCAAGCTCTGTTTTGTTTGTCTTTATCTGTCGTCACTTGGAGTGTAAGAATTAAAGCATGCATTTATTTAAAGTTTGCCTAACTCTTAGAATCAGCATTAGTTTCTACTTGACCAGGATACTATACAGCTGCATGGCTTTTACATTTGCATTGAGAACTACTGCATCTTCTACTTATCTGTCAGCATAAGAATTAGTCAAAAAAGAACTGCCAGGTTTTACTAGTCTTAACTAGACTCAGTAAGTTGTTCCTGTGTACCTAGCATGAAGGATGTTTTTAGCACAAGTCAGATGGAACTTTAAGACTCAATGGCCAAGTCAGAGCAGAGAGATTCAAATCCAGAAATGCTGCAGTAAGATAAAGAATTCAAAAGTGAAGGAAAATGTTCTTTCATAATCTAGCATGATTTGTCATTTAAGTTTTTCTTTAGGAACTGCTTTGTAAGAGAATACTTACCCAAGAGTGGACCTCTGGACCTTATTTTATGATAAGGTGCCCATTTAAACAGAACCAGTTTTTAGGTGGGCTGCAAACATCATATTTTGTGAACTTTTTCAGTTTTAGTCTAGGTCAGAATAAAATGTTCTGTAATCACTTAATTAAAATACATGAGCCCTTTGATTTACAATCATCTATCTGCCACAGCTATACACCTACTTGCATGGAAAGATGTAGAAAATATGCTAAACTTCCTACAAACATGCAAATATGTATTTCTATTTGCATAAAAAAACCCCCAGTGCTTTAGAGACTGCTATCAAACAGTAAGCAACCTGATGACCTGCCTAGAGACAGGACCTATAAAGGCCTGACACAGGCAAGCTAGTTTATTGTGTGAGATTCACAAAGCAACTTGATTTCCCACAGACTGATGGCTGGTTACCTACTGAAGCCAGAGACCCTCACAATGCTGTGGCTCTGCACCTCACTGCCTCAGACTGATTAAGCATCATCAACCAACCCCCTACAAAAACAGAAGCACATGAGAATGCACCAATGGATGCAGATGCACCCAGTAAAGGATCTACCTATTCTAACCATGAAGCCTCAGCAGTCATTACTATCATCTGTATCTAGTTGTGCACAATTACATAAAGAAATACACTTTAGTAGAGAGTGTATTAGAGAAAAAATAGAGTAAGTTTTTCTTAAAAAAACCCATACTTGAACTGCCTCATAGGGTACTTACCAGAGCAGACTTTCCAACACCTCCAGAACCAAGAACCACTAGCTTGTATTCACGCATGATGCAAGAGATAAATCACCCTCAGTACCTAAAACACACAAATCCACCAGACTCATTAAAGTTTGATCTATAACAGAAAGTATAAACATGACACCACAATCCAGTTCACTAAGCAGGGTTTGATAAAAACTCCTTTAACTTTCTTTTTTTAATACAACAGATGTTTTCAAACTAACAACTCTTAATGTAGCTACAATAAAATGCCGCACACCATCAGATACTGTATTTCCTCTACCTCATTACTGTTCTCCCATAAAGAACATCAAATAAACTCTATTATACTAAAGCTAACAGTTACTATTAATAAAAAACAATTATCCAAGAGGAGATAGCATGCATTTTTTCACTTTGAAACACTTAAATGCAAAACAAAGAATCACACAGAGACTTGTATAAGAAAATTAAAATCTCCTTTTCCCAGCAAATAAGCATTTCTTAAAAGAACAGCAGGATCCCAGAAATAATTTTTCAAAAAAAACCCCACAAAAAACCTTCATAAGACTGAAGGTTGATTGATGTTTTGCTAGATATCTAACTGCAGTTATAATGACTGATGTTTCATGAGTAAGTGGACGCAACTAAAATACTGTTTTGAGACTATTCCTCTGCTACAAGCTAGATCTGTTCCCCTGTTCCACAGTAGCTAGTGTGGCTGCCTACAGCAATCTGACAAATCTGCTCGTTCATCTTTGTTGAAAACTGACCCAGCAAAACCAAAACAAGGCCAGATATTTTGGGACATGTCTTTGGGTCACACTGCTCAAAAAGCCACACCTCTTACAGTTCCACTAACAACTGAGCTACTAACAGGACTCTTACTGCTGCCCTGACAGGAAGGTCTAATTTCTTTTCCTGGGGGGAGCCTAGCACTTACCAGATTGAATTACCCCTTTTCTCCCCCCTCCACCCCCGCAGAAAGATGAAACCCTCCTCAACTAATGAATTATCTGGGGGCTGGGGAAAAGTGGAATTGCAGGGATCCAACACAGGTGCTTGTAAAAGGTAAGCAGCAAAGAAAGTAAGAAAGACCTTTCTCATCAGCAGTAATCTCACAGCATCTCTGAAGTCACATGATCTGGTACGTGCTTAGCACAAAATGCTAAGATGACTTACACAGAAATTAAACCACCACCATGATAGCGTCCTGTCTTTGCCATCACTGATCAACTCCACATTGTCAGAAGACTGAGAAATCGAGAGGCTGGGTCCTATTTCTTGGAAATGCAGAATCTTTCAAGTTATCTAAACTGTTCCTCACTAAAAGAATGCAAGGAGAAAGTCTCAAGGAAATAATTGACCAGCAAAGCAGGTGTCTCCACAAGCTTCTGTTACCAATAAATTTTGAGACTCTTCAGTGATTTTCACACCTAATAGGACATAGTTTCACTCCTGACTTTAAAAACTGTTTCCTTGCCTACACAATTCTTTGCAAATGCAGACCATGAGAACTATTCACACCACAGATTTTTATCTATTTGGCACCACTGTAAATGTTCCGCTAGATCCACAAATCTGTAAATTGTCCAGCCTTTCTAGAAACAAGATTGTCTCTAACTGTAAAGAAAGGCACCTTTCAAACTCATGACAAGTTAAGCCTTTAACTACATTACCCTTCACTTGTTTAAAACAAACATGCAATTACTCCTTTATTTTTAGAAAGGTGTCCCTAGAATGACACAGATTTAGTGGGTGTAGGGGAAATCCCAGTACAGTAATCTTGGTGAACTGCAGCAATTTCAGTGTCTTTAAAAGGACAGTTTAAACTGAATTTTTTTGGTCTTCAGTCTGAAGTTAGCAACTAAATATGGAGATGTCAATAATGAAGGCTGACAGTAGTTTAAAAGTAACAGAACTTAAACAGCAGGTACAATATATCTGTTTTAAGTAATTTGTGACTTTTCTTTTAGTCAGTGATCTACGATTCCATGGAAAATTCCAAATCCTGAAATAAACTAATAACTTTAATTTAGTGAGAGACTGGCATTTTCATTTTTGACTCTCAAACAGCAATTCAGTAATTTAACACAAGCCAAAGCTTCTTTCAGCATCCAGATTTGGAAGTTCAGCTCTAAATATCAAACTGCTGTACAACACTCTGGAGCTGATTTCCCTACTTTAAGTGGTGGTACATAATTAAAGTATATATACACAGCTTGGTTAGCCCATCTTCTTAATCACTGAACACCTAAGCAAGTTTTTTAAGATTTTGAAGATATGACAAAGCCAGACTGCAGCACACCTTCCCTCCAAACTCAGGAAATGACCAATGTAATTAGTACTAACTTCTTCCTCTATGACAATGCTTTTGTCATTTGTACAGTTAGTCTTTAACTCACAAGAGCACACAGGAATCCTTTACATATGCACACACCCACATGGCACAGAGCTAGCTTGGCATCCCTGCACTGGTGTACTGTCAGGTAATCTGGCCGTTATATCTTGGAATGACACACAACCCAATGAATTCTCCAAAACACTTTAAGAAAGCTAACTTGGACATCCCTAACACAGCATGCTGCAAAAGCATCTATAGTCCACTGCCACTTAGATCTACCACCTCACTGGCTTTGGCCAATGGAACTGACGTCTCTTCACCGCTCTGTCACTGTTTTCTAACTGAAAAGAAAAACTCAATTCCTAGTTAAAAGAACTTTCCTAATAAAAACTTTCCTGTTTACAGGTCTTTGCCTCCTTCTCAGCTAAGAAGCCATTGGCTCATGAAGCTAGGAATTGCTTCAGGACACTGCAGTCTGCCACACTAGTTGATGTAATTAAAACCTAGCACACACTTTTTCACTGACCCATTTGACTGATGGCTGCAAGCGTGCCCCAGCCTGACCTAGGGCTCTGATCCTGCCTGAACTTAACTTTCCAGCAACTCCCAGCTAACCTGACCAGCTCAAACCCATTTTTCGATATCAGATGTTGTACAAACTGCTTGCATCCTAAATCTTGATCATGCTCTTATTTTATTTTTCGGTTGACACAATGCTTGACTCCGAAACTGGAAGTGTATTTAGATTCATCCAGTGCCAAAACTATTTCCTTTTGACTCATTAATGACAAAGGAGTGGGGGCAAAGGAGGAAGACAAGAAAGTATAAAAGAGGAGGTTTAAGCCATAAAGTACCACATCTGGTCAGCATCTCTAGAGTAGGATATGTTTAAGTCCAACAACATCTATAGTCCCCAGATCACCTCTGGGATATAAAATGGATATATACTCAAAAGAGGCACAACAGAAATGAAGAGACTAAGTAAGATATGTAAGCAACAGACAAACAACCGCCCCAGATTTATGAGACATTTGAGAAGTATCCACCTAATCACCCAACAATCAGATACAAATAAGTTCAAACTTATTCTTAGCAAATAAACCAAGTAACCTGTTTGAATCCCCCTCTTCATTTAATGGAGTCTATTTTAAGAGAGAAATTTTGCTTTAAAGGCTGTCTACCTTTAAGGTGACTGACCTGCAAGAAGTGAGAGCAATGGCAACTTCCTTTGCTTTTTCATTTTCCCGTTCCTCCATCTTTAGGCAGGAAAATACTGTCAACTACGGTCTCTATGCAGGCTCTAAAGAGCAAGAAGATAGGAAGCATGCAAAAAGTAAGACCTTTTTTTTCTCTTCACTGGAGCAGGTACTGGCTTTGAATAGCTGAGTCAAGTATTTACATGCACAAGTATTTGACATAATTGAACGGCAGAGATGTCTAATGCAAGATTTAGCTAGAGAAAACAAGGGAAGCTACTCTTTAAGAAATAGCATTATCACATAAACTGGATTCTAATGCTGTCTCAAGTATAGAATCTCTCCAAAGTACAGATTCAGACTGCCTCCATTTCAACTGCCAGTGACGCTTCAGTAACTGTCTTGCACACTTCCCAAGACACAACCATTCATAAAACCACGTTTGTGCAGCCTCTCCCTAGTCTGTCCATACTACTTTTTGTCATTAATATATTAGTGTGATGTATTAATCTGCTTGGTTCTACTTCATGGCACACTTAAGTACTTGATAAACTAGAAGAGCAAGTGCACACACTTTATATGCACACAGACACTTTCCCAGTAAGGATTCTCTTTGAAGGATGAGCAGATCTTTGAATAAACCCATTTGAACAGAAGGAGGAAAGGTTAACAAGGACAAGTCACTGAAAAGAAAGCATTTCAAAAGCTTCACATCTGACAAGGGCTGTGAACATGGAACTTGCTTTCTGCCTCTGTCCTTATCAGCTAAACCACCGAAAAAGGAAAAAGTGCCTCCTGGACATTTCCTTGAATAGTTTGTTGAAGCAAAATGCAAACCATATAAGTGATGATGCTAAGAAAGTTGAGGAATAAGTTACCTCACTTTAGAGGTGAATGAAAAAACTGTACACTTATTGCTTGTAAAGCTTCCCTAAAAAGCAACCACACAATGAAGAATTCAAGGAAGTTCAAATACCATTGGTAATTGGCCCTAATGTGATAGTTATGCAAGTGGGGTGTGAGGGGATTGGTGGGTTTCTTGGTGGTTTTGTTTTATTTTAAATTTAGTTTTCTTTCAACTCCTTCAGCTTCAAATTTTGTGTTCTGATTAAACTTTGTTATCTTTCTGAGGAATGGGAAAGCTAATAATCCAACATTTTCAAGTTATATTAAACCATATGAAGCTGTAACTGGAGCTCAGCCCCAGGCCAAAGACATGAACTAATACAGTCACTTACTTGAAGATATCCCCAAGGCTTGCTTATGTGAACTAGTTGTTCAGGTATGAAATTAAACAAATTGTCCCTCCCAGAAGCCTTATCATTTTCAGAAGGGAAGATTATTCAGCACTTCACAGACACCACAATTCTTGTTCAGACACTGACATTCTGGTTGCATTGGGAAGTTGCAGTGTATTCAGTAAAATTTTCATAACACTTCTGCCCCAGCACATTTAGCTCTCTGGAAAAGAGGCTTTGTTACAACCACCTCGGGAATAGCACTCCTAAATTAATCTCAACTGTTTGCATGAGAAAAAAAAGGTTCAAATACTAGATTGACAGATGAAACAAATTATCTGACTGGTTCACCTGCTTACAATTAGCAATGGAAGGGGGGAAAAAGCCAAGGGGAAAAAAAAACCACAACCCTGTTCTCAGAAAGGAGATACGAGCCCTGAGATGGAACAAGATGACAATGGTCAGACATTTGGAAAAACAGCACCAGTTCAGTCACGGGACCAACCAAGGTCAGAGGATTATGCCTCTGCAGAAACGGTTTTTCCCACTTCTGATACTGGAGCAGTCTCAGATGGCCAAATCTAAATCTTTCTCATTGTCTGCACCAACCAGATTCCACTAAGTTTTGAATCTCTTGGTTAAGAACCTCTTCTTCAGGTAAACAATTACTTATGAGAAGGTGTGTGCTGTTGTTAATATTCCCAAATACTTGCATGTGGGGAAGTCTTAAATTCTTATCTCTCAACTCTAAGGTTTTTTTTTTCCAGAATAATTTCAGTGCATAGCAGAACCTCGACAACATACCAAAAGTGGAAGTCTGTTCATTTTCACCAACTTTTAGATGCTTTAGGAATAAAAACAATTGAGATAACTCCTTCTCAAGAGGGTAAGTGTGTACCTCTTATAAAAGGTAAATTAAAATACTCCAGAGCTGACTTTCACACATTTATAGAAAACATTATTCAGAAATCAATTCTGAAGACAGATACACTGAAAAACTGATTGGGTCTAACTAAAGACTTTTATATTCAAGATTCCTGGAAGTAAAGCTATTTCATTACTAATGCAGACTCTTTGGAAGAGAATCAACTGTTCAGTAAACAAAGCTAGCAGCAACTTTTATTTCTAGTTCTCACCTGCTTTTGATAGCTTCTGGGTTTGACACATATATATTTTGTCAGCTGAACAACTAGTTCTTCTGGGCACTAACAGTAATTTTTCTTGGACAAAAATATTTTTTCAATTATGTTCAAATATTTTAACTGATGTCAGAGAATCTACAGAGGATTTTTAAACAGCTTAGTGGTTAAGCTTATTCAGTGACATGAAGTCATACTAACCACCTGAGAAACAGCCAGAGATCTGAGCACAAGCTACTGCACACAAACATGGCACCAAGGTTTAAGCTGCTCCTTGAACTGCCCACAGGGACACTTACACAGAGATAGCTTAACCAAGTTTTCCTCCTGAAAGGAGTTACCTTGATTAATACTGCACACAGGGACCATTTCTGCAAAGCAGGTAACAGAAGCTGACCTTGTAAGACTTGCTCCACTGTCTATAATTAGTATAGCTGAATAAAATTTGGTTTAGTTTTTTTTCTTAAGTCAGTTAACTCTCAGCTAGATCTTCAATCTGAACACAAACTGATGCATGTTGTAAGGATGAAAACTGCCTGCTTGAAGCCACTGATATCTCAAGATGAAAGCTTCCTGATGTGAGAGACTAACAAGAATGTGCAACTTGCAGTAGATTCACACAAAGTATAAAAAGGCTTCTCAAAGCAAGTGATGTAATAAACATTCCTTTGCTGCTAAGAATATGCTATCCCTCAAACGCTTACCGAGTTCAAGTTTCAACTTTGTGCAAAAATTCCAATCTGTCAATTCAAATTTGGAGTACCTTATAAAACCTATGCTATAGAATCTACTTAAGCTTCAAATGGAATTTGCAACATTTATCAGATATATTCTTATTTCTGGTGACTGGTGTTCTGGCCATAGTTTTGCATTTTCTCCCTATTCCTGTAAAACAGTCACGATCCCCCAGAAAAGTTGTTTGTGAATGTTCTACCAGTCAGACTTACAGTTAAAAATATGACCTTGCAATTCCTGGAGAAGCTGAATTTCAAAGAAGATCCAGGCAGGCAATAAACAGAAACAAATTCCAATTTAAAAAAATACTACAAGTATATTAAATTCTGATAATGCATAATTACCACATTATAATATCTTGCTATGCGTAAGATAAGTATTCAACCACACAGCGAGTTCTGAGAACCAGGCCAGCAATTTACTGCTGTGAATTTGGCTCTGTCATTGCAGAGAGGCATCAGTATTTAGCTGTAAAACTTGTACAAATCAATGGATTGCCACATCATAGTATACACAACACACTTTAACTGATATGCATACTTCTGATTAAAAGCAGATATAAGCATTTGCTTGTCCCCATAATTGTTGCAGTAAATTTTATCTTTCAAGCTACAAAATGAGGTCAAACCAGCAGGACTACAACAAAGACATGCAAGTTTTCCGAGACAAGATACTTCTCTTGTAAAATGCACTCGTGTAATTTGAAAGCTAGTTCAAGAACAAGCTTGCCAGTTGGCTTAAGACAGTCTTCTTTGGAAAAAGGGATCTTAATTTCTCTTGCAGAAGCAAGACCTGGCCTCAAATTCCATGTGGTATCTGCTTAACATCTGGCAATCCTAGGTCTACCTTGGTTGTGACAGTGGCTGCTGAACCAGTAAAGCCTTGTATCGGGTTTCCTTCTCCAGACATAAGCCAACGTTCAGATCAACTAAAATTCCAGGATCACCTGAATTTTTGTGACTCCTCTTTATTTTTCTCCATAACCTACACAGCATATACACCCCTGGCAACGCCAGATCTTGTATGCCAAGGTACCTGAAGACTGGTACTGTCTTCACTATAAAAGGTTTGGTTTCAATTCAGGTTTGTTTAGATTACTAACACACTGTCGAGGCACATCATTATATGTTTTTTTTATTACTGGCCATTTAAAACCAGCTCGTGTAGGCCCTTCACATTCAAACCATTCTTCC
>JAYRBT010000042.1:34378089-34389497 GCA_036023395.1 Myiotriccus ornatus | reverse complement strand
CATCATTATATGTTTTTTTTATTACTGGCCATTTAAAACCAGCTCGTGTAGGCCCTTCACATTCAAACCATTCTTCCATAGTACAATTTACAGTATTTCTATTACAAATCAGGTTGGTAGCCCGAGAGCAGTCTTACAAATTCCCATACGTCATTTTAATTAGGATTAGGAGTTTTATCTGTTGAAAAGACACTGATTCTATGCAAATTGAGAATACTCGCTACTAGCATTCATTAACAGGAATAAAATTAGCTCTTCCATGATAAATGAACCATACCAGCACTGTCCCAAGTAATTTTAACTCATGTCTTTTTTGACCTCTCAATCGATACTTCCCTAAAAGAAACATGGTATTTGAACATAAGGAGCAAACGTCACTCAAAGTCACCCAAAATATACTTAACTTCACAAACAGTTCTTTTGTTATAGCCTCAGACATCTGTCCTGAGGGTAAGCTGAAAAAGGCATACACCAACACCCAGCAACAACCACCATTTGCCAATAGTTTTGCAAACTCTGCAGTAGTGGAGGTGCAACAACTGCCTCTTTTCACAGTTAACTTCAGTGGCTGAATCCACTGATGAACCTGAGTTTGTAAAAGGTTTGAAGTGCTTAACTGAAGTGGGTGAAACTTGGGCAGAACATCCTGTTGTTTCTGACAGTGAGGTAGTAGCATCTTGAATCTAGGGATGGTTGCTCCTCGGACAGTGTCCAATTCACAAGCATACCTTAAGTAGGAGATGACAACTGCAGTTGACCTTCACACCTCTGCCCATATGGAGATGCACAGACAACTTGGTTGTTCCTGAGACACCTGCTAAACTGTCACAAGCTCCAGCAGAGCATATTTAAAAAAACCAAAACACAAAAACATCACACCCAATCTGACCAAACGAAAAAACTAAACCCCATGAGAAACCCCATCCACTAAAAACATCCCCCAAGCTGGACCTCCCCACTCCTCCCAAAACAAAACCCAACCCAAAAACCAAACTAACAACCCACACTAAAACAAATGCCTGATAATCTTAGCATACAAAGCTGTGAAGTGCCATAGCTCTGCATCTGTTTTGTGAGTAGCTGATGCATCTTAGCCCCCAGAAGTCTCATTTAATGGGTCAGGAATTTCCAAGAGAGGGGAAAAATCTGACAGTTAGGAGCATAAACCCAAAGGTAAGAAATTCACACTTGCAAGCCTGAGCTTATAGACATGAGGACACCTACACGAAAAACTGAATAATTTTAACCAAATGAATTTGAATCACAGTCATCCCTACATCACTTTCTATTACAAGGACTAGATCTTTAGTAGAGAGTTACTAAATTAACTAGAGTTAAGCTTGTTTAATCAGGTCTCCACAAGATTCTATTTGAATCTTCTTAAGATCACTCTAGTTCATGTTTAGACCATACTTTCTGATTCCTCTGCATCTTCAAAGCTTGCCAGTTTCTGGAGAAACCTGTCATACCTCAAGACTCTTTTTGCTTTAAGTCAAATTATACTGGGTTTGCATGGCAAAGTTTAGGTAGCAGCAGTGCTACATGGGTGGCTTCTGTGAGAAGCTGCCAGAAGCATTCCCCGTGTCTGACAGCCAACGCCAGATGTCTCCAAGATGGACCAACTGCAGGCCAACAGCAACAGTGGTAGCACCTCTGGGATAACAGATTTAAGAGGGGGAAACAGCAGAGAGAGGAGTAAGAATACGTGAGAGCAACAACTCTGAAGACACCAAGGTCAGTGAGGAAGGAGCAGGAGGAGGTGCTCCAGGTACCAGAGCACATTTCCCTGAAGCCCACGGTGCAGACCATGGTGAGACACCTGTCCCCCTGCAGCCCATGGAGGTCCATAGTGGAGCAAAGATCCACCTGCAGCCCATGGAGGGCTCCAGGCCAGAGTAGGTAGATGCCCAAAGGAGGCTGTGACCTTATGGAAATCAGGTGCTAGAGCACTCTGTTCCTGAAAGACTGCACCCCCAAAAGGGATTCATGTTGAAGAAGTTTGTGAAGGACTGTCTCCCATGGGAGGGACTCCACGCTGGAGCAGGGCAAGAGTGTGAGGAGTCCTCCTCCTGAGGAAGAAGCAGAAGCAGAGACAACATGTGATGAACTGACCATAGCCCTGATTCACCATCCCCCTGCACCACTGAGGGAGAGGTGGTAGAAAATTTAGGAGTGAAGTTAAGCCTCAGAAGAGGGAGGAGTGAGTGGAAGGCGTTTTTAAGATTTGGTCTTATTTCTCATTATCCTACTCTGATATGATTGGCAATAAATTAAATTGATTTCCCAAAGCTAAATCTGTTTTATCCTTTGACAGTAACTGACAGGTGATCCCTCCCTGTCCTTAACTTGATGCACAAGCCTTGTGCTATATTAGAGAGCACGCAAAGGAGGGCAACGAGGATGGTTCCCCTCAAGGGCCTTGAGGGGAAGCCATGTGAGGAGCAGCTGAGGTCACTTGGTCTGTTCAGCCTGGAGGAGACTGAGAGAAAGACCTCAGTGCAGTTACAACTTCCCTGTGAGGGGAAGAGGAGGGGCAGGCACTGATCTCTTCTCTGTGGTGACCAGTGACAAGACCTGAGGGAATGGCCTGAAGTTGCAGCAGGGGAAGTTTAGGCTGGATATCAGAAAAAGGTTCTTCATCCAGAAGCTGGCTGGGTGCTGGAACAGACTCCCCAAGGAAGTGGTCACAGCAGCAACCCTGACAGAGTTCAAGAAGCATTTGGATGTACTCTCGGGCACATGGAGTGACTCTTGAGGATGGTCTTGTCCAGGGCTACAAGCTAGATTCAAAGATCCTTGAGGGTCCCTTCCAACTCAGCATACTTTGTGATATTTTTTCTCCCTCGTCTAGTTGAGGAGGGGAGTAATAGAGCAGCTTTGGTGGACACCTGGTGTCCACTCTGGGTCAACCCACAACACAAATCAAACACACTGATAAGGTAACAGAAGACGTCCAAAGTATACTGAAATTTAAAACTGGCTTTAGAGGTTTGGATGGGAAGAACTTTCTAAATACAAATCAGCACGTCTAATCTCTTAAGACTCATCGACTATTTAGGCTATGACAACCACCACAGCATTTGAAAAAGCATTACCACTATATGCTTCAGAAAGTCAAATACATGCATCTCAAAACAATCTATATTTTGGCAAAGCCCAAGTAGAATAATGGCCTTGTAGTCTACCCTGACTGTTCCAGTGAAGCAAGTTCATCCTTCAGGAAACCGGTCTATTGTTTCCACATTCCTTAGGGTGCTTGCAGTTTACCCAACGCATACTCTGTTTAGGACTTCAACCTTCTGTAGGCAAGTCTGTGAATGGTTCCTTATTTCACTTCTACTGTCACAGCAGTTTCATCATTCAGCTTGGAAAAGAGGCTTCAGCTTTCCTCTGTGAAACTTACAGCACCAAATTTCATTTAAAAAGTAGTGTCACAATAAGATTAAGTAATGGAAGAATTGCATTACCTGTAAATACAAATATTTTCAAGCTGACATAAAATTGACATTTTTGGAAACTGCATCTTAAGATTGTGCCTCTGGCTAGAAGCAGTACCAGTCAGCAAGACTGCACATTGTTCAAAATATCAGTTACTGCAGTTAAACTAAGTTCAAACTAACACGCACTTAATGTTGCTTCCTCGCTGGTTTCCTGGCTAAACAGGATCCAGATTTCTAGCAGAAAGGAAGAGGTAGCATCAGTACTTCTTTGTTCTTCAGGAATAAAACTGTACAACCTATTTGATCTTTTCATTCCAGGCATCACGTGAAATACTCTTATTTCTCACTCTAATTCCTACTCCCACTGATACAGCACTTTTCTTCTGAGATTACTCTTCAGAGTTTGATGAAAAGCAACACATAGATCAAAAGGATGCCAAACACAAGCACACACAGTGGCCTAAAGCACTTAATCGTAAAACCTCCTTTTCAGCTACTCCACCTTTGCAGAACTTCAGCTACCACATTCAAGTTTTCTATGCGAGATCTGTGGATGAACCTCAATTTAGCTTTGGGCATTTCCTGAAATAAAAAGTTTAGGGAGATCAGAAAAAAAACCCAAACCAAAACAAAAGAAGATCATTAAAAATATAAGCCATGGACTTGCTTAAATATAAAGAAAGGTGAAAAGGTAACAATAAAATAAGAACATACAACGAGCACAGGTATGACATAGCTATAATTCAGAAATGCTTGTTTCCCTCTCTAGTATTCAGATGTAAAAAGCAAGTAGAAAATTGTACATCAAATGTAAGAACATTTCAAGACCACACATCCAGCTAAAAAATTAGTTATGAATGCCAGTTTATTACAGTATCAGAGACTTCTCTCTAATGGCCCCCGAACTTACTCAATGCCCCTGATGATTAAGTGCCCGAGTGTCTCTTCTTTGGTGAGATCTCATCTAATCTGCTACTAAGGGAAAAAAGATGTATCAGAAAAATGGAAGAGTGATATTCTCCAGCATGACGGTCAGCTATTCTTGCCTCTTTCAGTGTTCCATCTTGATGCCACAGGACTACTACAGTCTCTTAGATTCCACCGAGTCCTAAGATGACAATTTGGCACTTTCTAGAAGCATGGCACATTCTCAAATAAGTAATGTCAGTTGAGGTTGGATTTTTGAACACAACATTTCACAGCCCACAAAGAACACAAGTCCAAGGCATTTCAAACTATATACTTGTTGATGTAAAACTACCTTAGAAATTCATCTCTGGATTGGTACTATATTTGTGAGAATTCTGAAGGTGAGTTCACACTTGCCATGAACTCATTTCTGATGCTGCTCACCATAAAACCCATAAAAGCACATTTCATTTTCTGTACGTTTCTAACAACATAAACAATAGACAGCGAACAATAAAAGGACCATTCCCTGAATGAGAGTAAAATCACCACACTCACAGAATGTCTACTGTTCACCAAATCTCCATTTTAAACAAGCCAGAAGGGTCACAGAAAGACAGTATGATACATATTTATATAGTTAGTATGAATAAGGATAACTCAAGAAGTTAGTAAGAGTTAAGTGTAAGAGTCAGGTTTTGCATGCCATATTAATTTATACACGCTTCCTACCCAAAGAAAATCCTTTAGCAACATTATATGCAAAAATAAACCACATGAAGCCAAGTAGGCTATGTTTATGGGTCATCTTGTACATCAAGCTTTCAGAATGTTACCTTGTAAGTAGCTCCAGAGTGAAAGACCACAGGAGGGTTACTGACTGCATCTTACAACCTCTAACAATCCACCATAACCACTTCATATTTGCAAGATTAATAAAAGAGGTTTGTGCACACTACGTTGTTGGGCTGTCCCCAGGCAAGCCTGGACACACAGTCATACACACAGAAAGCCTTGGATTGTAAGGGACCTAAAAGATAATGTAGTTCACTGGCCATGGGATACCACCCACCAGAGATCAGGTTGCTCAGGGCCCCATCTAGCCTGGCTTTGAGATGGGGCATTCACAACTCAGTCTCAACTGTAAATGTCACCTTATAAATAAATAAATAAATCTAGTTCTAAATACTGTATTGAAGAAAGTAAGATTTTTAGGTAACTTCCACGAAAGATATTACTTCCTTTCCACATTCCAGTTTATCCTTCTCCACACTCAGACTATTACTACTGTCTGGGTTCTGATGCAGTCCAGCTAGTGTTCAGCTTGCTAGCTTCATCTCAAAAAATACTGACCATACACAAAACCTGTAGAAAAATCAAAGTAGCTGGTAACTAGCTGAGCACCCTACAACTACCAAAACCACTTGTATTTCAGTAATGCTGAGTGGCTAAAGTGCCACTCGTAGTAACGCACAGGTCCTACTTCTGTCTCCTGTACCTCTCTCCTCTCGAACTCCACACAGGTAACTCAGAAGTATCTGAAGTTCACCTTTAACCCAGATGTAGTGGTCTTTTTTTTTTTGCTTCTTCCTGATATACAAACCCATCTTTTTAAGAAACTTTACTTCAGACTTCACTAAAAAAAAAAAAAAAAAAAAAAAAAAAAAAAAAAAAAAAAAAAAAAAAAAGTGAAGCACAACGGGTTAGGTTGCAGAAACAGAGACTGTGAGTGGGAAAAAAATAGGACAAGACTTCAAAAGCTAAGATAACCAATGCAGAGAAACAGAAACAGTTGCAGGAACTATCTGTGTTCACAAATTATTTCAGATGAAGACAAAGACAATACACATTATTTGGGCAACAGATAGCAAATTCATTCGAGAAAAAGTTTTCACCATCTAATGTCTCAAAAAGTTATGGAGTAAGCCACACTAATGGAAATATCGTTGAAATACATATTTTCATTTAATCCGGATTACCTACAAAAATCAGGTACTAACTGACTTAGTAACAACTGCTATAATTAAAGCAAGTAACATTCACTTTGATGTCAACAAATCTCAATGCAAAGAGCACATTCTCTTTCTACGCAGAAGAATTTTAACTACAGATCCCTGCTTTAAGTTCGTCTTCAGTTATGAAAATAAACTGTTCTACTGTCCTCCTGTTCCAGCTCAATGCTGTCCAAAAATTTAATGATATAAAGTTTCTCACAGCTCTACAATTAGAGTTACACTGAAAATTATTTCATGAATAACAGTGGCATACAATATCCTATTCACAGAAGACCTGGTCAAGTCATTCAGATTTAGCGCACCTTCCTGTGTTGCAACAGCTGCAGGAATGATACCAAGTGATCTAAGAAAGCACAGATTTCCTGAAGAGAATCTCAAGCTGGAGAGAAACATGAGATGCTGCTTGTCTGCCCAGGATGCAAACACCAATCCATTAGAAGGGCTAGGCTGTCCAACTCCTGCACTATGCTCTGGCCTTCCTCCCTTGGCCAGGAATGAACTAACATGTGGGCTGTAATTGGAAGTCTCTTTCTGTAGCTGCATTGCAGGGATTTACTTCAAATAACATCAATTCCTTAGATTAATAACTAGAGAGCTGACTGGGACAGTGTACAAGGTATTGCCAAATGTCTCCTCTTCTTCCTGGTTCACCTCTACAAAGTTCCTTTAACTCTGCAACACATGGTCCTCTGGGGTCTTATAGTGACTTTCACTGTACTGCTTCAGTAGTAAAAATCACTGTTAGAACATTATTCTTGAAACAAGAGCATCCTGAATAACTAGAGGGCCCCCAAATCATTTTATATTTCAAAAGTTGCTTAACAGGCAGATTTCCAACCTGGTATTTACAGCCTTCCTCCCTTTCCTTGCTGCTAGAAGAGAAGAACATGCAGCCTGTCAGGAGCTCACAACACCATACATAAGCAGACACGTAAAAATAAAAAAACCTTTATCACTTTTAGTTGTCCAGTGTTTCTTTAGGCATTCTAAAGCTTGGCAGATGAGTTTCAAGCAAGAACCTACTGCTGCTTTTGAAGGTAACCTCATTCAACTGCTCCATGAAGAAACAATTTGTACCAGCAGACAAGTCTTTGACTTTCTCCAAATAGTGTTTGCCTTCTACAAGCAAACTGCCATAGCTTCATCAAAGTACAGCTTCTACTACGCCTGCCTCACTCAGTTTTCTTGTGTTTGACAGGCCCTAAGGAGAAAGCCATACATTAGATGCTCTGAGATACTAAAGCTCTACTACAGTCAAATGTTAAACAACTTTGAAAACTCAGTCAACTTGAAAATACGTTTCCTATTAATGGCATTCAAGTACGAAAACACTTCTTTGTTTCCCTGGTCTATGCAAGACGAATAGAAACTGATCATCTTAACGATATCAGAGCAGGAAAACAAAGTTTGCCTTCAAATATAAAGGTGTAGTTACTTTAGATACTCCTTTAATCTCCCTGAACAAGAGGGCTGTTTAAAATATCCTTCTACCTGACCTAGATGCAACAGAACACAGCAGAAGCCTGCCCCAACTCAGCAGGGATTCAGCACACTGACACCACATAATGCACTTTGGTCTGCTTTTGGATTTGTTCTGAGGTAAAGGAATGGCAGCATTTGCAAACACAAGCTAAACATGAACTTCTGTTGCACAGGGTATGCTTAGTGATCTGTTACTAAGAGAGCAATTTTGATTAAAACTCACAATAACTTGAGCCTGACTTGAAGAACACTCAAATGTCAGTTAAGTATCTGAAAGTCATCTAAGCATTACTTAGACCAACCAATTCATAGAGGATCCACTTACCCTCTTAGCACACACCCAAGGACAACAGAGTGCCTGTTTTTATCTCTAAGATATTCTTATCCTTAAGAACACCTCTCTGTACCTAACCCCAAGCAGCCAGCAGAGCTCTGCAGATGACAGGATTGGCACTGTAGCAGTAAGCATCAAGCACTCAAGTACTTCTGCGACTCTTGCACTTCCCACATTCCAGATGATAGGTGGACAACTGTTTATTTTAGTTCCCTGTCACATTTACTAATTGTTAGATCACAAGCTACAGTGTAGTCTTCAGCACACTTCGTTCCTCAGCCATACAAGTGATTTCCTTCTCCTTTTGTAGGCCCTCACCTAGATTCCCATCTGTTTGCCTCTGCTCCAGAAAGGCTCTCAATTAAAAAGACAGTCAGTTTTACTCTGCAAAACTGGCACAGCACAAAAAGAACTGTCATGGCTCACTTCAGATTTATTTTTGATGAAGTGTCCTACAGCAGAGCTTTGGAACAAAATAGCACAATTTTAATTCCACTCAGAAAACTTATCTGGTGCAAGCATATAGTAACAGAGGCATGACGCACAGGTACAGAGAGCAAAAAAAAGACTACCGGGGTTTCTTGTCCCCCTATATACAGGTTCTGGGTTTACACTTATAGTCTTTCAACTCTGTTTTGCAGATTATTTCACCCCCAGGCAGACAGGTGCTCCAAGTATGATCGTCTTTGCTGCAAAAAAGATACATGGCACTTATATTGCACAGTGCAATTCAAAACTCAGTTACATGGGTATGGATAGTAACAGAATTTTACACTACAGCTCTAAGTTAAAACTGAAGTAGTTCATACCACTACAAGAAGCATCCCTGAAAACATACAGGTACCAAGGAAACAAAACACTGCATCTAATTAGTTAGAAAGTTTATTTTTGCAAAGCCTTTAATGTGAACAGACAAGGTAACCCTCATTACTCACTTTTTATCTAGAATGAAGTCTACAGGGTAGACTTTCAGTGAGAGCAAAAAAAGGTGCAACAAATAAAGAAAGTGAAAATACTCGACTGTAGCAAGTTTGGTTGTTTTTTTTCCCCTCACAAAAGCTTGCAATTTTAACATAGAGGCAAGTCATCCAAAACGTAATAATCTGACTAGTGTTTAAAGTTTTTCATAAAGGTGAAAAGAAACTCTTTCCAAAGGGAAATATATTTATTTTTTAATGGCTGCTCTTTAAGGTAATGCAACTTCTTTTTTTGCCTTTTAATTATAATTCATGAAAAAGAAGAGTGTTTATCATTTCCTTTTTTATAATAGTAATTTCAATGTATACTGTACTGTCAAAGACTACTGAAAAGTCTTTGTCATACACTGTCTACACATCTCACACTTGGGTAAAATGTAGCTGTTATATGCTAAAAATTACAAATTACACTAATCAAAACATGTAAATGCAAAACCACACACAGGACCCGTGTGATTTTCAAGATGGGCATCTCTAATATACCCTCTCTCTTAGAACTGCTTTACCTTACTATCATACCCCGAAAGAGTACAGAAAAAGACTTTCTTTTTTTTGTTTCCTTTACTCTGAGCAGCACAACTCATCCCTTGAAGATGGAAATGGGAGCAAGAGCACACTGTTCTTTTTTCGGAGAAAACCTTGGTTTCTTATTCTCTTTTGTAATCTGGGGCCAGTGTGAAAACAGTTGGATTTGGTTTTATTTTCCTCTTTGCAAACTTTGGTTTTCTTCCACCACTTCTTCACAAACGCGAACAGAAGGGTACAAGGATCTCAGGTTTATCAGACGTGTCTGGCGCAGGAAGTGTCAGTCAAATTCTTCCATTTGCTCTGACAGGGGTGGTGGAGGGGTGCTTGGACAAGACAAACATCCCTGTCATCCCCTTTTCATTTCGCGATAGGCCAGAGGGAAGCTCGCTGGACAGGGCGCTGCCCGCTTGTCCCGCTCCACGGCCACCGCCGGCACAAGCCCCGCGGGCTGCCCGATCCCCCGCCCCGCCCGCGCACACCGGCCGGAAAGAGCGAGCGGCTTCTCCCGGCGGCCGGACTAGGTGGGGCTCGGCTCGGACTTCCCGCTGACAACGCCGGCGGCCGCCGGGGACCGTCCCCTTCCCCGCCCGCGGCAGGGCCGAGCCGGGCGTCACCCGCCCCTCCCCGCGGCCGCCCGGGCCCCACGTCGCGGCCCCGACCCGCGGGGTTACAACTTTCCGCTTCCGCTCCAACTTCTGCTCCGGGGACCGGCGGGCAGGGGGCGGCGGCGAAAGGCAGGGCCGGGCCCCGGGCAGGGCCGCGGCGACTGTCCCTCGCCGCCCCGCTACCCCCACCCCCGCCGGGTCCCCCCGTGCCCGAGGCCGGACGCGGCGGCGGCTCCCGGTTCCTCCTCCGCCATGTTCCGGGCTGGTGCCCCTTCCCTCACAGCGCGCCGCTCCCCGCCGCCCCCCTCCCACCGCCGCCGCCGCCCCCACCCCATCTAAACCCTCCCCTCCCCGCCACCTGTACCAGAGGCGCCGCGCCGCTCCCCTCACAAAGCCACGCCCCTTCCCTCAGCCAAGCCACGCCCCTCCCCTCAGCCAAGCCACGCCCCTCCTCTCACAAAGCCACGCCCCTCCCCTCAGCAAGCCCCGCCCCTCCGGCGCGGCCTCAGCTCCCACAGAGAAGCCACGCCCCTCCCCTCACAAAGCCACGCCCCTCCCCTCAGCCAAGCCCCGCCCCTCGCGCGGCCTCCGCTCCCTCAGCCTCTCCCGCCGCCCCCCGCGCTCGTTTCGCGGCTGATTTCTGAGGCGATTTCGGTGTTTTCGGGACCCGCGGAGGTGAGAGGAGGGTCGGGGGGGTGTCCGCGATGCTGCCGCGGCGGCGGCGCTGGCGGCGCGGGGCGCTGCGGGCCGCGCTGGCCGCGCTGGGGCTGCTGGCGCTGGGCCTGGCCGGCGGAGGGGGCGGCGAGGAGCTGCTCTCGGCGGCCCTGGCGGCCTGGGGGGAGGCCTGGGGGGGTCCGGGGGTCGCGGGGAGGGCGCAGCTCAGCCCGGGGGTGAGCTCTGTTCCCCCTGGGGCCGGGGCTCGCAGGCTTCCTCCTCACTGCCCCGCTCTCCTCCGTCACCCCGCTTTGCCCGCCTAGGGTAGCTCACTCAGCCTCCGCCATCCCGCTTGGCTTCGCCGACGGCCTCCTCGTGCCTGGGTGGCTTTTCCCATCCCCAGTGCTTCCCAGCCACGCCCCAGACACTTTTCCCATCCCCAGTGCTTCCCAGCCACGCCCCAG
>JAYRBT010000042.1:34345462-34377989 GCA_036023395.1 Myiotriccus ornatus | reverse complement strand
CTTTTCCCATCCCCAGTGCTTCCCAGCCACGCCCCAGACACTTTTCCCATCCCCAGTGCTTCCCAGCCACGCCCCAGACACTTTTCCCATCCCCAGTGCTTCCCAGCCACGCCCCAGACACCCGCCGCTGCTTGCGCCTCCGGAGCCGCTTTGCTTGTGCGTGGGCCTGAGCCCACTGAGGTGGTCCCTCATCTGCTTCAGCCAGCCAAGGCTTGCCCGCTTCCCTCTTAATTTGCCCTTGTTTATATTTGTCCTGAGCGAAGGCTGGCGGGTCACCAACCTCGCTGAGTCCTTCCCCCCTCATCGCCGACGCGGGAGTGGCGGTGCCTGGTCCATGTGCTCCACTGTAGTGCCCGCCGGGCTTTCTGCTGCTGGCCAGGGCTGTAGGGGTGGTTGCCTGCCGCTTAATCCCGGCTTCTTCTGCCGGGCACGGACGCATCAGGTTGGGCGCAGGTTTGCTCTGATGAGGCTTTGTGGCTCCTGGACCAGAACTGGCTCCTGCGTGGACGGTGAGCTCATGTCTGTCTGTGTGTGCCCCCGTAGACAGACGTGCCCGCGGTCCAAAGCTCTGTTCCCTTGGCGGGTTGCGGGTCCCCTACCAGAGGGGCATTCCCCAATATTCGTTGCTGGGTGAGGTCAGAGAGAGATGGGTAGCACTGTGAGTCTTGCCGTGTTGTGGCCAAATACCTCCTTTCCTGTTGCTTTATTTTCTTCTTGCCTTGAATCCCAAAGCTAAAGCATAGGGAAGGGAAAAAAAGAACAGTGAATGTCCTGGTACATATTCTTAAAAAAAAAAAAAAAAGCCCCAAACCTTTACAAATTCAGAAAGCATTAAAAAAATCTTGAAGAAAAGTTCTTTAAAAAATTATCCTCACTTAAAATTTGCTTATTTGTTTTGTAACAGTAATCCTTCAGTGGTGCTTGTTGCTAAGGTTAAATGTCGAATAGTCTTCCCATAAAATTTATCAAGAAAATGGGGCTGTTTGGTGACTTCAGGCACTAATACAACAACGGCATCACAGATAACAATACAAAGTGACCTTGAATGTCAATTAACAGAAGGCTCAATCCATAATTTTTTATTGCACACAAGATTTCTGGACTCTTCTCTGTCCCTGTGTCTCCTTTGTGTTGTGTTTGCAGAAAATGAAAAGAAATACAAAGCTCCCCTAATGTTACAAAAACAAAAAGTTGTTTATCATTCTATGGCCAGCGTGATATTTCCTGATAATGTAAAAACTCAATTGAAAAAGGAAATAATATGTTGCCTTGCATTGTTCCTCCAAATGACTTAGAGGGAGATAACTTGATAAAAACATTTCTATCACACCCTTGGTTAGTTAAGTGTAGCTGTTATGTTTCCAAAAATAGACAGTCCCCGAGTATGCCTGAAGTCTGCAATATGGAGGTCAGTTCTGTGTCATGCATAGCCTTTTCTGCCACAACTGTTCTTCCTTAAAATTGTCATGGACTTCTCCTCTGTTTATTTCTTTAATTCACTCATAATTTTCCATTGTTGTATGAAGTAGATGCATGCTTGTAATCAGAGAGAGACAAGCCTGTAATCAGAAAGTAGCCAACAATAGTTGTTTGATGCCATAAAAATAAAAAACAATCAGCAGTTTGAAATAAGGGAAATTATCACTTTTTAATGGCTCCTGGCAAAACTCCATAACTAACTTTCTTAAGAAATGTATCTACTAAATAGTGAATAATGAAGCAATACCTCTATAAACTCTGCACTGAATTACTTCTTTGTCTTATTTTTCAATGAGTTATAACGTTTTGGCTTTCTAGCATTATTGACATTAAATCAGCTTGCTGACTGTGGGCATGTCTTTACAAAGAGAGTAGCCAGGAATTGCACAAAGCCCAGGAGGAATGTGCTGGGATGGGGGCTGGGAGATCAGGGCCATTCCAGAAGTAACAGGATGCTTTTCCTTGTACTTAGCCTCAGGCATAGACATGGGTTACTCCTTCCCTCAGTCAAAACAAGGAACTTCAGAGGCTTAAGCATCCACTCCGATGGCTGTTAATGAGACTGTTCTGTCTCTTCATACATTTCAAAATCTACATGCCATATTTCAGTCTCGGGCCTTCTGGGCGTTTGTGTCTAATTAGTCTGGAGGGCCTCCAGTTCAAGATTACCTGTGCTGCTTGGTGCCCAATTCTTTTATATGACTTTGGCAATAAAGCAGATTACCGTGGGTTTTATGTGCAAGCAAATTAGGGACAGATGTAAGCATTCTTATAAGCCCTGTTCCTGCTTTCTTAGCACGAATTGAATTCCATCATCATCTGGTTCTTTCTACATAAAACATGTAGTGTGCTGATTGTAGCATATTTGCAACTGGGGGTACTCTGTAAGATGTGAGGCTTTTAAACACTTCATCTTCTCTTGCAATTTTTTTTTCCAAATGAGAAACAATACTGCTTCAAGAAAAGTTTCCAGATAGAAATAATGAAAAAGAGAAAAGGACTCTGAGTACAGCTATACATAGCACAGCAACAAATGCTTTAAGTTTATGTTTTCATAACAGCCTGAAGTACAATGGAGAAAACAGAATGCATAGCACATGAACTGGTGTTTAACACTATGAAGTAATATGCCATTGTTTAGGATTGCTATTTTCTACTACTTTAATAAAAAAAAAAAAAAAAAAGCCTTGTGCTTTATAGGAGGAATATGGAAAGATTGCTCTGGCTGTCTCCTTGTCAACATGGAATAAATAAACCATACCATAAAATCATAGAACCATAGAATGGTTTTGGTTGGAAGGGACCTTAAAGATCACCCAGTTCCGACCCCCTGCCATGGCCACCTTCCACTGGAACAGGTTTCTTCAGAGCTCCATCCAACCTGGGCTTGAGATGGCTACTGACATGGGGCATCTACAGCTTCCCTGGGCAACCTGTTCCAGTGCCTGACCACCCTCACAGTAAAGACTTTCGTCCTAGTGTCTAATCTAAACCTGCACTTTTGGAGCTTAAAGCCATTCCCCCTTGTCCATGACTACATGGCCTTGTGAAAAGTCCCTCTCCAGTTTTCTTGTAGCCCCTTTAGGTAATGGAACCCCATCTCTCTCACCCTCTCTTCGTAGGAGAAGTGTTCCAGTCCTCTGATCATCTTGGTGGCCCTCCTCTGGACTCGCTCCAACAGGTCCACGTCCTTCTTATGTTGGGGACTCCAGAGCAGCACTTGAGGTGGGGTACCATGAGAGTGGAGTAGAGGGGGAGAATCACCTCCCTTGACCTGCTGCCTACTCTTCTTTTAATCTTAATTCTCCAGATTGTTGTCCTCTTTAAAAGTGCTAGATCCAATTTTAGGATATTATCCCTTGTTTATTTAAGCCAAAGCTTGAAGTGAAATTCCAATTCCAGTGAACTAAATGACAAAACTTACTGAACAACCGTTTCATCTTAGGTATCAGTAGAGCTGGATATGTAATCAAAGGTAGTTGCCAACTTAAATGTAACTTAAAAACATTTAGAAATATGTGTTAAAATGCACTCCAAAAATCATCAGATTTCTTCACAGTTATAATTTTGGAATCAGGAATATTGTGTTTGAAAACAAACTTCTCATTAGGAGGACTTAAGAATAATAGTGTCCTGATAACCAAACTCTTGCATAATATAAATCTTGCCTCAGGTCCTCTTGTGACAGCTCTGTGGAGTTGTTGTGATGCTGAGATGGTGAGGGACAGAGCACCATGAAAAGTAAGTGTCTTCTGCCTTTCAGGCTCCCGGATTTTCACTTGTGATTGCACAGTTTGATAAAGTAAATTTTTGTTTCTTTGAAGAAAAAAGATTACAGATAAAACATTGATACCTAGTTCTTGGATTTAAATTGTATGACATTAGTGAAGCAGTTCTAAATTTTAGAATGCTCCAGAAAACCCCAACACTTTGTGTTTGGAGGACTTGGAGCCCTGGTAAATTCATTATTCCTAACATTGCATATATTGTGAAAAAGAAAAAAGGCTGCCTGAATATCAAATAGCGACAAATGTGTTCATCCAGTGGAAATACTGAGCAGCTGCCCCTTTATAAGCAACTTTTATATTGAAGGACTTTCTTTCCTTTATGAAATGTTGAGACAACTGGGACAATCACATCTGAGATGTCTCTGTTTTTGTCTCTGGAGTATAGAGGAGTAAGCAGGGAGGAGGCATTGCCTGGTGACAAAAGCAGCCAGAGAGCTGTGGTCCTGAATGCTTGTAAGTGGGCATAACAGAATGTGTCCTGTTGAAGGTGCTGTGCCCTGTTCCTTGCCTCTCCAAACCTCAGTGAGAGACAGCCTGGCAATCCCTTTGGAGTCTGTGCCTGGTCTTTGTGTTGGAGCCTCTATCTATTTAGGAATACAGTAGCACACTTTTATGTATAGTATGGTCATTCATTTTCATAGAAACCAGAGTAACTGCTCAATAATAGAATGTGCCTCCAGAAGAAGCTAAGTTACTCTTCAGGGGAAAAGTAACACTTTAAACCCCCTTTTTTATCCCATAACATTCCAGAGATCAACAGAAATCTGCAAGTATTAACCTTGAAAAGGAAACATGTTTGGCACTGAAGGAGGAAATGCAAGTGATCTTGTGTTAGAGAGCAATCTTAGGAGATCTCAGAAACCACAAACCTGAGTTCAGTTGGTCTTCACCAAGATAGTTTTCTGGTGAAGTGTTTCAGAATTACTTTGTATATCAGATATGTGTTCCAAATGTAAAGGAGAGGCTAAATGCCTTAATAAGTTATTAAGGCGGTAGCCTCATTTATCAAAAAAATAAGAGGAGTCCAGATGACAGAATTGTCAATATTTTGCAGGGAAAAGAAGCATATGGTAGGATGAAGAACTATGCTGCAGTTGGTTAGTGGCTTTGCCTTTTGGTTTCAGAACACTAACCTCAACTCTGAAAAAGCATTTGGGGAAGAAATATTCTTAGAGACCAGTCTGGACTTTATGTGATGGTGCAAATGAAATGCAAGTGGCATTTTAGGATTTTTTGGGGGGGAGTGTGTATAAAATTGGAGTAGAGCTCTGTGGCTTAGATCATTCTACTTTTTTTCAGCACTTTCTGAAGTCATTGTAGCTCCAGCTTGGCTGTCATGTTCTTCCTTTAATTGGAAACTGGCCAAGGGGATGGTTGGCAAGCCTGTTTTTTGGAAGCCTGGACATTATCTTGCTGCTTTGGGGACTCTGCAGCATTAATAAACAATGAATAAACTTCCTGGCATTTCTTTAACAACATTATGGTTATAGAACAATCCGTTTAAGCCTTCAGAGAGTAGCTATTGCAGAAGAACAGAAAAAACAGTCCACTGACATCTAGCAAATGACTCTTTTTTTCTTTGGTAAAGTAAAAAGGGTTTTTTGGATCATTGCACAGCAGAAGGAATAGTCCTGGGACATAGTATAAATAATAAACTACCACTAATAAATATAGCTCTTACACTGTAGAGTTTTACACATACTGGTTAACAATCTCTTTTCCTCACTTGGTCTGCATGTGATATTCATTGAATTTTGGATCCTGATCCTGAATTTATGTTTTGAGATCTGGTCTTGAAAACGCCACTTAAGTTGCCATCCAATGTGTGTGTATCTCAGTTGGCCAGAGCCGAGAGAATATCCCTAGATTTAGTGGGGATGTACTTAACTTTCCCTGGACTGAGGGCTGCAGGCGCAATTGCTCTGCTGTGTAACAGAGGACCATTATAAACACGTTCTGTGGAAACTGATGCTGCAGGGTGAGCCGGGAGTCCCTCTGGTCTGTGCTGCTTCTCCTTGAGGAGCTGAGTGGCGTGGCCTGTAAGAAGCCCCCATCTGTGCCATGAGCCTTTTGAGCAGCAGCTTCTCACAGGTGATTTTTTTTTTTCCCACAGCAGAGAATGGAACTCTGGGGGATGCATGCAAGGGTTTTCTGTGGCAGTGTAGTTACGTGTTGAGTGCCGTGGTAGCTGTAGTCAGCAATACTGCAGCTTTTCCTCTCCTACGGCACATCTCTCTGTGGCGTGCAGATCACTAATGAGGAGCTAATTAGGCATAAGTGATCATGATTTTATTCTGTTTTCCTGTGATAAATATATTCAAGTCCTTATTCTCATTGGTTTATGAAAATGACCGATTTCATAGTGCTGAAAATAAGTTTCAAGGCAAAAAAAAATAGTAAAACAATTTTTTTTCCTGTCTAAGAATGTTAAACTTGATGAACAAAAAGACAAAGAAAACGCAACAAAGACAAATTATTGCTAAGGAAATCCCCAAGTGAGAAGGCAGTGGTGTGAATGATGTATAAAATAAAAGTTAAGTACTTCAGGAAATTGATAAAGGCACACAAAAATCTCAGTGGTGAATAGAATTATGGATGAAATAGCTTTTTCTTGTCCCTTTTTTTTTTTAAATTTTAAAGAGGCATAGTAAGAACAAAAGGAGTCTGAGTGGGCTGTTGTTGGGTGAAAAGTGTCCATTAAAATTAGAGAAAAGTATTAATTGAATTAATTCTCTACTTCACCTGTCAGTAAAGGACAGTAAAGTACCGAGATTGTACCTGGGCTGATGGTGATGACAAAGCACGTTAACACCCTCCTCCACCTTTGCTGTGCTCCTCTATGAGCTGCTGCTGTGTCAGCTCTTACCGTTAGGCTTATTTAAACAGCTGGACCTGACGACTAATACCCAGAAGTTTTTACAGAATTCAGTGGAGAGTTCTGTGCGTTATGAAACTTGAATTTTTCAATATACTTTTGAAACACAAAGAAATTACAGCAAACTTGGGAATTTGTCACCGATGGCTTCAAAAGGAATCTTTTGGATAATTGGAAGCCTATCAATTTGGCTCTGGTCCTGGAAAATGTGACAGAAATTCTCCTATTATATTTAAGCTTCCTATCATTCTTTCAGACTAGTCACCCGTGATTTTTGGAAAATAGATTTTATCAACCTGACTCTTTATTCCTTTCTTTATTCTCTTTTTTGAGAGATAACAAATATAGCTTGATCAATGCCATTGTGTTGAAGTAATATATAATACACTTCTGTGAGGCATGATTTTTAGATCAAGTGACTAGACTGAAATGAAATCAATTTGATGCTTCTTAAATGGACTAAAAGCTGGCAGACAGACTATGAAACATGACTGTAAATGTGGAATCCTCACAGAGTATGTGCCTTTCAGTTGGATGCTATAAGAACTGGTTATTAGCAGTGACTATTTAGCACTTTATTGATGACTTAGATGGTGGAATATCAGTTTTCCACAGGACTGTGGTGCATTTAAGAGAATAGCTGTCTGGTGCACAGTGATCTGTCAGTGTTAGTAAAGTGGGTGCAAGCTGTAGTGTACCACAGGTGGGGTTTTAGTGAACCACTGTGGTTCTTGGACGAGTAATGGCAGTACTGAGTAAGGGTAGAGAAATTTTTTGCACATGTACATTGTATTGATTTTAAGGAGAAAAGGGATTAGATAATGTCATAACAACAAAGGTCTTGGAAAAATGGAATGCCAAGGTCACTATCTGCTGGATTTATCAGAGAGAGGTGGCCCAGTATCACATGCTCTGTTTCAGTACCAGTTGTGGTTCATGGCATGGGGAGGCATTGTTCGGTGTAGCCAACATGGGTATAACAAAATGCACTGGAAAGCAAGGTTTGACGTTGGACAAGTGAGATAAACTCACCATTACAATAATAGTAACAGTACCAACATTTTGTAACAAATAAATGCTAGTTAAAAAGGGCTGTGATTATGGGACGACTTGTGTTTTTCATACCTGAACTCTTAGAGAACGCCTGCCATGTAAGGAAATATTACCCTAAATTCAGTCATTTTTGTGCAACTTATGGCTGTTTCCAAGAGGACCATGGCTCGCTCTCTCCATGCATTTATTTGTTTAGAGAACTCTGAAGCTTTATTCAGGCCTCTGAATGTGGATGAAACTTAATGTAGTCTTTTGCTCTACTCAGATTTTATATTAAAGAATTTTCTTTGTGTTGAAGTTTTTACTGTCAGGAATGAAAGCAGGGAAAGTCACGTGTATACTTCAGAACTTAAGAGATGCCTGTACTCCTTTCTCCTGTTGCTCTCTTACCTTGTTATTTGAGACTTTCTAAATTGCCAGGACAAAGAGACCAGGAATTTGATGCACTTGTTCCTTCTGTTCTTTGATGCAGCTAGTTTTGACCTATGACTAGAGCAGTTGAATACAGTGCTCAACTTAGGCAGGGTTTCTGAATTGGCTAAATACAGTGAGGGGCTAATGAAATTTTTGTAATGGGCTAGATGAGATTCTGCTCTGCTCTTGACAGAGATTGTACCAAAACCCTGGCGTAGAGTTTTCACGTGACTGTATCTATATTACTTCCATTTGAAAGAATTCTGTGGCTCTCTGCAGAGCTGTGATTGGTTAAGATTATACTGGAATTTCTTAGTGTTGAAATGGTGTGTGACAGAAAGAAAAAGCAACTTTAGTTGTTTTACAGTGTTACAGTATTTACAGTATTACAGCTTAGACATCATGGTCTGCCCAAGGGATCTCAGATGCACAGAAACAGGTTCTGCTCCACACTCTCAGGAATCAGAAAAATTTAGAATTTTGATCTTTAGAACGTCCATCACATTGAAGTACAGCCCTGAGTATCTGTCCAGTCTTTGCTTATGTTATTTACTATTGACAGGGCTCTGAAAGTAATGCATGAAAAAGTTCTGTATATCAAACAGTTAATGTTCACCTGCATGTCTTTCACCTTTTTGCTAAAGCAATAAAAAATGCTATTCAGTTGAATCCAGGTATTTCATATAAAATTAGTAAAGTTAGCAATTATACGTACCATTTCTCTATCACTTTCACCCGCTGGAACAATTTATCCTTCCATCCTAATAAAATTGAAAATCATGAAGCTGCCTTGCTTTTCAGAGGACTTTGAAATTATATGCCCAGATCACCTAGAAACAGAGCCAGGGGTAGTATCTGTGAGTCTCGAACTGCTCTTTTATCCACTGGACCATGCTGATGACACCATTAAATACAAAATTTGATAAGTGCCTAAGTGCAAATGCATAACCAAATTTCAGGTCTTGCTGTATGAATATACTAAGAATGTTTTTAAAAACTGTGATGATAAATTATTTTTCAAATAGACTTTTTAATTATTATTTATAAAAACATAAACAGAAAATTTGACCCTCCATGCATTTCTCAAGAAGGAATTTATATTTTTTCCTGTGACCATGAAAATACTTCTTTCCTCCCCATTCTAGTTACTGTTTTGAAAGCCTACCCTTTGTTTCAGTTCAATTCCTATCTTCAGTTTACAGCCCACAACACGCACAGTCTATATTCTCCAGCAGCTGCAGCAACACTTACATGTTGGAACTGTTTGTAACACCAGTGGAACTATCTCTTCCTCCTCTTTGAAGTCATCTCTTAAAATGATCCTTTCTCCCCAGTTTTTGCCACAAATTGAATTTCTTATAAGAGCTGGTAATTTCCCAGCAAGCTTAAAAAGAACATCCAGTTGCTTTCTTTTACCCCTCACTCCCCATTTTGTGCTGAGCTGTGCCCTCCTGTTTTACAGCCGGATTGAAGGTGCCTCTGATAAAGGGCTGTCTGTTATTCAACTGGGACTTAGTATAATGTTCTCTCAGTCCTCTGTCTAGGTCTTTTAGTGTTACAGTCTACAAATTACCACCCTCATCTCTTTTTGTGTTGCTCTGTCTTGCCAAAAGAATAAAGGTGGCTGTGTCTGTCTCGTGTGTAGCCAGGACTATAAGTTTCCTCCCTGAGAAGATGAGAGTGCTCCTGCTGTGTTCGTGTCTGTATTCCAGCAGACACTGCAAACGCACCTGAGAGAACTACTGTTCACCTCTCTGGTGTCTCTGTTCAGAACATTTTGATTATTAAAGCACCTGTATGAAGGATACTGACTGCTGAATGACCAACCTTTGATGGAGAAGAAATACATACCATTGTCACAGGCATACATGCCAAGAGAGAAGTACTAATTAGGAGATTGCTGGTTGCAGTCTAGCTCCCAGCCTTAGGTGCATGAGTATTTTGTATGACCAGTAGCTATTTATGGATGATTCCTAAACACAAGCTCTGAAAGGATTAGCAAGATGTACAGTATGTGATACTTTGCCCTTTCCACATCCACCAGGGTCACAGCCCTAAAGAACTGCAATGAGGTCATAAAAATATTCTTTTTTTTTTTTTTTTACAAGCTTTAGAGATCAGCACTATTTGTCATGGAGCAAAATGGCATGGAAGTTGAACTTCTGTTCCCACAATTGTATTTGAAAAGTGCTCATGAATCTTGACAGACTTATGAGTGATTGTAAACAGCTGAAGGAAAACAATAGGGCTGTGCTGGCCATGGGACATGGGTGGGCCCCACCGTCAGTGTATCTGTGCTGATGAAGTCTTGTGTGGCAGGTAGAATATGTCAGGGAGCTGGGGCAATCACACTGCAGCGTGTTTGAGCTTCAGTTCCAGCTGTTCCTCAGCTGCTCAAGTGCTTTATCTGAAGAAATGCATTAAATAAAGTGCATTGTGTGTGTTTTTTTTGGAGAGGCTGAACTGGGTCTTCCCATGATCCCAGTTCACGTCTAAGAACATTCTGGCTGTCACAGCTTTAACCCCAACCCACTCTCTTAGTTCAGGGAGGCACATGTTGCCAGCTCGAGGCTGGTTCACAGAGGTGTAAACACAGATGGTTCCATGTGTATAGGCGTTCATATATATGTTTATAGCTAAATGTTGTATTAACATGATTATAATTAACTGAGGAAAAGATAATTCCTGGAGAAGTTGTCTAGGACTAAAGGTCTTCCATGGCCAAGAGCAGAAAAGCTTACAAAGGGATGAATTTTCTTGATGCCAAGACCTTATTTCATAAAATATGAAGATACAGAATTGGAGAAGCAGGATATAAAAAACCAAAGTGATGAGATTGTTGACAGTGGTATTTGAGGATAGACTGATAAAGGGAAGAAATAATTTACTGCCCACTTACAAATTGCAGAGGGAAAGAAATAGCTATCCTGCTTGCCCTGATATGACAAAGATGCTTTTCTGTCTGTAACTAACTAAAAATCTACTGCTGTTTTGTGATTCCAAGTAACTGAATCAAAATCAATGAAACATTTTGCTTCTTTCTTTTAAATGCAATTGTCTGCAGGTAGAAAATGTTTCCTGATGTCTCCTAAATTCCTTAAGTGGTGTTTCTGTGAGTATATGAAGATGTACTCTGCACAAAGGAATACCGTAGTCTGAAATCTGTGTTTTGGAATCATGTTGTCTGACAAATTTCTTTATAAGACATGAGAAGCTAAATAGTTACATTGACAAGGCTTTAAATTTAAAGATTATAATGTTATTAAATTACATATGTATAATTTTTAAGGAAATATTGTGTTGATCTGTAGATAATTGAGAAGATATTAGTTCTGTAAAAAACCCACATTTCTGGAAATATATTAGTTAGGGCTAAAAAGCTGTTTATGTACAAAATCTTTCATATCCTACATATATTAAATAGAATGTACTCTGTCTATAAAGATCTTTTGCGGCTTACTGTTTGATCTGAACACCATGTAATAAAAAGTTCTGCTGAGATGAAATTTTGTGTAATTGAAAGCCCAAATGAAGAAGATGCCTAGTAGGGAAGGATTAAAATGCACAAGCTATAAGAAATGGAGATGCTGAAGTTAGTATAGGAGGTGCTTTTTATTTCTACAAACTGGAAGGGTAATTTTAAAAAAGAAGCTACAAAAAATGAAATTACAAGCACTGTCACACTCAAAATATCTATGTGAAAAAAGATGTGAAAGAAAAGATGAGATCACAAAAGAGGTACTTTTGCTAGAAAAAAGGAGGCTCTTAGCAGACTACAAATAAAATCCAAATATGGTGAAGAGTTACTTGCCTTTAGAAATTAGGTACTTTAAACAGTGAAAGGAATTTCATAGTCCAACAGTACTGGATAGGTGGGGAAAATTGTATCCTATTTATTGCTTTTTAATTTCTGTATCGGTCAAGGTATGTAATTTTCAGGAAAAGATGTGTAAGCTGATTAACTGGTAATTCAGACATCCCATTTTGACGTTTAATTTTCAAATGTTCATGAGCTAGAACATTTAACTAAGCAGCTGATAGCGTGAGGAAGAGTTAAAGCTGTGGGTTCAACCTCCTGCTGTGCAGGCAGCTAAAGAGAAAGACAGATCTGGAAGTCAGGCTCCTGCTACACCAGCTTGGACTGAAATCAATAGGTGGATGAGATGGGGTTGTCCTTATCCCTGTTCTTCGAGGAGATACATGCATGGCAAAGATTTGATGGGTGGAATTGTTAAACTATATCTGAGCAGTGCTACACAGGGACATCATACTTTGTATCCCCTGGTCTCCAGGGGGAACTACAGGAACGCAGGATTAACTGTCAGAGTGGTTTTGCTCTGTAGACAGAAACTCTTGTCTACATGATTGGAATAGATAATTGATGGACGATCAGATCATGTAGACTTTTGGAACAGATTAGTTTTTCACTTTTGCTCATTACGGTCTTTGTCATGAAAACAGATATACTTCATGCCATTTTCTGGTCTCCTTGCAGTCATTACACTGGGAGTGTTATCACTTTTGATTTTTCCAATTTTTACATTCCTAAGGCCTGATATAATAAATTCTCTGTCTCAGTGTCTTTATAAAGAAATTAGCATTGGTGGAGTTTGTTAAGAAATCGTATTCTTCCCTGACAAGCTAAAGATGGTGTTGTTTAAAGAAATAATTATTTTAGGATGCCATTTCCATTAAGACCTATCTTTAGTAGCTGGTTAAATGCAAGAAAAAGTAGTGATCAGGACTTTCCATAGACACTGAAAAGGGAAGGAGCTGTATTTCTCTAGTTTGACTTTGAGCACGAAAGAGATCCATCTGACTCTCTGTATTGCTGGAAAGTCATCTAGCTTTGATCTGCTAGTGGCAAGTGATGGAGGATCTAATACAAGCTTTTGGAGAGCAATCCAATGACTACTTAACTGGGTGAAAACCAGTGAAATTCAAAATAACTGGAATAGCTTTCTATCTGTGGCATGAATTGTCTGTCACAGGCATGCAACCTTAAAAAAAAATCTTAAAAATTAAAAGTCTTTAGAAAGGGATAGTAGGTTTGAAGAATAACTAATAGATGGATGTCCTTTGGTTTTTGCTGCACTGGATTTCTCATTTCATAAACTCTCGTCCAAACATATGCCTTATTTCTAGTTTTAATTTCTAGATTTTGCATTTTTTACAATCTTTTTGTCTTTTATATTGCTTATTCAACTTCAAAATAATGAGCAGGGATGTCTATCCCATGTGTGCATAGTTTGTAGGAGGCACAGATTTGTTTGGGTTAGGTCATTCAGCACCTTCAGTTCCCACCCCAGTCAGGGTCAGAGGGATTAAAACCCACACAGAATTCTTAATTGTCTGTAGTTGCTAAAGAATATTAATTGGATGAAGCTGTACACCAAAGATCAGCAACTCTTCTGTAGCTCAGGTACCCGATGATAGCAAATGCCCTTGAAACAAAGTTAGACTGAGAAATACAGCAATGGGTGTTGTATGTTGGTACATGTGTGCTTCTGGAGCTTACTGGTATCCCAATAATTGGATGTTGCTGAGTTATATAATGTCCATATGTAATACATCTCCTGTTCTTATAACATTTTTGGACACCTATGATGATGTTACTGTTTGACATTGGCCTTGTAACAAGCTGGTTTGTGCTTTCAATTTCCTGTCCATTAAAAACAAGCGTTAAAATGGGCTGCCCCCTTTTGGGGACAATCAGACTTTGTTTCAGTGGTTTCAAAAAGCAATCACAAGGAGAATTACCAATAAACTAGAGAATTCTGAGCAGAGCAAGCCGCTGCAGTGCAGAACATAATTCATAGAAAGCATTTGACAACAGCATTTTTGATGATTCATTCTCCTGACTCAGATGGCAGAGAGAACCAGGCATGGGAACAGTGTATCTTTGCAATAAAAGAATGAGAGATTGCAGGGGCACACTTGTTATGATGACCCTGGAAATGATAGCAGGTTATTCTGGTGGCCGTTCTGGGCCAGGTTGTGATGGGTCAGGGAGTGAGAGAGACAGCACAGTCAGTAAATTTATGAATACAATATAAATTATTGAAGGATGTGGGGAAAATGTCTAGCCAAGTATAGCTGATGACTTTTCATATAAGTTTGTCTGGTAAAGATAATTGCACATGCGGTAGGGCATGCAATATTGTGTGACATCCTAATTTTTTCATAAATTGTTCTGTGAGATGGGGGCAGTTCTGCACGAGATAGTTTTCATAGTGTTGTGTTGTGTGTTTGCATTACCCTATGACTAACTAGCGGTGAGGTCTGCCTGAGGCTTTATGCACTGCTGAGCTGCAATAAAATCTCTCCGCCCCGTGAGCACTCCAGTATCTGACATTGTGGTTGTTTTAATGGGATTATTTTTTCTTGTACAGGGGCTCCAAGCTGGGCCTCTCTTGTCTGGCTGCGTCCGTCCAGCTTGCTGGATTTCAGTAGGCTGGTGATGCCTGCCTGTTTGTCGAGTTTAGCTGAGGACAGCCTGCCTTTTTAAAAGCATGGGGACAAAAGTGCCAGTGTTCTGACAATCCTGTTTTTCAAGGAATCCAGCTTAAAATGAAGAACACTGAATTAGCGTAGCTCTTGGTAACTCGATTAAAACTAGCTACCTTCAAAGGAATTTCTATGCAGTGCCTTTTTGCTGCCTGCCTCTGAAGAGACCTTCAGTAAGAGGGTGACCAGGTGTGGAATGCACAAGTGTCTGTGGTAGCTGTGCTCAGGGCCTGTGCAAGAAATGTTCAGAGGTGCTGTGTGAGATATTTTCCACTGAGCCCCAGCTTTCCCAACTCCTGATCCTGCTGAGGGTGTGTGGTGGTTCCTGTGTGTGCCTGGCCTGCTGGTTGGGGCTTGACTGCACTGTGGGCGCACACAAGCTCTGGCCAAGTGACCTGGTGACGTGATGGCAGGTGTCCAGCCCTGCCACTGGAAGGAGGTGGGAGCTTGCTTGGCCTGGGACAACCAGCACCAGTGCTGTGAAGAGACACCTCAGGTGGAGTGCAAGGTAGTGACGCTTTTTTCTGGCTGTTGCCGCTTTGAATTGGTCTTCAGAGGATTTTTCAGATTTATTTTTGACCGAGGAAGCGTAGGAAAGTCCTTGAAACCCAGGGAGAGTTAAGGGAGATGGGCTGATACAGATTCCTTCCCATCTTTGATTTTGTTGTTTTCACTGCTGCCTCTGTGCATTTGTGCATACTAACTTCACAAATGCCTGGCAGTCTGTAAACTTTACATCGTCTTTCCTTCAAAGTTGGCTTAACCTGGCTGGGGAGTCTTCCGCAAGGCTATATGAGTCACAAAAAGTAGCAATATGCTAAGTTAAATACAGTAAATGATTTATCTCCTCTCCCTCTGGTTTGTGTTTTGAAATGTACGCTGCGCGGTTTGATAGCTTCCTACCACTGCTGCCAGGCCACCTGTCCCGCACCACGGCCAAGTCTTTGTCTCCAAAAATACCACTGCAGCTCAGACAAACAGCTTGGCAGCCATGCCAGGGAAGACCTTTAAAATGACAATCTCGTATCGCCACAGTGGGAGAGAAAGATATATTACATGTCTGACCCAACACTTCAGAACTGCAGAGCCATGTCAAAAACGCGTGTAGTGAGCTGATCAGCCTCTGGAAACAGGCGTGTGGCATTACAATAGTTAACATAGTACTACTGCTGTCTGTGACATAATCTGATTTTTTTTAAATCAGTCACTCAGGTTATTAGCATTGGTGAATTAGGCCTTTATCCCTTGCCGCAAACCCTGGAGCGAGTCCAGAGAAGGGCAACAAAGCTGGTGAAGGGGCTGGAGCACTTGTGCTGTGAGGAGCAGCTGAGGGAGCTGGGGTTGTTTAACTTTCAGAAAAGGAGGCTCACTCTCTACAACTACCCTAAAGGAGGTTGTAGCCAGGTGGGGGTTGGAGTCTTCTCCCAGGTGACAGGATGAGAGGAAGTGGCTTCAAGTTGCATCAGGGGAGGTTGCATCAGGTTAGATATTAGGAATAGTTTTTTCATGAATGGGGTTGTAAAACATTGCAAAAGGTAGCCCAGGGAAGTGGTGGAGTCACCATCCTTGGAAGTGTTCAAGTAACGTGGATATGGCACTTGAGGACATGGTTTAATGGTGAAAATTGTGGTGGTGCTGAGTTGACAATTGGACTTGATCCTAAAGGTCTTTTCCAACCATAATAATTCTATGATTCCATGAAACCCAGTGCTTTTTCTCTGCTTACGCTTTCTCTTTTGCCTGTTAGTGAAGGTATTTTAAGTATGTAATGCCATGTGGTGGCTGCAGACAGGCGCTTGAGTGTTCAAAGAAGTAGGTTAAATGTAAACAGACAATGAAGTGGGTGACCCACTGAGATTTAGCTCTCCAGAAGCAGTAGGGTTGCCTCTATGCTTATGCTGTGGTTTGTGTGGTTTATATAGATTTGGCCCATATGGTTCCATACCCAAGCTAGCTCACAGCAGCCCAGGAGACAGCAGGGAACCCGCTGCTGCAGAGTGAAAAAAAAAACAAGTGGGATGCAGCTCCTGCAAGGCATCCTTGTCCCTGGCAGTAGCAGCTTCTGGTGTGCAGTGGAGGGACTTCAGGGATGACACCTCCTCGCTGATGGGCTCTGCAGAAGGCACTACTTTGCACACCTTCATGATGGGCTGTCCAATATCCTCTGGGTCAAGGCCGGTATTGATTGTGAGAGATGTGGCGAAGACACTTTGTAAGTGCGCAGCTTTCAAGGGGACAACGTGAGGGAGGAAAAATATCTCAAGTGTCTGCCTACGTGCAGATAGAATAAGGAAACACGCCTGTTAAAACAAAAGGTCTGGGTTGCTTGTTTGGTTTTAAGAAACTTTCCATTCTCCCATTGAAAGAAGCCCTTGGGGTGAAAGGAGTGCAGTTGTGAGCTTAATATTGTTGGCGTCTGTTTCTACCAAGGTTACATAATTGCTGTTTTCCTGGGAAATGAAATCATGGAAATAAAAAACTAAATTCGCCAGAGCATAAGCAGGCACAACTTTGATTTCAGGCACCTGTCTGTGCCAGTATTTAATTTGGCACAGGAAACATAGCATCAAAATGAATATGAAGCAAGTAGCACAGAAATAATGGCACTATTGGCATTCAAACAGGGAGATGTGAGAACAAATACATCCCTCCCCAGCATGGGAAAACCTCACAGTACACAGTGTGTGGGGGGGATGAGGCCAATGACAGGAGCAGGCAAAGAGAGTCCTGTGCAGCAGGAATGGTGGGGCAGTTGGAAAATACACTTACAGAATCCCAATAAACCTCATCTTAAATGAATTGGATGGAGAGAAGGGCAAGCTGCAACCGAAAAAGAGAATCTGAAAGGCTGCAAGGCCTTTCCTCTGTCTTGCCTTAGTAATTATCTCTTGTTTGCAGAGCTTCCATTAATTGGAATGCATTTCCTAATGAAATTAGGCTGGTAGCCAGTATTCAAGTCTTTTTACTGCTAGGGAAAATTTGTTCTTTGAACATCTCAGCCATTGATTTTTATTTGTGTTTTCATTCATCATGAGACTGTTACGTGCCAAAAAATTCCACACTCCGTCATATTGTCTTGGACAGTCTGAGTTATTTGATTTATTCCCTTGTTCCCATGTCTCAAAACCAGAATTCTACAGCAGTGTCCCATTTGTAGTTACTTTGTTGTGTGGTTTTCACACATTGCCCTTTTTCTTTTTAAACAGTTTGCCTTTGTTTTAACTACCTATTTGTTGGGGCAGCATGAAATGCGTGTCAGTGCAAAGGCACTAAGAATCCTAAATTAAAAAAAAAAAAAAAGGTCTTAAGAAATAGGTTACAGTGACATTTGTATTGTGGGATTTCTAAATTTAAAAAGATTTTCAAACTTTCCTTGTTTATAGGCATCACAGGAACTGGACTATATCAGTGCAGAAGGGTACATTTTGAAGAGAGATCTTTGCAAAGTGAAACTGTCAACAGTTTTGCTGGAAGAGGTCAAAACCCTGTTCAGACCTGAGTCAATGTTTGATCTGTACTTTGCTTATCTCTTTGAAGAAAGGTGGGACTCGAGTCAGGAATTACAGCATTATTTGGATCTAGTGTCTTCACTTCTCCAGCCAAGTCAGGACTGGGTGTTGCTCATGTGTGCAAACTGCCTTGTCTATCTTACTCGGCAGGGTATGGTTTGGTATACTGACAGTATCTGCATACACACCTTACCCATCAGGCTGAATTACTTCCAAAAATTAATCTCTCTGCTATGTCCTCCCTACATGATGATATCTGTACCGATCATCCTCCATAGCAAATATGAATCTTGCAAAATGCATGCAGCCATTTTAGAACAGACTTTAAGAAATTGATCTGCTGATCTCCTTTCTCATTCAGCACATAGCAAGAACAGTGTGCAAGGCTGAAGGTTAGATGAAGGGAGAATGACCTGAGTTACCTCCAGCTCAGAATGATGAAAAATATGAGACTGGCTTTAAAATTAGTTTTTGAAAAGCAATATGCTTAAAGGTTCAGCTTAGTTTCTTTGATGTCTGAGACTTAAATGAATGCACTCAGTTTACCTTTACAGATTGTCTCAACACATGCTAGCATAAATGGTTGTGAATTAAATCTCAGTCACCCACCATCTATAGCAACTGGAAGTAGAGACAAAATGAGTATTATGGGGCCTGTGATTGAAAACAGGAGAGAAAAAACCCCAGTTGAATTCTGTACTTTTTAGGTCTTTACTGTAGTTTCTGGAGCAATGACATTCTTTTCTTATATTTCTAAAACTTCAAACTGTGTGTGTATATTAGACTTGTATGTATGCAAAGGAACTCACAAAATTGGTATTACTTATTTAAACAAATAAAATTTTTTTAGGTGTAGTAACTCTTTCTCCTTATGATTCAAACAGTTTTATTTCCTATCCAGAAAGTAAATAGTGCACTAGTAGTCATCTTCAAGAGACAGGCTGTTACTGTGAGAAGTTGCACTGAGAAATTATGCAGAGAACCCCTTAATACCTTGTGTATTATGTGTGAACAATTTAGTGGTGTTGCCAACACACGCCTCTGGTGAGAAAGTCAGCCAGAGTCCCTCAGCTTCTGGGCTGAGGCTGTAGACTCTGCACAGCTGTGATGAAATTGTGTGTACAGAGAGTATGTGCTTCAAGAAGGACTGATGGACTAGTTTAGTGGGATGTTCAATTAGAACAGTTCACAAAGAGAGGCAGCCCTTAGATCAAGTGAAAGATCTTTCTGCAATTATTGGAACAAACAAAAGAGGCTTTAGGACTGCCGTTCACTGGAAAATGATAAGGAAAAAGAAGGAGCATTACAGAGGGTGGTTTTCTAAAGAGAAGGGAAGAATCACAGAATCACAAAATGTGCTAAGCTGGAAGGGACCCACAAGGATCATTGAGTCAAACTCCTGCACAGGACCATTTCCAAGAGTCACACCATATGCCTGAAAGTATAATCCAAATGCTTCTTCAACTCTGTTAGGCTTGGTGCTGTGACCCTGAAGAGCCTGTTCCACTGCCCAGCCACCCTCTGGGTGAAGAACCTCTTTTTAATATCTAACCTAAACTTCCCCTGACACAAAATTCATTCCATTCCCTTGAATTCTGTCACTGGTCACCACATAGAAGAGATCTGTGCCTGCTCCTCCTCTTCCCCTCATGAGGAAGTTGTAAACTGCAATGAGGTCTCCCCTCAGTCTTTTAGGACTTGTTTCATGAAGTTGTCATTCAGGTTTTTTAGGAATATTCTGGCCTGGGTTGTACCATCTGTGTGATGCTCCCAGTTAATTTCTGGCAAGTTGAAGTCCCCCATGAAGACAAGGGCAGTTGATTTGCAAGTGTCCCTTAGCTTCTCAAAGAATACTTGTTCATCATCATCGTCCTGGCTGGGAGGTCTATAGTAGACTCCCACGATGACATCCACATTATTTGTTTGCCCTTTGATTCTTACCCAGAGGCTCTCAACTGTGCCTTTGCCAGCTGTGAGCTCCCTGCATTCTAACCCTTCCATTAGATACAGTGTTACCCCTCTGCCTCTTCCACCCTGCCTATCCATCCTGAATAGCCTGTGACCATCCAACAGGGTACTCTGTCAGTCTTGTGACTGACGGGACTCATCCCACCAGGTTTTACTTATGCCAGTGATGTCACATGTCTGGGACTGGGCCAAAGCTTTGATCTCCTCTTGTTTGCTCCTCATGCACACGTATTTGCATCAGGTTGTTGTAACTGCTCTCTGAAGACACACAACAGAACTTTTCCATCTCTGGCTGTACAGTTAAATCCTGGTAACCACTTTTGAAACAATGTGATTATCAGCTACCTAGAGTACAGTTCATAACAGCACCAGATATTACAGCAGCTTGAATGGGCTTTTTGGTCATACATTACAAACATGGGGGGCATTTTCCTCTAACACTGGACTCCATTGCAGTGCTCTCTAACAAGTCCTGGCACTTCTGTGAAAATTTCAAATAAATGTCTTAGTCAATCAGTTCTTCATATTATTGGTTACTGACCAGCTAATAGTCCTCAGCACACTTCCCATCTATAATGAAGAAGATATTCTATGTATTTCTTTGTATTATTAATTTCCTTCTGGTCTTGGGATGCTGTAGAAAATCTAGCAGACTGTAGCTCATAGTTGTAGTCTTTTCTTGCATGTTATAAAGCAAACAAACTGGCCACCTCCTTTCCTAAAATTGCAGTAGTAAGATCTGAAAGTGACACAAAGTTTTCAAGGATTGTTTTCCTCTCAGTGTGCAGCTGGCTCCTGACTATCTTTCCATTCGAAATGAAATGGCTACAGAAAAGAAGGTGTACAGATGCCGAAGAAAATAACTGTGGAAAGAACATGTAGTATCCTAATGATGCTAGAAATATATTGCCACTGGGAAATGTGCTGTTTGCAGTGTCAAAATGATCAACTCTCTCTTTAGATTCTGAAATTCCATGACTACTGATGTGTTTACAAGAGAAGTTTCTGCTTTCTCCTCTGACCACGTTGTCCCTATCTTAAATATGTTATGCATAAATATGGAAGTAGAGAGAAATACAGATACACACAGCGTGTGGGTTGTGACTGGATTATGAAACTTAACTAGCATATGAACACAGTGCCAGAATAAGATCATATTTGACTGCTGGAACATTTACTTTTTCCCAGCAAAACATTTATTTGCTTTTTATTATTCTTAATAAGTTGAGAAAGGATGTATATTTGTGTTTTGCCTGCTTGTCTTTCCCATGAGGTGTTTATATTTTATAAATAAAACAACAAAATAAGCCAAAACACATTGTTTTGACACAGTGCCTGATTGTAAGAACATGAAGTTGCATCTAAGAGGATTCAACACCAGACTGTCCTGGCGAGGAGCAGCTACCACTTCCCATTGCAGAGCAGAGTACAGGAATGCCCCAAGGCATCATAGGGAATGGCAGGGATCCTGTGGGATCATCTGCAGCAATGGATCAGTCACACAGGGCTTGACATCAAACTCAAGTTTTCTTTCTGGGGATTGTTCTGATGCTGTTATGGCAAGTACCTCATCTCCTGATTCTCCCAGCCTGAGAGACAGGTAGTTAATTTTTAAATAGTTGATAGTTCCCGCACCTCTGTCTTCTTTTTTTTCCTAAAGCAACTGTCTCTACTTGCAGTTCTTCTCACTGGCAGTAGTTAAGTGGGGGGTGACAGTGGTGTGTTAGTCTGTATTTTGGTAAAGAACAGTAGTACGGACTCATCAGGGGAGTAGCACGTCCGAGGGAGAAAGTGTGACAACAGTGCTGGAAGAGCTCTGGGTTGTGCCCTGCTGAATAGAAAATGGAGACTTGAGACCTGCCCCAGGACACCTCCAAAGTGTTATCTGTTCTCTGGCTGGGCTCTTGGTGTTGATCGGAGTCACAGGCAGTGGTTGCAACTTATCGATGATTCATGTGATCTCTTTAGGCTGACCAAAAAGTGTACAGTACACCATAACCATGTATTTTCTTCACTTGTTAGCATGGTACCCAGCACAGCTGTGACTTGTGCCAAGTATCTCTCTCCCAAACAGCTTGAGCATCTTCTAGGAGCCAGGAAAAAATATTTGAGAAATAAATTTGTCAGTAGATAAGCCTGGTCACACCTACATTACAAACCTCAAATATTTTCTACTTTGGGAATTCTTTTCAAATCCTTCAGGCTAATGATACTATAATGGTGTTCTCACTGGAGACAAGACCATGATATGCAGGAAATTTTTTTCCTTAAAGAGAGTGATTGGCTCCATACTTCTCCACGTGGTGCTCACTGGAGAAAACAGCAGCTTTTTAGGTATTACAGAGGTATTACAGTAAGGTCACTGCTGAAATGCTCCATGCTACAGCTCTGTGATGCCTGTGACTGTTACTCATTTTCAGTGTGATTGGAGCCTCCTGTGCTGCAACTTGTTCTCCCACACGTGTATCTCCATCTAAAACAGCCACTGTGGCTCACAGAGTGGCTTTTTGAAACTTTACTGATCAACAAGCAGTGAAGGTTTTGAATGAAGTTAAAGATGAGGTGAGGACTGAGTTTTCCTTTTGCATTGGAGACCTCCCTTCCATTGCTGGGACCTTTGCATGCCTGGGGTACAGGCTATCCAGACAGTGGCTCCTTTTCTTTTTTTTTTTTTTTTTTGCTTCAACATTTAAAGTTGTAATAAGTTCAGAATATTAAGATCATGTGTTTTAATGCTTTCTCAGAGAGTATTTTGCAGGCCTCCAGAGAATGTATGTATGGACTTGCAGATCTGGGGTAGACTCAAGAAGAATACTGAGCATCACAGAAATTGTGGGAAGCCAGAAATATGTTCAGACACACTTTTATGGTTTGTCTGAGTGTCCCCTGTGGGACAGGATCCGAGGGGTTTGTAGGCTTACACATTGTTTTGATACCACAGAACAGAAGGGTTGAGTCTGCTGCATGTGCTTGTGTGTGTGTGCGTATACTAGCTGTGCCAGAGCCTATAGGCACTGTCTTTAAAACCCTTGCATGAATAATGAAATACTCTTTGAGGTTTTTCTGCAGCCCTGCAGCAGGGAATTGCTACTCCTGTAACCTTTATTTGTCTTCTTCGAAGGAATTGTGTGCAGCATCCAATGTAGTGCTCTGTCATCAGGATTACATGCTGATACTGCCTAGATAGCTTTCTCTTTTTTTCTTTCTTTCCCTGTTTTAGCATATGGAAGCTACAGATCTGAGCAGTTGATGTGGCCATCTTGTCCACTCATTTACCATTTCATATCCTCCTTCCTCATCAACCAGTTTCTGCTGTGTGGGAAGGCTAAACCCTCCCAGAGCAGAGGAGTCATGACAAAACCACCAGGCAGCAGGTTGTAACTGGCATCTAGATGCTTTTGGCTGGTGTTCTTCTGGACTTCTGGGAATGCTAGATGCCTCCCTGGCAAGCTTTTTCTCAGAGAGGAGTGAGGGGAGGTGGGGTAGGCACAGAGGAGTGCTGTACTGCGTCTCCTTTTCCAAGCCAGGCAGAGAGGTTTTAGTACTTGTGAGTAGCGAACAAGACTGAGCAAGTGTATAATTTTTCTTGTAATTCATTCATACGCAGGCCATGGAGAGGCAGAGTTCACAAAATCTCAGAATAGGCTGACTTGGAAGGGACCCACATGGATCATGCAGTCCAACTCCTAGCCCTGCACAGCACCAACCCCAAGAGTCACACCATGTGCCTGAGAGTATCATCCAAACGCTTCTTGAACTCTGTCAGACTTGGTGCTGTGACCACTTCTCTGGGGAGCCTGTTCCACTGCCCAGCCACCCTCTGGGTGAAGAACCTTTTTCTAATATCCAGCCTAAAACTCCCCTGACACAAATTCATGCCATTTCCCTGGGTTCTGTCACTGGTCACCACAGAGAAGAGATCTGTGCCTGCCCCTCCTCTTCCGCTCACAAGGAAGCTGTAGACTGCAATGAAGTCTCCCTTCAGTCTCCTCTCCTCTGGACTGAACAGAACAAGTGCCCTCAGCTGCTCCTTGTTCAGCTTCCACTCAAGGCCCTTCACCATCTTTGTTGCCCTCCTTTGGACACTCTAATAGCTCAATATCTTTCTTATATTGTGATGCCCAAAACTGCACACAGTGTTCAAGATGAGGCTGCCCCAGTGCAGAGCAGAGTGGCTGGCGATGCTTTCTCTGATGCCCCCCCAGGACCGGGTTGGCCGTCCTGGCTGCCGGGGCACTGCTGACTCATACTCAACTTGCTATCACCAGGACCCCCAGCTCCCTTTCCATGCACTGCTTTCCATCATCTCATTCCCTAGTCTGTACATCTGGGGTTGCCCAACCCCTGATGCAGAATCCGGCACTTTCCCTTTTTAAACTTCATGTGGTTGGTGGTTGCCCAGCCTTTTAATTTGTTGAGGTCTCTGTGCAGGGTCTCCTTGCCTTTGAGGGAGTCAGCACCTCTTCCCAGTTTTCAGTCATCTGCAGACTTGCTTAGGATCCCTTCTAGCCCTGCCTCCAAGCAATTTATGAAGATGTTGAAGAGCACAGGGCCCGAGATGGAGCCCTGTGGAACCCCACTAGTGACAGGTCACCAGTCTGATGTTACCTCATTCACTTTTACCCTCTGTGCTTGTCCTGTGAGCCAGTTGTTCACCCACCACAATGTGTTCATTCAGCTGTGTGCTGGACATTTTGTCCAGAAGGATGCTGTGAGAGACAGTATTGAAAGCTGTATCGAAATCCAAAAAGATTACATCAGCTGGCTTCCCTTGATCAAGTAGATGGTTTTCCTTGTCGTGGAAGGAAATCAGGTTTGATAAGCAGGACTTCCTGCTCATGAAGCTGTGCTGGCTGTGACCGATGACAGTGTTGTCTTTCAGGTGTTTTTCAGTACTTCCTAGAATAATCTACTCCATAACTTTACCAGGCACTGAAGTGAGACTGACAGTCTGCAGTTTCCGGAGTCCTGCTTCTTGCCCTTCTTGAAAATAGGGACAACGTTCGCCAGCTTCCAGTCAGCTGGGACCTCTCCGGATCTGCAAGACCACTCAAAAATCACTGAGAGAGGTTTTGTGTTGACATCAGCAGCTCTTTGAGGATTCTGGGATGAATCCCATCAGGCCCCATAGACTTGTAGGGATCTAGGTGGAACAGCAGATCCTGCACAATTTCAGGGTCTACTGCGAGTTGATCATTCTTGCAGTCATGGTTCTCCAGCTCAGAGCACTGATACCCCCTTGGTCTGTCATCTGTGTTGAGGACAGAGGCAAAGAAAGCGTTAAATGTCTCTGCCTTGTCTCTGTCCCTGTTTGTGAGATGACCATCCTCATACTGTAATGGACCGATGATACTTCTATACTGCCTATTGTCATTAATATATTTGAAAAAACTCCTTATTGTCCCCCCATTTCTGGCAGCTTTAGCTCCAGCTGAGCTTTGGCCTCACAAATTTTCTTCCTGCAGTAGCAAGCAGCATCTTTGAATTCTTCCCATATCACTTAACCCTGCTTCCACTGCATACACATTTGTTTTTTGACTTATGTCCAAGAGAAGATTCCTGTTCAGCCAAGCTGGCCTTCTGCCTCACCTGTTTGACTTCTGACATTTGGAAATTGTCTGCTCCTATGCCCTTAGGACATGATGTTTGAAAAGTGATCAGCACTGATGGACCCCAGCACCCTCAAAAACATTTTCTCAGGGGACCTTACTAATTCCCTGAGCAGCCTGCTTTCCTCATGCCTGGAGCTGACCTGTGTCTGTCTGGGGTGTGCTGTGGACACAGTAGGAGCTGTCCATTTTCGCTGGTAATGAAGTCTGTGTCAGAAGGGTCTCTGTCTTTCCCTGGGCTCAGATAAGTGATGGTGTAATATAACAAATTCCTCTCGGTCCTTTTCCCCAGACAGCACACAGCCATGGGCAGTGGTTGTTTTGTGTCCCACATCTCTCATCCTGAATACTTTTCAGTTCATGGACTGGATTATACCTGAGCCTCTTCCTTTTTTCTTCACTGATCCTCCATGAAGTTTAAAAGTCCTACCTGTTTTTCTGTGGTAGGGAGGAAAGCACTTCTGTCCCACAGACATAGCTGGTCATGGCTTTGCTGGGCTGTGTGCAGATCAATTGGAAGGAGCTGCTGTTATTCCCAATTTATCATTCTTTGTCAGCTGGTGGGAAAAAGCTCTGTGCTCCCACTTGGAAGAATCATGTCAGCACTTGAGCAGGGTCCACAATACACACTAAAGGCCTCATCCTGGCCTGTGTCTGTTGCTGGAGGGAGACATCCCTGTCTAGTGGTGTGAACTGGAAATAATGTAAATTCATCTTCAGCAATGCACAGCAAGTCATCATGGCAGCACTCTGTAGGTAAACTGTGCTTACTTGTGAATTGTATCGAGGAATGGTTAGTTGAAAGGGTGGTCCTGACACCAAAGGGTATCTTTTTTGGGATCTGGGTAGTGTGAATGATACAGGGGACTGGAGGAGGAGGGGAGGAGTGGTTTCCTTCTGTGGAGAGGTGAGCAGCCTTAAGGAAATCTTGGCAATCTGTGTGCTGGTGCTTCTGAATTCTCTTATAATGCCAGTACACCCACTAACCACATTCTCATCAACTCAAGCTTACCATTAATTTTTTGTTAGACTAAATGTTCCTGGGATCTGATTTTAGAAAATACAGAGTGCTTATGGGCATAACTACAGTGCATAAAGTTTTTGCTGTCAGCAAAATAGCAGAGAGAATGCTAAGTAGTCTCAGAAAATGAGGTGGGTGGTATCTCAATTGGGATATCCATAATCAAGGGAAACTTTTGACCTTATATGCCCTGTGCTGTGGATGTAGGCTATGATAATCCTGTTTTGCCTGAAGTATTCCTACTGCTGCAATGCGCTCTGTTGGAAGGGATAAGAACACTATTAGCATTGCCTTCATTGAAAAAGGATCTGCATGTGGAAAAATGATGCATACATGAGATGGTAAGCACTAGATACTGACTTCAACAGGATCAGGAAAGAAACTAGAAAATGCAGCATATATTTATACAAAAAATGAATTTTAACAGATGACCAGAGGGAATGTGGTCATTCCCTGTCATGACATTACAATGTCATATACCTTTACAGTTTTATAAAACGTGTGTGTGAAAGTATGTATCAGAAAGAAATTTCATGGGGGGGGAAAAAATGAAATATTAAAATTTAGTTTGTTGTCCCTTCTTTGCTGCAGTAGCCCTTGGCCCTGACCTTCCCATTGATTAGGGCAGAGAAAAGCAGAATCAAGTCTGAGAGTTTGTGGTTCCACCCACCTAAAATACTTTCCAGTTTGTCCTCAGCATGAGAGACTGGAAGAGGAAAGGATCGTTCAATTGCTGCAAGAAACAAACTTGTAATTGTTAAAGTCATTGTGCCTTGGTTTGCAGTGCAGTCTTAAAGTGCAAACTATTGTCAGTATAAACATATGTTTTCTTACAAGCAAGGCATTTTCCTTGTAATTGGCATAACATTAATGGCAGTTGAGATGTGTTGAAGAATATTAGTATGGCATGAAAATCACATGAGTTTTGCTGGATTAGGGGAAGAGCAGAGGACTTCTCCCCTCACATATGGAGTATCAAATTTGCCTGAGCACTGGTAATGTCCAGTATGGGTTTATTGATGTATTATCTGCTTTCTCTTCAGGTGTATTGAGCTGGTTTTAAACCACCACTTGAGATTGTGTCATTTCCTACAGCAGGTCTTCTGGCTGTCCAAGAACAGTGTAACATTTCTGTACATCCCTGCACTCGTCTCGTCGATTCACTGGAGAGTGATAGACCTGCTCCTGGTGGACTGGCTGCTGGGGATATCCCCTTCAGGGCTTCGTCATTGTGGAGGTGCAGATAAGGGGTGGGATATGATGATTTGACCCTCCAGAGGGGGGACAAAGGTGGGACAGATCACCTCTCTGGTGGACCTGGGGACTCTTGGCTGGGTCTCGTTGATAGCAGCAACCCAATAGCCAAGCCAGATGATGTCCCATCTCTGTGTGTCAGGCTCCCTTCCTGGTGCCGTTCTGGTTGCTTCCTGGCTTCCAAAAGCCAACCAGCTCTCACAGACATCTGTAAAAGCTCACAAATCTTGGCCTTTGCTCAAGACTCAGTCTAACACAATAGTTGAATGTCTTTTAAAAGTCTTAAAACTGAGAGCAATATGCGTCAGCACTCCTCTTAGGATGTGTCTTGTAACAAACTCCTTTGTTCGTTAAGTGTAAGGAGAAGAAAAGGAAAGAAAAGTTTGATTTATCAGTACACTTATACTTGTATTTTTTGGCTGATGGTACTGGCTGTATTTTGCACAGTGGCCAAGATAGAAACAAAATCAGCAGCACACCTGATTTCTATGGATTTTCACTTGGATTTACAAAAGGCTGTGAAATCAAAAAGGCAAACCTAATGGCTAAAATCAGTCTTGCTTGAATGTTGCATTGACCTTACTGTTACTGATAATATGGACACCGTACAGCACAATTTTGGTCAGAATTTGGCAAAGATTGTACTAATCAGTCTTTTCTGTTCTATGTAAATGTCTTCACTGTTGGAATTGGAGGAACAGAGAATGCTGTCTTTACTTTAAATGAGTTTTTTAATAATTTGTCTCCAGAAAAAGTACTTTTTCTGTGAATTCAGGCTTTTTACTTTATTGATAGTAAAAATGCAATTTTCCCTTTCTGATATTGTCTGTGCAATATACTTTTACAGTGCCACTGTCATCCTGTTCCAAATACTCTGGGGAAATTGTGACACACTTGTTCAAAAGCATGGGGACTTCCAAATCTGTTTTCTGTTTCGTTATGTTTTGTTTGTGGGTTTCCTCTTTTTAAATTTATGGTGAAGGTGGGTTGTAAACCAAACTCTCCACAAACCAGTTACCAATTCTCTTTTCTAGTCCAAGCTCTCTCATTCAGTGTGAATCTGAGATTTTTGGTCAACTCTAGTCCAGATACCTTTGAAGCAGGGGTCAAAAATCTGCCCTGTGATATTACTACCTTCTTTGGAATATTAAAGTATAGTTTTCAAGGTAGCCTAGATGTACATAATTTCTTATTTCTTACTGTCCCCTTGGCATTGCAGAACAGCCTTTTCTCTATATCTGCTTAAAAAGCAAAACATGGAATTTATTAGTATTTTCTGGTTTTACAGGCACATATCTAGATTGTCTTCTAGTTTGGGTCCAAGTTGTTTGCTTCCTGAACTGTTTACTTTTTGCTCTCCTCCCAGGGGCTCATAGCTGCATTTCCTACAGAAGCCGAAGACTGGAAAACCCTCTAATCCAGAATAGCTGTCTTCCTTTCTCTTGTTGAAGTAGGCTTCAATACAATGAGCTTTTGGGCCACTTTCCAGCAATATGAAAAAAAATCTGCTTTCATACAGTCTCCTGTTTACCCTCTGGCTACCTTCCTCCCCACTTCTCCTCTGAAAAGCTGGGTTAAATTGTGTCTCAATACTTTTGAGTGAATTTCCAAGTCACAAAAGTATATATTCTTGCTGAAATAATCTATTTTTTAATTTTAAATCCTTGGCTTGGCATTGCCAGATTACCATATGGAACAAGTTCTAATAACCAGCCAAGATATAAATAAATTCAGCAAGAACATTAAGAGCGAAAAACAAAGAAATCCATAATCTTCCAAACAGCCTGTCAGGCACCACTTTCATTCCAATTGGGAAAAGAAAAGTAGCTAGGAAGAGCAAATGTCTGCAATTAAAATGACAGCTTTCAAAATTATATATGTGAGATGGACTCTAACAGAAGATGTTTCCTCTCCATGTCTCTGAAATTGTATCCTGTGCTCTCTGACCTTGGGTGTCCCACTGTTCATAGAACCACCTGTACAAGAGTTTAAGCAGGACTTCAAAAATTCACCCTGCTTGTTGGATGGTGTTGCTTGTGTTTTTCTGTGCACTGGTCGTGGTTCCCCATTTCATACATCACTCACAAATTGCAGTAGCTCCAGAAAGCTACATCATATCATACCTGAGCATACATGCATATGCTGATGAATTTTTTGTGGATGTTCAAAGTTTTGGGAATGTGGGGTTTGTACAGTGATATACAGAGGTGTTTATTTTTAACTACCTCTCTGGAGCCAAAGAGTGAGTGATACTATAGTTCAGTGACTAGTCTGTGTTATCTGTGTATAATATGCAAGGATTTTTTTCAAAGATAGCAGAATTAGAGCTGGAAATCCATCTTCAGTTTAAAACCAAGGCTCTTGCTACATCTTGACCCAATTCTAACTCTATTGTTTGAAGTTCTGCATGACCTGGCTCTATCTGTGCTGCAGCAGTAACAAGGTGTAAGACTTCTGTTGTGCTCCTTTGAGTTGAAGGCAAAGATTCCCCTAAATCTTCAAAGAATCTGTATGTGTGAAATTTCATGGCAGTTACACCATCCTAAAACGGCTCTGAATAATCACTACCATGGGGCAGTTAAAAACCTGTTTGTGATCAATAATGGTAGATAAGTTGCGGGGTCAGGCTTACCTGCTCTCTAGTGAGGCTGCTGCCAGTGATTCTGTGGAAATGGTGAAGACTGCCAAAAAAATAATGCATGAATGAACAGTTCAGGGGCCCAGCAGTTCACAGCAAAGCATCGCTTTCAGTCCAGACGGTAGCAAGTTCAAAATAGCCAGTTCCCATTTCCCCACATCATGGCACAATTCCAGAGGTTTTCAGGACTCTGGTGCTTCCAATAGGGTTTTTGTTAGAATAAATGTTTGTAATTTTCATCATTTCTGGAAAAAAAAGTCTGTTGCTGGAAGGAAACTCGGCTGAAAACAGGGCCTTGTGCTTTTTTCCCCCCACTAAGCTAATACAAAGCAGCTGCTGCTGCATCTTCCTCTGAGTGGCCTCAGCATAACACCCTTGGAAATAAGAATGACTCATCTTGATGGGGGTCTTCCTGTTGGGATATTGGAAATAAACACAGTTACGGCAGGGGACTTAAAGTACAGTAATTTGGATGATGAAACTTGAGGCATTGCTGGGCGAGGAAAGGCTGCAATCAGAAAGCTGTCAGAAGCAGCAGAGAAGCCCTGGGGGAAAAGATGAGCAGAGTAATAAGATGTGTCCAGAATTTTCTGTCGTTACCTTAAAATATTGTGGGAGTAGAATATTGGCTCTCAGTTAAGTCCTGCAGAGACTTGGAAAAGGGCTTTGAGAAACACACAGGCATTGTGCAGGATTGCTGCAACAACTATGCCAAATGCTGCAGCTTAGTGAAGGTCTTGGACAGCTCTACAGCAGTAAGAACCCTGCATAGCTCACTTTACCCGGTGTGTACAACAGCCGTGTGCTCCAGGTGTGGTTGAGAGCAAAGTATTGCAGGACTGCTCTAAACAGTCAGCCTTAGCTTCTTGCAGTGGAATCTCATCTCTTCCCTTCCTTTGCCCTGTCCCTGCTGAGACAGAAGTGAATCCTTATGTATTTCCTTAGTCATTGATTCATTATTTAGGTGGTTTAATTAGTCCATGTAAAGCTGGTGTTTGTTTTTTTCTTACAGAGAAAGCTGTTGGTAGTGTGGGGAAGCTATGACTTTACAAAGAAGCATTTTTGATGGGTAGAGGAGTCTGTTACATGAAGTCTCTTCTGCTCAGCTTGATGCCTTGTCCTACTGGTTTGTCTCTCTTTCAATTTTTGCAGCAACTTCTGTCTTCACTTGCCTGCCTGCCCCTCTCCACAGACTCTGAGCTGCAGAACAATACCTAGTGAGGGACAGAGGATGTACAACAGTACACAGGGCTGTAGACAATTCAGCATCACCAGAACAAGCTCTCAAACTTGATCTTGTGGGGAAAGTCTTTGCAGATGATGCAAATATTCAACTTTTTTTTTTTTTCTAGGATGGAAACACAAAATTTTTCCGAGGCGGAAACATAAAATCCTGAAATGTTTTCTGGACTTCTGTGTGTTGAACCAAAAAAGAATTAACACCCTTGGAAAATGTTTTCTGTATACATCATAAAAGCACATTCCAAGACCAGAATAGGCCTGTTGAATGAATGCATTAGCTGGAAGACTGTTACATAAAATCAAATCAGATTTTTTACAACAATCTTGGTCTATGACCACTGGACTTCTGCTTCCATAATAATTGCTATAAGAAGCTTGTGGCACATGTATGTCGGGGGGTACTGCTGTTTCTGAGCAGAATGCCTCTCTGTGGCTTGTTGTTCTGTCTCCTTGTCAGGCAGTTCTTTGACGAATCAACCAATGTCAAGGGGAGAGAAAATACAGAAGTGAAGAGAAAATGCTTAAGCTTTGTAGTTTATAAAACCACTGTACAAGTGTAGTGGGTTTCTGTGGCTGGGTTTTGGTAGCAGAGAGGGTTACAGGGTTGGCTTCTGTTAGAAGCTGCTAGAAGCTCCCCTGTCCCATGGAGCCAATGCCAGCCGGCTCCAGG
>JAYRBT010000042.1:34274068-34345362 GCA_036023395.1 Myiotriccus ornatus | reverse complement strand
GACAGCGCCTCCGCTCGCCGCCGCCTCGCCGGCCGATGCCGCTGCGCCGCACCGCGCCCGCCCCGCCGCGCTGCGCTCGCCGCCTGTGCCGGGGCGCGGCTCGGGGCCGTCGCCGTGACGCCGCACGCCCAGCCTCGCTCTGGCGCGGCGGGGGCGGAGGGAGGGGCGGGCGGAGGGAGCGAGGGAGGGGAGACCCCGCCGCACCGCCCCCTGCGCAGGCGCGCGGGCGCCCCGCCCCCGGCGCGGTGGCGGCGCAGGAGGGGCCGGGGGGCGAGGCCGCGGAGTGTGAGGGGAGCGGGCTGAGCTGCGGTGTCATCCCGCGTCTCCCCGAGTTCTTCGTCTTGGAGCCCTGGGTTAGTTACAGCTCAGAGGTGCGTCAAAAGCACGTTACGGTTGCTTTAAGTTAATTAAGAACACAAAAAGCTGCAAACGCAAATGCCAGTGCAGTTTTTCTCGCGTTTCTAAAAGGGTGCCGAGATCCACTGGTGAAGGGTGTTTCAGAAATGCTACATACTGCTGGTTTTATGTGGATCATTGCGCCTCTGGATGTGAACAGCTTATCATTAGCCTCGCTGATACAAAGCAGGATGCCCCTTGCCTGCAAATAACTATGGTATTTCTTAGCCTTTCTCTTATTTCAATCCTAAATAATGTAAGTCGCGGTTTTTATTTTCCCCCTGGGTGACACTAATATTTTCCAGTTACGTAGAGTTGAGCTGATAAAAGTTAAAAATAAATGAGCGCTTAAGTTTCTAGGAAACACTTAGTAAGCAAATAGTTAACGCGGTACACTGAGATAAAAGTCGCGCTCAGAGGAAGTCCGCGGCAGAGCGTGTGAAACTGACAGGAAGCTGCAGTGAGGCTTCTGGCAAGGAGAGCGGGTGTGGAGGAAGCACACGCTCTCCGTTTGTAGGGCAGAGATAGGAAAGAGAGACCATACAGCTTCCAGTGACTGTGTGGGAGACGCTGGAACTCAGAGCAGAGTCAAAGAGTGGCCGGTGGAATGAGCTGCCCTTGGTAGGGGCAGCTTCATCCAGATTCAAGGCATCCAGAAAGTGACGCATTTAAAAAATATTTTTCTTTTGCAGTGTTACTCCCAAATCTCGAACGTCATAAAATCTCTTCCGAAGTCCAGACAAATCTCCTGGTGTTTTACAGCTTAAACCCTTGTGCAGTACTTTGATAATGAATCCCTGTAAATGACGGATAATGCGAGAGAGAGCTGGTTGTGAGAAATAAAGTCCACAGAAACTAGTCCTTTCTCTGCGGAGGATCCTATGCAGGGCAAAAATCATTAATGAGAGATGTCAAAATAGAGAAAATACAGCCTCTCAAGTAAAAATCCTAAGAGCGTCTCATGCAATTATTAGCTGTGTAGCGTTTACTCACCAGATAGAAAAACCTTTGTGTTCTTAGTCTTTTCTGTCAGTAGATATTATTATCAGCACCCAGAAATATTCAGAGGAAAAGAACAAAGAAAGATATATCCTCTGCTCTCACAACTTTCTTCAGTGAACTAGGTTAATCACAAATAACTAGCAGTGTTCCGGGAACAAATGTGTGTCATTAATGTAATAATATTTTACAGTGTGCCTTTAATTGTTCTGTGTTTTATAGGCACTGGGGCGAATCCTGTTCTTTGCTATACAGCAAGAAAACAGGAAGGGGCCTTTGGGAGTCTGAGTAAATCTCCTGTGAGCAGATCCTGGCATTCTGAGATTCATATAGGGATATTTGGAATGTATTTTTGAAGAAGTGTACGTACATGTATATACACATATGTTTTGCTTAATATAGACATGCTTGGAGATTGATTACTGTAAGTAGAGGAAACAGGCAATTAGGATCCATTCTAAGCAAGAGGCCGAGTGTTCCCTTTTCCCAACTCTCTCAGCCACATACTTTGAATGTAAATTGGGCCCTTAATTTTGGATTTTCCTGTGAATCATCTAGCTAATCCTCAGCACAATTCTTAAACCAACTTTACTCATATCACTGTGACTGGCGAATAGCAATTGGTGTGCTTGTTAAGCATACTCACCCGGTACTTTACAGGGCTTGTTCTGCTCAGCTTGCTAAGAGTTTCATATGTGCCTAATCGCTGACGGTCACTCGGGCAGCTGAGCGAGTGCGGAGGTGCCTCTATGATAGAGCAGCTCTGCAGAGAACCAGGGATATGGGTGAAATGGGGGAGATACGGCCACGGTGCTGTTGTGCTGAGTAGCAACAACACAGATGCACCAGCCTGCCTTAGTGGGCCTGCCTATGCCCAGCACTGATCTGGAATTTCTAAAAGAAGAATATCAAACACTCAGCCACCTGCTTACTGAACAAAAACCAGAAGAGACCTGCTTATGCCCATAAACTTTAACATCAAAGAGACCTTTCCAAAGCACTGTAGCGCTTGTCCTTTGCACTGTAACTTCTGTCTCCCAATTTACCAGTTGCCTGCCTGTACTTTAAAAACCTCTTATTTTGATGCCCAGTGTTTAGCTGGAGGTAATTCATCATGCTCATCATTAACACAGTGAGCTGTCTGATAATATCATGCCTCTTGTGAGGAATAAGTGAAACACAGAAGTTCCCCTCTGATGGAAGATGAGGAGGAAAATACTGATAAAACTTGTTAAAAAGTTCTGTGGAATTAGTGGGGGAGTAAGGTGGGGGTTGATAGATTATTTGGGGAAAACAAAGTAATATTTTTAAAAATGATTCTTTAATAAAAACTTGGCAGGGTAGTCCTTGGTCACCTCCATATAATTTTTCTAACTTTGCCTGCATTGTTTTCACTGAGGCTGCATGGGTGTTGGAGTGAATAATGTGGCAGTATGTGTATTGCAGTTTCATTACTGCTGAAACACAGCCACCTCTGGGACAGAATGCAGAGCTGGCTTGTGCCAGAAAACTCTGAAGTTAAATGGGTATGTGGTGCCAGGGAATACTGTGTTGGCTGCATGCCAACTAGCTGTGAACTCTTCTAGAAATTTGTCCTGCAGGGAACCAAATGTCATTTAATCAACCTAGGAGGATGCTTTGGTTTTAGAGAAGAAGCAGAATTTTCATCTTTTATGGTGAGTGGTCTGAAAGGGGTTGATTTTTAGCTCGAACACTCTGTTGTTCCAGCAAGCGAATGCTTACTAGATCATGCCTGTGCTTTAGATCATGGAGCACAAGTGAAAACTTCTTCAACACTAAAGAAAAATATCTGCTATTTTTTACACATAGGTGTGTGAGAGATTTTTATCATTCTTTGTTCTTCAGCATGATTTTTGTTTGGTATTTCTCCATACTCAGAAGATTTTGTCACACTAGGTGGGAATACCTGTCTGTCTGAATAGCACCTTGAGATGTTTCAGAAATGTATCTTCCCCTACAAACTTGATGCAATTTCTCTGTGGCTTCATATCTATTGATACAGCTTCAGCCTGAGGTTTTACAACAGATAATTATCAGTTCTACTAGTTCATCATCTTCACTTCTAACATAGCTTCCGTTATGCAGTTCTGCTTCTTAACCTCTCTTCATTGCATCTTCTTGATGTATTGCCATTGATTGATGTATTGCCATTTGCTAAAGTTGTTTAAACAGTGGGTTAATCACAAGCTTGACTGAAACTTAACTTCAAGTTTTTTTTCCCAACTTTTTTTTGCTTTCCATTGTTGAGGAAAATTCTTAGTCACTCTGCTGTCTTCCTCCTCCAACTATCTTGAATTAATGCTTTTCCTTATCTGTAAGGGATGTTCTATGACTCTTTGAATTCATCTGCCAAAATGTCTTAGTGAGCTAACCCTTTTCCTTATCCTTGGCCAAAATCCCATTATTTGTTCATATAATATATTCCTCCCTTTATATTGTGATTTGTCTCCCTCCCTACCATGTGATAACTACTTTGAGGAGCAAAATTTGCCTTTGTTTTTCTAAGCTGGGGAAGAACAGGCAATGAACACCACTGCAATTTAAATTGTAAATGTCAGCATTTATTTACAGGGGTCTCATTTTTTAATCTATTTTCTTCTGTCTTTAAGAGACTACTTTTATATCACTGCAGTTACTTCAGATAAAGCAAGGAATAGCTGTTTCACAACATGGCTTTTGTGAAGGCACAGTACTCTGAATTGCTCATCAGATTAAGGAACAAGATTGTCACAGCAACATAAGTGTTTTAAAAGTGTAAATGAAGAATAGTGTATCCTCTTGCAACTAGTGAAGGAATGTAATTACCTGGAGAAGAATCTGTTTGGGATACAGGTAAACACTTCTCTCAAAAAATCCCAGAAGTCACACACACGTTTTCACAGTTTCCAAGCTTCAAGAGTTTTACTTACCTGGTTTTCCAGGAGAACACTTTTAGCATCACATGATGCAGAAGGATTACTACTTTCTGAATCACCAGCTCCTATGATACCTGGATAGTTCTTCAGAGTCTTCCTGAAAAGGACTGAGTGCAATGGCATTTAACTGATGATGATGACTGGTACATTCACAATTTATGTAATGTCAGTATAAAGCTGTAAACGAACAGTTTCTCCATTTACAATTCCATGCTATTTCTGAGAATGTCCTTCTTCACCCCAGTGCCAGTTATTTTAGAATAATGCATTGAGCAGAACAGAACAGCCTGAGCAAAGACAGCACTGGGTCCATAGTGGTAATGCCTACCGAGTACAGAGAAAGTGGGTACTTTTCGCTCTGCTTTACAAGAACAGGAAAGTACTGAATTTTTACTTGGTAAAAGGATGTTTATTATTATAATTGAATGTCAGTACCAACATTTTAACTGTTGTACTTTTCTTTGGTTATTTGATTTTTTTTTCTTTTTCATTGTTATTCTTTCTTTAGAATACTCATTTATATTCAAATTCTGACTCTGCTGGAGACAGAAGAAAGGTTCCTGTTGGCTTTAATGAGCTTTATACCAGGACTTAAATTCAGCCCTTGAGGGATGTGCAACATTTAGCAATACTTGCATTTAAAATATATATTCACTTCTGGTTCATGTCAATATTAAGACAGGAGCAAGTATATTTAACGACGACAGGTCCAAAAATACTCAGTGTTTTTGTCCTTCGTCCTCTACCAGCAGATTTCTATCCCAACTAACATAGCAATTTACACTGACATATAGATGTAGATTTGACTTTTTTTTTTTTTGTCTCTGTCCACTTCAGAATCAAGCCTTAATTAACACAATGGGCCAAAACCATTCACAGGGAAAAAATAGTTTGCTTTAGCAGTTCATTAGTTTTGGTACTCAGTTTGGTTAGAAGAACAAAATGTACAGCACGGAAAGGAGAATTTATTTAATAATTTTGTTAGATCATTTTCTTCTTAGCTTTCTTTGTAGATGTGGCCTTGTTCTGCCGTATCTTTCCTCTGGCCATGGAAGCTGTTGCTGAAGTTACAATCAGGAGAGAGGTCTTAATGAGGATGGTTAAAATCTACACCAAGGAATAAACATATTCCTTGCCTTTTAAAGCCAGACAAAAAGCAGGTTCATTTTTTTCCATTAATCTTTTTTTTTTTTCCCCCAAAAAAAAGAATGCATTACGGGATTTTTTAGCTGATAAAAGTGTCTTTGTTTCACTTCTTTCTTAAGAAGTTCATAAATGGCAAACCTCTCAAACAATGATTTCATTACAGTTCACCACTAATCCAACTGTACCTATTATAGTAAGAAGGTAAGATTTTTGTGAAATTTTGTATCCTCTAAATAATCCATGTAAAACCAGAAAAACGTTGACAAGCAGGCTGATTTTGGATAAGTGCATATCTTAAAACCATCTCTCAAGAAGTTGCTACATCTGCCACAGGCTGTGGATCACGGTCTGATCTGAAAAGGTTTTGATGTTTCTTCATGTCGAACGAGTGCAGTGATAATCAGTGGATTGGACCTGTGCAGAGACGTGTTGATTCCCCACTCTGCCTCCTCTTGCTCCCTCTCATCGCACTCTGCACCTTGTTTGCCTCACTTCAGTCCATCTTTCAGGGTGGTTTATGAGCTAGTGGGCCTGCAACCTATTTACCCCTTTCTGCTGTCACCTTCAGAAGGACTCAGAGGTCAATTCCCTTCTTGTTCCTTAGCTGTCCTGAGGGTCTGAATAGATTATTTGTGCAACAGATTTATTTTATGAATACTTCCATTCTACTACTGCTGTACTATGCAGTTCTGAACTTCAAATTGAAGATTTCATAATATCCTATTCCCATGAGAGATCTGTTGTTATATTCAATTTTTGTCAATAAAAATACACATTTGAAATGAGAATCCTGTCCTCTCCAAACCTTTCCTAGAAATGCTTCAAGGTCCCAAGTCTTTTAACTGCCCCTGCACTACACAGAATCTTCTGTTAAAACCTCAAGCAGCATAAAATTTATTATAATTTGAACTTCAGACAGGATTTTAACATTCAGAGGAGGCTGGGTGAAGAGGAGCTCTGTGAATCACTACCAAAGACAGGGACAGAATGGAAGTTGTTGCCCTGGTATTGCATTTCCTTCTGTGAAGATGATACTCCCGTTGCCCTGGTGTTGTGTTTCACATGCTAAGGTGATACTCCACGGCTATGCTGGTTGTGCAGCCTGTTTGTGTGCACCCTGTGGCATTTCCAAATTCCGTTCAAATGAAAGAAGACATGGGGCCATGATTTTAATGATGTAACATAAAATAAAAATTGTAATTTTATTTTAATGGCGTTGCTACTTGAGTTAGTTTTCCTTTCTGCTTTTCCTAAATTTTTTTTTTCTGCATTTTTCCTTTTCGTTCCATTCTTCCTTTTAAAATCATCAAATTATGTGAGTTTCAGACTCCAGTGAGGACACAGTGAATTGAAGGAATGGATTTCATGTTGTCTTTCTCTAACTCCTATAATTTTGTCTAAGATTTACTATATATAGTCCCATTATTTTATAAAATAGCAACTTCCCCTTCCCCCCTTCTTCTCTTTATCTTTTATCTTGTCTCCCTTTTTGCTTTAACAGGGTAGTTTAAAGATTGCAAGTTAGTTCTAGGGTGGAGTTGTGTGATATAATCAACTTCAAAATAGTATTGAAATTTCCTTTCACCCACTACTATGCTGAAATTTGTGCTGAGAGATCAGCATTTACTTTTTATTTTATTTCTTTATGCTCCTGCAGTGTTATAAAAAGGGAGGACTGAAGCTTTTTTTCCTCAAAACACTCTTAGCACCGTGTTATTTAACAATCCTGGTACATAATTGTGGATTCAGGGAAAAAGCAGTGCCTTGGAGATAAGAGTCATTTTATAGCCAGTTCTTTCAAATAGCTTTTTATCATTTAAGTGATTTTTTGTCTGTCTTTGGGCATTAAGTAATGGAGGAAAAGTCCTCAGGGGGTAATCCTTCCTTTTATAGAAGTTCTGAGGCGCTTCAGGCTTACCCAGGTTAGTCCATTTCCTGCTCTCCCTGTATCTGCCCTGTTCTAGGCATAATATTTTATTTTAGTTCCCAGAAACATTCTGTGCATGGTTCAGGCTGTTTGTGAAGGCTGGAACTGCAGTACACGAGCACATGGACTCCAGACAGTGAACAGAACTGCCCACAGTATTTAATGTATATACAACACTTGAGTGTCAACAAGTCACTGGGCCAGTAATTCTCAGCCTTTTCCATATGCAGAATTTCTGCTCATCCAGCCAGATTTGAATGTAAGGAGGGCAGTCGGTCGTGACTCCTTTCCACATACATGACACCCATATTGAAAAGTTGAGCATGTACTTGTCCAAATTACACTGTGGAGATATATTTTTTAAGTGCTCTGTAATAAGCTACCTATGCACAACAGAGTCACGAACCATTCTGTCATACAGATGCCTGTAAGCTTCTTACTGCTCACTTCAGGTTTGTTAGAATATGTCTGAGGCAGCTTGGCCCATAATCAGGAACCCTAAGCGCCACTAATAAATCTCAACCCCATTTTCTTTCAGAGTTTATCAGTGGCAAAAAGCTTGCCAGCTGAACCTTATATGGAAACTGTAATTTCCCTAAAAGACAATTAAAAACATGTCATATATCCACTGTCCGGTGATTTGGTACCGGTGTCACATAAAACAGATTCCATGTAGTTACATGGAATTTGTAAGAAGGACAGATGAACCTTAGTTCTGCCCTTCCGTATAAGCAATCACATAATATATAAACAAATAACAAAATCAATCAAAGAATGTTGTTAAATACATCTCCAAAGTGAAATTGATTTGGTTATTTGCTTACCCACACACTTGATAAACATATACATGTAGGCAAAAAACAAATCGGCATTTTTGATACACCACTTTCTTAATAATTCATCCACAGTCTCATAGATTATAAGTGACAGCATTAATATTTGGAAAAATGCACTATACCTATGTATAAGTAAACACCCAGTTAGTTAGAATTACTCTGGCAATCCTATATTTGAATTTCTACACTTCTTTGCAATGAAATGTTTGACCTTCATGATGATGTTTTTTTAATTTAATATACTGATGAAATTGGGGCAGAGAATACAGATGACTGCCTCTGAGCCCTCAGGCTCCTGATTATCTCAGGATAACTGTGCCTTCCTGGAGTTGCTCAACTGCTGCATTAACAGTCTTTACTGTGAAGAAAGCAGCATTAGATAAACATCATTCAGAAGGGTATCTCTAATTGTTTGAGCCTATGGAAATTATTTGCCCCAAGCATCAGCAGTAGATAGGTGTGGTTTTCAGATCATCAAGAAATATCTTTGGCTGGTATCAGCTCAGTGCTGTGTCATCCTCTTGTTTTAATTGACACTGAGTGTATCACTAACGTATTTACAAATCTTGATTAAGTCACAATAGTCAAATGTCAGTATATTCATAGCAGCTTTATAGACTAGGGAGCTACCTGCCCTTTTTTTTGTGTTCGAATACCTCACGCAGAGCCAGTAAAAGACATTTATTCCTGAGTATTGGCTAGTGCCAGCAACAGCTGCCAGCAGCTGAGGGTGGCACTGTGAAGATGCAAGACTCAACAGAGGCATCCCAGCAGGTATCTTCACTCCCCAGTTAAGCAGCTTTTCAAAACAAGCTGCCATCCTTGCGCTTGCAGTCATTACAGCGAACAAATCCAGGGACTGAGTAGCTTCTAAGCCATACAGGACCACCACATGGATTCAAAGCTGGCTGATAACTCCACTGGAGCAGGAGACCTTGTGGTTGTCCTCTCTGGGTGTTGTTCACAAGGAGTGTTTTGAAGATCACTTTCTTTATGTCTCAGCTTCACATCTTCAGTATGTGTTTGTTCCTTTTAGCACATCCTTCATTTTGTCCTTCTTCATATTTCACCCCCGTCTTCATATAAATGTCCTGCAATTCCCCCTGCTCAAGTGCAGAGGCTGTGCACTCTGTGTTGCTACACCTGAAGTTCATAGCTCATGTAACTGCCAGCACAGAAAAGGGATATGTATATACACACCCTATAGAAAGTTTGGTGCAGTAGAAGTGTTGGCGTGCTTGGAAACTCCAACTGGAAGGCCTGTCCCACATAAATGAGGCCAGTATTCCAGCAAAGTACATCTATTTCTGCTGTGTAAAACTAGGGAAGTTTTGGTTTCCTGGCACCTTGCTGTCCTTCCAGATTAATTTCATCCAAATTAAATAGAAGGAGCTGATATTATACTGCCAGTATCAGATGTTCTTGATTCATTTATTGATACACAAGTTCTGTTATATTTGCCCATGAATGACAAGGAGGCTGATGACAGTTCCTGGATATGTTGGGATCTATTTGAATACAGTAAAAATCAAAGTCATCCTAAGGAGGAAAGGAAAGAAGTAAAGAAAAGAAAATATAGCTATATTGTTGATTACTTTTTTTTTGTTTGGTAGGGGAGTAGTTTTACATCAATCTGTCCTCAAAAATAGTTTATTATTAACAATTTGGATATTGATATACTATCTATGGCACTGACTTGCCATCAGAATCTATGTTAAGGCTACTTTTTATACACTGCTTTTGTTTAAAACTTCTCTCTTGTCTCCAGGGAATTTAGTTTGAACTACCATAGCTCCTTTTTTATTTCTTAAATATTTATTCATATGTGCCTCAAACTATTATACTCCATGTTAAAGTATCCATCAGTACCTTGTGCATATATGTATCAAATCACATAGATATACACTAATATTTGCCGTTTTTTAATACAACACACATTATTGTAACAACATAATACATACACTTACACATACCTAAAACATAGGCAAGTATTATATAGGGATATGTCATAATAATAATTACAATCACATATAAATGTATGTGGCAAGAAAGACCGTAAGAGGATTGTAACAACATGCTTGCTATTACTAGTGGTACTTATTTGCAAGGAGAAAATTAACCAAAATAACTGTAGTGGATTATGTGTGCCTGAAACAGTAGTTGTCCTGGAATTGGCATTGTAATTAAAATTCATACCTTACTTTAATCCAGCAAAATGGTATGAGGTACAGAAACCCCCTCATTATTACTAAAAGGTTCCCCACAAGTTGCTAAATGCATGCTATGAACATGTATCCGCAGGCAGAAGTTACTGTACTTTTTACAAAGACAGCACAGTGCCACAGAAAGGCGTTAACACTTCTGCTCTAACACTGTGGTTTGTGGACACTGATGGCTTCTGAGGCCTCTCCTCTTTCCAGAGCAAACACTCACAAATCTGCTGTAGGAAGAGATAAATGGGTAAACTTCAATCCCAGCCTGCTTCCACTCCTCTGAACAGCTTAGTCCCTAGCACTCGGCTTTTCAGACATTTTATCCTGAGGCTTTTATCGCTGAAAGGAAGAGGGGACGTGATTTCCCTGTTCCCACTGCCGGCTCCCCAGGTTGTGCATAGATCTCTTGCCACAATAGGCTGTAGTCGGGTTTCAGCAGCAAGCACCAAACAGGCCATAGCTACAACCTCAGCTGTTCTCAAACTGAGATAGATCCATAAAGTGCCACTGGTATTTTGGTTGGAAGATGATGATATGAGAACTTGTTTGAATGATACTAAGTAATCCCTTATAATTATACTGATTAAAATGGGAAGGATGGCAGACCATGCACTTTTGCATCAAAGATACTGGCTGTGAAGTTTTAAAGTCTGAAAATCATTTGTTCTGTCTTAAGGGTGCTATGGCAGTTCATACCAGCCAGAGATCCAACCTAATAGTCCACAATAGAAAGAAGAATCTTGATGGTGTTCTCCAGGATACCTATGCTAATTATCCTGAAGATCATTACTAGGTGCAATGGTAGGAGATGATGAGTACTCTTTACTCACACTGGAACCTGTAGGCCAAGTGTAAAACGGTGCCGGCTCTGTTCCTGCTGTCTGATAAAGTATGAACATGAGTCTCACAGATACCCAGCAATGTGAAGGAAAAAGTGCTATATGAAAATTGCATATATTAACCAGCGGCTATTTTGAGCAGAGCAGGAATTTTCATCTTTATCTTGATAGCCAAAAGGGGTGCAAGAAACTGGTTGCTGAATTTTAAGTAATGAAAACTTTATCCCTTTCTCCTGCCCTGTCACAGTAATCTAATTGTTATTTCCATGTTTCTCCCGTCCCTGTGTTCTATATTGTGCCCACAAGGTTTTTCCATGCCATCAGTCTGAGATGTCAATCTGCTGAAAGGATTCCTGTGGACTGGAAGACAACTTGGCAATATGGCCCATTGTGGTCATCCTGCAAATCTTTTGCCTAAGTGTGACAGAAGCCCTCAGTACATTTTAGCATTAGGGCCACATGTTCATTATCCTTTGCTTGTAGAAAAGTTGTGCTCACTGGGAGATCAGGCTGTTGGGAGCCTTGCCCCTGCTGTTCTGATAGAGATCTGTCCTGGGTTACATAAAAATTCTGGTATCCACCTTTTCTTTTCTCTTTTCTCCAAATATGCCTTTTGGCTGACTCTCCAACCGTTCCTGCCAGCTGTTCCAGGCATGGGGAAGGCGAACCATGTGGAAGGGTGGCCATCTTGTCTCTGTGACCACGTGTGTTTCTAACAGGTGGCGGATGCCGGCCGCCATCTGGTCCGGTGGGTGGGGCTTGGGAAGTTTCTCCTCATCAGTTGGTTAAACCTAGTTTTAGTAGTATTGTTATTAGCATTTCTTCTTGGAAAAGAGTTATTTTTTCACTTATATCCAGTTGTATTTGGTCTCTCTCTCTCTGTATTGGACAATCCAGGGATATTGAATCCAAGGGAGGAGAGTTCTATCTGAGGTCTCTGCCCCTCCAAATTTGTCTCAGACTGAGACGAGATCATACCAGCAGCTCTTCAGGGAGAACCAGGTCAATGTGTGAGCTGTGTGTCCAAAGACATTGCTGTGAGGTCCATCTGATTGCCTTCCTCAGTGCCCAGGGAAGCGAAAGGCATAGTGGAGAGTTTCCTGGGCTGGGATCCCAAAGTCAGACACAAGGGTGTGAGCCAGCTCAGGTAGCCCAACCAGATAAGAGCTAGCAGCTACGCTGTGCTGTGCCTGGCCTTCTGGTTGTGCTGCTCTGCTGCTGGGATATAGTCAGTAGTTTTAAAATTGCTTTAAAGCTAGCTGTGAATGATCATGAGGAGGGGGGGGCACAGAGTTCTAACTTCAGTTCCCATCAGGTTTGCCACTTAAGTAGAGTCTAGCCATATCCACAGGTTAATAGTCCTTCATAATGAATGTTCATGTAAATCAGAACCTTAATTTATTAACTGAGCTGCAGAAAACATATCTCCTTCTCTATCAAGCACATTTAAAGAGTTCTGGCAACAAATTAAATATCACCTCCAAAATAATTTCCATTCCGCAGGGATCATACAGCACCTCCAAAGTCTGTCTTACTGTCATTCTCCCAATCTGCTGTTGAATGGAGTTCATACCTAGCAGCAATTCTTCCAGAGTGCTACATATCACCTATAGATCCTCCTGTTGTTCTGTTTTTCTTGAACTTAGTCCTCCAGGAACCTAAGCAGATTTGCCATAAAGAAGTAAATGGAGTATAAGGTGATATCAGTGCAACTGGAGGAAAATTTAAAAATAAATAAATCTGCATTGTAAGAGAAATGAAGCTCTTCAATATTTAGAATTCATCACCTGCTTGGAACAGTTGAGCTTTGTGATTTATTAAAAGCTTAATTTTTATTTTGAATTTTGTTTCTAACTTTTACAGTTACATCAAGCTTCCCTATAGGCCTTTCAGCCCCATAGTCTTCAAGCAGCTCTGCCCTGCAGATGCAGTTTTAGGGAAAGCCGCAATCCTTTTATAAGCTAGATGTTATTGAAAGATAAGGCTATACCTTGGGCAGTATTCTTCTCTAGCTTTGCTATGTGGAAAAAATATGCAAATGGTCTCAACTTTTCAGCATTTCCTCCATTGCAGAGCGAAGTTAGACCTGAGTCTCTGTTTCCTTTGCAGTGAGGGATCAGACCTGCTGCTTCATGCAGTAAAAAGAAATACTCCTTGTACAAGACCTTCCTTTAATTTTTTACTAGGGTATCGTGGGAAGGTCAGATTAAATCTGGCCCTACAGCATTTAATCTGAATTTTTTTTTTTTAATGGTTTCTTTCATGTAAACAATGCAGTAAAGCACTTTTCAGAACAAAGGAGTATTTGAGAGACCTGCTAAAGATGTTGAGTTCATTAGATTCACATAGGGCCAAATTCTGTCTGTTAGGATACACCTTTCATTAGGAGCTAGATCATGCATCTGGGGAATGGAAATTATCCTTTAATGCAGTCGTATCAAAGAGATTTCATTTGACAGTTTTCTCATTTCTTTCCACAATTAGAAATGCTAGCAAAAGCCCTAGAACAAGTTCATTTTTCCTTTGATTTATTCCTTGTCTCAACCTTGTTGCTTAATTTTTAAAAATGACCATAGGAGAGCCCTGTTTCTGTTGGCAAATTGCAAATGGCTAATTTTCCTCCCCTGGCTTTGCTCTTCCACATAAACCAGTGCTTCAGTTTCAAACTATTTCTTGGAAGAAGAAACATTGTAGAATGAGAAGAGAGATATTGTTTCAGGAAGGGACCCACACGCTTGTGTTCATGGCCCAAGATCAGTCTCTGAGCCAGCTGGGCCTTCCTTGCAAAGACATGTATGGAAAGTGTTTTTTGTTTGGTTGGTTGGTTTTGTTTGTTTGTTTTTTGTTTGTTTTTTTCTAATTGTGTTACACAAGTGATATGGGAGGTTGGGAAGGTGGATGGTATCAGCAGGACAAAAAGAGATGAGGCAAATTTGCAGATAAAATTTCAGTAAATGTGCTAACAGCACTAGGCAGCAACATACCATCAAACATACCATAACAACAGTTCTGCTTGCTGGGAAATGTAGAAGAATGGAATGCAGAAAGTGTCTAGACTCCCATGCTCTCCATGAACAACATCTTCCACCGAAGACATCTTCCACTGGAGACAGACTATTGAATGGGATGGATCATTAATTTGACTTAGTGGGACATTGCTGCTGCTTTTAATTAGGACCTGATATTTGAAATTACTATTGTTTTTCAGTGAAATTTTCATAACACTTGGATTGTAATAACAATCAGGAATCAAATTAGATAACCAAAAGTCATGTTTGTCCTAGTTTTTATTGCCACAGGATGTGTTTCTGTCTTAGAAGAGGTGTTCTTCTTAATTGTTCATTTGCAGCATGTCTTTTAACCATAGGAGCCCCAATCTGTGCTTCTGGGGGGAGGGTGCCTTTAAAAGCCACTGCCTGAAGGAGAAGGGAAAGTGAGAGAGCTGGAAACACATAATGTACCAGATGTGGGCTTGTTTTTGTGAAATCCAAAATTTCTTTTCCGATTTCTAAAAAAAAAAAAATCTATGTTTTTTTCCAGGTAGAGGGTGATTGAGTCTGACACAGTGAGTTTTTTCAGACTCGTATTCTGTTATCAATTTGATTTACCTCACTTAATCCCTTTGGAAACTGTATCTGACCTAATTTTTTCAGCAGTGACTCTTATGGCAAGAACAAATAATAGGGGTGACCCTGTGCATTCCTGCCATATCTCTTTCTCTGTAATGTGGATCATTCTAGTTTCAATTCACATTCATCTGTGAAGAGACAAAGTCAAAGATCAGTTCAAAACAGCTGATACATTCCTGCAAATTCACATTTGGCAGTACTGTAAGTGGGTAAATATTGCCAACATGTATTGATTGCTTTTCTGCTTCAGCCAACAGACCCAAATTCATGCCAAATATATTTTTTTTATGTAAATGACACCTCATATTGCTTGATGTGGCATGAGCTGTATCAATTTAATGTGAACCTCACCTGCTCTGAGAGTGTTATTGGCTCTGTAGGGTATTCTGGTCTTTTCAACAACAGATTTTGCGATTTCCCCTTTAATCCAGACTTAGCAGAGAAACAGACTACTAATGGTGAGACTTCCAGTTATGTGTTTGCCTTGTTATAGGGAGCTGTCTCCCTCTGAATTTGCTGTGACACTGCAAGATGGCAACATTATAAATTGCTTTTATCTTTCTGTGTGTGTGTGTGTGTGTACTTGTGTGTGAGTGTTTGTGTGAGTATTTGAGCATGAGTGTGTAACCTGATCAGATGCCTTAAAGTCTATTCTGTTAATAGGCCTTCTGTGTTGCTCCTGCAGCCAGCAGCCAAGCTGCCCTCACTGCTTGTGGTGGGTGATGGAGAATGCTCAGAATTCAACAAGCTGGCTCAGCTCCTTTTTTTATTCCCTACAAAGGCAGTCCTGCAATGGGGAGGGAAGCGTTCTGTGCTCCAAGCAGCAATATTCTAGGCTGTGGTTGGTGGTGAGGGAAAGGTTCTTTCTGATTCCATGACAGATGGAAAAAAAAAAGAATTGTTCTTCCAAAGAAGTTCTTTCCTTTTACCAGAAACAGATCTGTTTTAATAATGAACTGTGTAGCTGGATGCTGTTGCATCATCTAGATATGGAAACCAAGACATTTTTATCTAGTTATATTGTATTTATAAGGATTGTAAAATAATTACTCCTTCTACTATGATGAGGTCTAATAGGTCTAATGTCAAAGTCTTAGACATTACAGAAACATGGCAGAGACATACCCTGCTTTAAGAAGGACACAGGCTATTTCAAGAAGATGTGGAAATCCATTATTGCTGCTTTTGACATGACATTAGTGGTTATTGTGAAGACCTGTACGAATAAACAAAGTCACTAATGCAGTATGAATGCCTCCCTTCAGCAGCAACTGCCGCATGAAGCAGTTCGTTTCAGAATCCTTTGCCAGACTGGAAGGTATACAGTGACTTTTCTTTTTCTGCCATGATCATTAATCAGCTCAAACTCTCATTTATCTTACTGTTACGAGGAAGATCGTGCCTCTTATATTGCAGAGCTGCAGTATGATGGGGAAACTTCAGACCCTTCCTCCTCTAACCAAACTCTTCCTCTGTGCGTCTGTGTAGTAACAGCAAAGGAAATGAGCTTAAAAGCTCCTGGCCTAGAGTGTATTACCTCCATTAGTTGTTGGTACTGAGAATTGCCCCTGCTGCCCAGGGATAGCAGCTGGAAAAGGCTTGAGCACCATCCCTTCACCTCACCTCACACTTTTTCTGTTCCCTATTTCCAAAATGTGCTCTTGAACTAGAAGCAATTACACTCCATAATGACATTCCTATTGATGGGATCAGTCCCTCAAATAGAAGAAGTATCATCTTAAATTTCGAAATATTTGTGGTGCTAAAAGACTGGGTTTAAATTTTTATTTTATTTTTAAACGAAGGGAAACTAGGACACAAAGGAACAGTAGCATGAGGGACAGAAGTTCAAGGCTTCAATAGAGTGGTCTTCCTCCCTTTTTATGCAGGGGGATATGGAGGTCCTCATATAGGGTCCTTGTCATAGGATGGGTGGTACAAGCTGCTGATTGACTGTTTTGAGCAGTCTTAACAGCTTTGCAGTTGGAGGGCTAATGGGTAAGGAATTATTACCTGCTCTTGGATCTCAATTATGCAATCTTTGTCTCTGGTCTTCTGTGAAGCAAGAAAATTGAAGCAGAAATGAAATTTATTAGCTACATTATGAATGTGGTAAATGCTGATGTCTTACTGCAAATGAGGTATTTGCTAAATAGAAATGCTTTTAAAACAGTATAATCCTTCACTGTCCCTTCAGGACAAACAACTGGAGAGCAGTGATTGCAGAAATCATTTAGGTCATGCAAATCAAGCTCTAGCAGCATTGTTTCATGCAGTGAGAAAGGAAAGCTAGACTGTCCTATTAAGAAGCCTTGTAATGATAAAATACGATTAAAATGACTTATAAGAAATTACTGAGTGGGGGTCAATAAGGGCTAAGAAGGGCAAGCTCATCACTGAAATGTGTTTTAAAATGGACTAATTCCAAGGAAGTATGTTTATCATAGTCACACATAAATGGCTGAACAATAATCACATCAAAAAGATGCAAAAATCATAGCCCTTACAAGGTCTGAGGGTAGTTTAGTAGCTTTTTATATACAGAGCTGATTTACATCAAGTGACATAGGGGCCTAAAATTCTCACGTAATGTTTTCACAAAAGATGATAATCGTCTTTCTTCTGGACTTAAATTTAAATGTCACTTGGAGGAATATCAAGTGACCCAATACTGTACAGTGCAAGCAGAATGTAATGAAAGGTACTGCAACTAATGCTGCTGCAGTAAGCTGAATTGTACAGGGGAGCCAGCTCTGTCATTTGCAGATCCTGGAGATGAATTTCCCTTACAGTGGTGCTGGCCTGCCAGTGCAGCTGAATGAAGACCAGTGTAACTGCTTTCTTTAATGGGTCTAAATAACCTGGGATATTTTTTATGTGTGGTGGTATCTGGTGGAAATATGTCATCAACCAAACACACTGTTTGGTTTCAACAGGCTGTGCATAGATTCTTCACAACTTGGAGAGCACTGACTCCTCGGTGTCACTGCACAGCAGAGCTGAGAAGTACCTCTTTATAACCTAATGGTTATAAACCAGACTGAACGGCAAGATATCTCTTGGCAAACACTGAGGAGCATGTCTGTTCCTCCTCCTGCCTCCTTCCCAGGCACCCCTTATTTCACTTCTCAGAATTATTTCTACTTCTGTCTTTGAGAGGTTTTGGTGCTGAGGGCCCAGGGGCAGTTCTGGTGCATGCAGCTCCCCAGTTCAGCGACACCAGCCTGAAATCACATGCTCATGCAAGTGGTGAAGCTTGGCTTCAGACTTGCCAGCTCCAAAGTGGGTTTTGAAGAATGCAAATTCTTGATGAGCTACCAAAGCAGGAAGCTGGCTGGCTGCTTTCCGACCTTCCCCACCAAACACATGTGATGATAACGGAGAAGAAAGGTTCAGGAGGACAATAGTGACTGCTGGCATAAAGGAGAAGGGACAGTCAAGATTTTGTCTTTGGCCTGGCCATGGAGTTGTAGCAAGGAAACTGAGAGGCCAGTTAGGTCTCTACCCGACAGAATGATGAGGAGCATAGGAGCTAATTTTGTATGAGGTGTTACTGTGACAACCCACAAGGCAGCAGTGCGCTGAAAACAAAGTACGGAAATGTAAAGCTGAAACCAGAGGAGGGAAAAAAGAGAAGATAAAAAACGTGAAAGTAAGGGGAAAACAAGTATAGCAGAAGCAAGAGCAAATGAAAAGGTCAAAATACAATTTGAAAGGATGGGGAAAAAAAAAAGTAGGTAGTGAGGGGACACCAAGAGAGAATCATGATCAGAAATGAAGTGTTTGATAGCCTGGTTATCAAACAAAATACCAGGATGTGGTGTCTTCACACCAAAGACCCAGAGATGTTTTGGGTTGGGTTTTTTAATCTGATCTTAACTACTCAAAGTTAGATGTTCAGCCTGAGGAAGTTTCCTAGGCTCTGTCAGTAGCTGGCAGAAAGAAATAAGTACCAGAGGAGGTTCAGTCATTCTGCAGTCAGTGTGAACATGGTGGCTTCACAGATGTTTACTTTGCTGTCAGCTACGGCTTTAATTAAATTGTAGTTGTTTTTGTCTTCTTGCATTCTCACTCCTTTGCACTGTTGTATGACTGGTGCTGGTGAAGCTGTTGCTGAGAGACACAGTGAATTGTGTTGGGAAATCAAAGAGAACTCTTGTTAGTCTGTGTTGCTTGTTCAATCTGGTGGTCACAGAGAGGCCATACAGAGTTTCGCTGAACTGCTGAGAGAGTGCTGTGGAGCCACAAATGAGTGGTTAGCAGAAATGGTGATACCTGGTTAAGCCCTCACTGCCAGTGGAAAAGCTGCCCGCTTGCTATACCACAATGGTGAGTGACTTGTTCATTGGAGGTGTCTCAGTAGGGAGAGCTCTGATGGCTAACCTGACCTGGCAATCTCACTTCTCCATGGCCTAGCTTCTTGCAACTAGCACTTCAGGTCAAGTACTCATTGCAATAATGGAATATCTGGGCTGCTATATGCATGGAGCAGAGTAAGCTTCATAGCAGAGGGGTCAGGAGAGTGTGAAGGAGCTGATCCCAGAGGAGTGTTGGTTGTGGTGGACCATGGCTTTACACGCCTGGGGGGTGTTACACACTGCATGATTGCTGCATGGCTCTGAGGCTCTTCACTACCTTGAATTGCATTTCATATTGCAGCAGTTCACTTCTGTGAGTCTTCCATATTCTTTGTGCTACGCTTATTTTCCTGCTGGGCTAATCACTTTGGCACCAACAGTACGAACAGCACCAGTGCCAGCTACCTTTCATATTTAAAAACTGCTCTTATATGCAAATTTGCAGTAACTAATTACAGAAAGGAAACTCTGATGCAGCAGCTGTCAGAGGGCAGTGAAAATTAATGGAAACCAGTTCAATAAAAGCCTTCATTTGGAACAGCTAAAATGCATGGTTGATTTAAGTATCTGGCCGGGCTGGATTAAGTAATCTACAGTGGGCACAGACCTTCAGCAGTCACAGCACTGCTAATGAGTGAAACAATTCTCTTATTATAAAATCATTACCAGTCAATAAAATGAGCTCAAACCACAAAATGGGAGCAAAGTTCAGAGATCCGAGAATTCATAGTTTAGCCCCATCACTGAAAATGTCAGGAAATTAAAAGAAGCTCTATGTAAGTCACCACACAGTGCAATCCAACACACAAAAACAATTCTCGAGTGCCATGGCAACATTTATGGACTCTTCTGAAACTGCTGTTTCTAAGGTGAAAGAATGGGACCTTAATCTTTGCTTCCAGTTTTCCATGCCCACCTTCATCCCATCAGTATGGTTTATGCAGTTGCTAATTATCTAGCAAAATGCAGGCAGGAAAGACAGAGGTGAACACTTGGCTTCAGGGAAAAAAAAAGAAAGGGCAATATGGTTAAGTATCTAAATTATTGTTTAAAGACATAAAATAAGAAAAAACGGTGGGCTGATATTATGTGTACAGGTGGGCACTGTTCTCCCTGAAGGTCCCACACTGCCTCTAGACCCAGTCTGGGCTTGCACAGAGCCGTTTCAGGAGTTACCAAGAGCAGGATGGATAATGATAATTAGTGATGGCCAACTGACTCTTGCTGAAGTTGACAGTGACAGTAACTTTTTCCTCAACAAAGATTTTTCTCAACAGAGGTAATATTAGAGGAAGAGTTTATTACATATACCTCTCATTTAGTTAGGATCTGCTCCTCAGGACTTGGTTTGACTGATGTTTATTCAGCACCTTCTTTCCCTTCAATTTTTTCAAAGGAAAGATGTCACTTTTAGGCAGCTTCAGCAGCTCTGTGTTCAGACTGGGCTGGTCCCAGCTTGCCAGCTCGTCCTTGGGCTGCCTGGTTCTTCCTCCTGCACACATGGCTTTATGCCTGAGGAGCTGCAGACAGGATCTCTGACATGCTCCTTCCTTTCACGGGGATTGAAGGAGGAGTCACTTTGTCCAATTAATTTGCTCCTAGAGGGTTGATAACAGGGCAGATTCAGAGAGGTCATGGCAGGGCAGAAAAAGAGGAAACAAAAGTGCTGGATACAAGATGCTGGAAAAGGTGAAATATTTTATGTAAAAAGGCAGTGCATGTTTTTTCTTAGACAGATTTTATACTCTAGCCACTGAATCAGGGCGTATGTGTGGTCACCTGGAATATGAACAGGCAGTTCATTGTGCTAAATTCAGACTATTTGCAGCCTCAGGAAGACATTACTGTACCAGTTGCTGATGCTGTCAAGTTTCAAGGTTACCTTTTTGACCATACAGGAGAGGAGCAGATACCAGGCAATTCATGTTCTAAACCAGAGTCTCAAGAATGTGAATCCTTGCAAATTCTGGAGCATGATATAACAAAATATTGAAAATACTTTCAAAAAACACAAACCCTTTAAAAACTACTAGGAAAAAGAGAGAAAAAAAATCTATGAGTCATAGAATATATACATTTTGATTTAAGATACACCAGTAGAGTTACTTAGGACAATAGTACTTAGCTCTGTTTTACAACTTTTTTATTTGTAGATCTTAAAATTCTCTTTAGAAATGAAGGAAATATACTTCTGTTTTGCGTATTACAGCTATCAAGGGGATTGAATCACAAAGGAGTCTAATGACTAACTCATGGAGAAACACTGGGTCTTTGTCTGTCTGGGTCTAGCCTGGACCTTTTTCTATGCCCAAAATTATCTTAATCTGCAGGTCTTGTTGGAAACTGATGCGTATCAGTCTCCTATAAGAAACCTTTGGGTGTCTGCTACATTGCCAAAGCTATAGTTTCAGATGTACCGTATTTAGGATACCTTATGAGTGGGCTAACCTTGTAATAGATACTTCCAAACTCTGTAACTAGGCAACTAAGAAAAGAAAAAACCCTCTAAGGTAGTTATCAAATTTGTCTTAGGAAACCCTTGTCCTGCTGTGCAACTTAAACCAAGAGATGATGCTGCAACATAATTACATTTTATCTTATGTTGTCTCATAATTCATGCAACTGTATTATCTGTGTTTTACTCAAAACCATCAATCTGCATTATATCTACCACATCAGAGAGGCAAAATGCTAATTTTGATAAGATTTTACCTCTTACTATTAAATAACTCTGTTATATAAGTAGCAAAGCATTCTAGTCTAAGTACACACATTTTATTTCATTGCACCTGACTTCTCTATTGTTAATGAATAAAAACTAAAAGAGGAAGTATAGCTCTGGGCTTTTCCTGTTTCTCTTTATGTATTGCAGTTTGTAGATCCCAAGAGTCTTTTGGATGTAGTGTTTTGAATATCCATGGAAATACACAGATCGCTTGTAGTGACTGCAGTCCTTGTCAGAAAGGTTCTGCAGATGAACCTTGGCTTGTCTCCACCAGCCAAGCTAACCCCTACTTATTACTTGCTGAGTCCCAGTGAACTTCAAGAAGTTCCCATGAAGCAGATGTTGTGATGCAATGCAGTGGATGAACTCTCACAGAAAATTCAAGAAATCCAAAGCCAGATTTCTTACAGATCTTTGTAAACAAGCCCCAGCATGACACAAAGTAGGAAGGTATCCTAATCCCAGTATTAAGAAATAATAACTATGTTGCTATCAGAATGATGACTTTGAAGACTTTTAAAAAAAAAGTTATATCCAAAGTATAATTAAATACTCTGAACTGAGTTGAAGGTGATAAAGGCCATAAATACCACAATTATCTGACATAGTAGATTATCAATTTTGATGGTACCTATAAAGTTTAAAAAAAGAAGAGAATTATAGAGTAAAAAAACCCTTCCCAAATATTGTAAAGAAATGCAGTAGCATTTACATAGACTCATCTGTTTCTGCAGAGGGTAGAAATGCCTCCTCGGGGAACAGCAATTCCTAGGCAGAAGTACCATTGTGAAACACTCTGTGTGACTGTAGCCAGGAAGAAAAATTGGGCTTTTCATTCTGGATGTATATGAAGTAAGCCATGAACAGTTCAGGAATCTATATGTCTTTTTCAGAAAGAAATTAATGATGGCCTGTTTTCCAATCATTTGTTTGTAGAAGCCAGGCTGTGTGGAACAACTCTTGTGACTTGCATCCTGAAAAGTTTGCTATTTGCAAAACATTTTGCCATTTTCCACTTCAGAAGCATCTAAATTTAGTAATAGTGCATAGCTCCGTCTCCCTGGAGGCTTCCAGTTCAAAAGTCCAGCTCTGTTTTGAATGTAAGTTTAGAGCAAACAGCACAGCATGACATAGTAGTGGCTAAGGAACAACCTGTGTCTGTTCTTCAGTGCAAAATCTTTGCACACTCAATCTGAGGGTGCAGGAGCCCAGGTGGAACACTTGGGGGTGAGACAATTCAAGGTATTTTCTCTCCTCCTTTCAGTGTGGACTTCACAGAGACACGGGTTGTTCTGGTTCTCCCTCTGGATGTCTGTGGACCCATGTCTGCTTGCACCTCCCACCTCACGTCTTGCTGAGAAGCAGTCAGTCATCTGAACAACAGCCCTATGGTCTAGTCGGCCACTCTTCCTCTGCAAAATCCTGCTTGCTGGGCCACCGTAATGTATGGAGCCATTTTGTCACTCTCCTGCTTATACCCATGCTGTTCACCATCCCACTACTCCTGGGGCCTTGGTGTTCCCAGAAGGAAACAGAAAGCAGATCTCACCTCCCTTGAACTGCAAAAGCAGAATCTATTAATCACTGCAGCAAACAGCAGTACACTGGAGAGATGGACTTTTGTATAGGGGAAGATACTTGCACATATTATTGCAAAGTCAAAGGTATGAGTCTTTGATTCTTTCATTTATTATTATGTTTCTTGACCCAAATCTTCAGAGAAGCCATTTTGGAGTTTATAAAGGATTTTGAATCGCTTCCAACCACTTTCTGTTCCTAGTTAGTCCTGTTCTGGGTCATGTCCTACTGAATGTCTCCCATCATACTAATTTTTCTTTCTACTCCTCCCAGCCCCTCATCTAACATTTTTTTGTTGAAGATCTTCGTTTCCCTCTTCCAGGTTTCTTTACAGATTCTATGGGAAAATTCTCTTCGGTCTTCCCTTCTTCCTGTCCACCTTTGACCCAACATAATCTCATCCACCTACACAAAATCAGGTGACATCCCTGTGGATATCTTGGACTTCCACCTCTCTGCCAGAGCTTTCTGTCTAAATCTCAGCACCTCACTCTGTAGGAATTCCCAGATGATGTCAGGTCAAACTGGATATGCCAGCAGAGTGCAGTGGCTGTTGTTGCCTAGGCTGTCCAAAGTCATCTTAGTGCTTTAGGCTCTTTCTCTCTGTGATAATATAGTACGGAATCCTAAATACTTTAGTAAAACTTTTTTCTTTTGGTCTTCTCAGTAGCACTAGTAACAACAGTAGAAAAATTTCCCTAGGAACAAATTCTTAAGTTATGAACTCTAGATTTAAACAAGGAGCATTTATATTGAGTGGAAGAGAGAAGGCCTTTGTTTGAACACAACAATAAAGCGTGAAGAAAATACAGAAGTATACTTGGCCAAATTTTTCAGCTTCATTTTCTGTCAATAAGCTAGTGGCAACAGAATTTTTCTTGCTGAGCTTAAAGCTTTTGCTGTATTATTTTAGATATGCTCCATTACCTTATGGCACAAAGGATTTGTTTTTCTCAGTATACAATAGAATTCATGTTTCTGTTGTGAAATCATTTGAACATTATGAGGAATTGCACAGGAAACTGTGTCCTTTGGCAAGAAGGAATGGTGGAAAACAGAAGGTGCTGCTTATGAAACTCCATGGAGTGAGTCTGTCTAGCCACACGGCAGCATAAATTCAGTTCAATGTTTATCAAAAAGGAATTAATCTGCACAGTCCCCCTATGCAGCCAAGTTCAGATTACTTGATAACTTTTCTAATGGATTCAACTGTGTATGACGAAAAGCTTGCACCTGAAATCAACACAAGTACTTTCACTGTTTAAAAACACATGCTACTGTTGTGCTTAGTTGTGGGGTTTTTTTGTTAGAAGTACATTTGTCTTACCTTCTGAAGGGGAATCACATCTGTCTGCATCTCAGGGTCAAAGATCAACCTTCATTTGTCAATTTTTGAAATATTTTCTGAAATATCTTTTTCATATATTAAATCCAGGAACCTTAAATAAGAATATGGAGGATAGAATGCTGAAGATGTTACCCCTCCTCACCACAAAAGGCTGTAGATGAGTAAAATCAGTGTGGGTTCCAGAGTGACTAGACAGCTTAATGAAGGATGAATCTGTTGGGGGCTATTAAATGTAAAATCACTGTGTCTCATTCAGGAATCCTGTGAACCAAAAATTGCTGTGTGTTGGATAGATATTCTGGGAATAACATGATGCACTTGCTCTGTTCCTGATTCTTTTCGAGGCATTTACTGCTGTCCACTGGTAGCTGTGCTAATGTTTCTTGACTTGGTGTCCCTGTTTCTATGTTTTGAAAGATTTCTGTGGATTATTTCACATTTCTTCATAGGAAAGGTGGGAAGAAGAGAGGAATCAAATCATAATGAAGAGAGGAAGGTGAATAGAGGTCACTGAGAGGGAAATTGAAAGAGAAGAAAGTTGTAAATATTGTCATATTTTCCCACCATCCTATCGTAACATATTTATGATGTGGAGAGAGGCCAAGCCACTTTTGGATACGTTGTGTGTAACCTGATGAATCTTAGAAGAATGAAGAGCTTGGTGCAAGTTCTGATCTTCTTCCAGTCCAAACAGTCTGCCTCAGAGCCAAAAGAAAACAATGTGGTCAGTCTCTCTTGCTCTCTTCACATTCCCTACTGCTGCTAAATGGGTAATTTAAAAAGGCACATGTAATTCTAGCCTGCCATGCCTTAGCTAATCAATTTAGGAATAGAGTACCTGTTCTCTGCTTTCCAACTTTCAAATAGCATTTTTTTTCTTGATCATTTTTGTGGTATTGTCGTGAGTATGCCGGTGTGGTCATGAAAGCTGAGTATTTTGGTCCCTTTTAACTCAGACCTGTTCTTTCCGCTCTTCGTCTGCTGAATGATCATTTTTGTAGTTTCTATTTCACAAGTTAAGAGTTTGTCACCCTGCTCTTCCCTGCAGTTGGGGAAAATAAGGACAGAAACTCTAGTCTTGTTTTCACAGAGTAGCCTGGACTAAGACCTAAAGTTTGGGAAACAGCTGAGTTCATTGGCAGCTGTTGACTTCTTACTGACATCCAATGGGACTTGGAGTAAATGTCTTTTCTTTTTCTGTGTCTCAGATCTGTCTTTAAGGCAGCCCATTCTCAGTGATCTGTGGTTTCAGGCTAAATCATTTTATGATTGCAGAGGCAGCTAGGATCTGGCCAGGCTCAATGGTTCAGTGTTACATAGATAGCTATACCATATCTAAAGTAAGTTTGTCACTGAAGAAGCTCAGCCAATTTTGTACATTCTGTACACTGAACTGTTTAATCCCACCAGACTGAAGCTTGCTCTGAACAGAGCCGCCTTAGGTGTCCAAACACCCCATGGCTCAAGGTGGCTTTGCACAAAGCTAGCTTCAGTTTAGCAAGTCTGGCTAACTCCTGCAGAGCCCTGGCTAACAACTGCGCTGTGCTCCTCAGCCAGCTCTGAGGGCTCCTGCAGTGTAGAACATGAACAAAACGCCCCAACTGTGTGGTCCTGAAGGAATCAACATGCTCCAGAAGGGTGTATTAGCACTAATGTGGCACCAGCCATCCTGGCTGACTTCACAGCAAACCATTCAAATGCCTTGGCACCAAGTTGCTCTGTACCATATTGCCTGCAATTTTCATTAGCTAGGTTATTTCAGGCTTTTATTCCTGTTCTTCTCTCCAATAGCTCTGGATAATGGCAAGTTGGCCACAGCATGAAAGCAATGATTTTGCCGTAACTGTATGTATTGTAAGACCCTGTAGCTTTTATGGCTATTTAATGCAGTCTTTCAATTTTTGTCCACCTTTTTTTGGCTAGGCAGCCTGCATTTCGGGATTCTAGCCACAGAGCACAAAGAAATTACTGGTTAACTCGTCCCTGTAATAAACTGTACTTACGAGTCCAGTCTGTGGGATGGGCCAGAGAGCTGGAAATAGGACTTCATTGCGTACAGAGAACCACAACAACTGGCACAGTGTTGTTGCTTAGACAGTTAAATTCTGTAGCGTGCACACAAAATAAAAAACAGAAGTCACCCGTCTTGATAAAGCTGGTTCCCACCAAAACATGCAGTGATTATCCATGTTGTTTTTAGCCTCAGAATACCGAGGCTAAAATTGTTCTTCAGATAAAAGATGTAATGCTAAAGTATTACATTAAAAGTAGAATCAGTGAAATGAGTAAAGAGGACTTTAAAAATTTGTCTTACTTTGTCTGCTCTCAATCAGATTTGAAAACTTTCCAGCACTGTGTTCCTCCTTTTAGATGGTGCAGTACCTTGGCAGAATTTCCTGAAGGCTTTTCATGACCTCCTACTGTAATTGCTTTGAAACCTACAGCAATCTCTATAGAGTCTTCTTAAAAGAATATTACAAAAGTTAGTAATGCAACTATGTTTCCATAGACTTAAAAATAGAAGGATCACATTTTCTGGTGTTCATGAGTGTCAGATATCTGCTTTGTAGATTTGCCATAATTTTCTTTTTTTTTTCTTTTTTAATTCTTTCTTAAAAATGTAATAGGTGCACCAAATTGCACAACTATATCAATATTTCAAAAGCTACCAAATCTTACACATGCAAAAAAAGGAAGCTTAACAATCTTTGCTAATCTCTAATGCAAGATGCATCCATTATTTATGAATATGGCAGACAAAGGGGAACTGCTCTTGAATGGAATCTTAAATACTACACAAGGGAAGCCCTGGGCAGCTACACAACACAAGATCCCTTGCTATAAAGCTACTGACCAGTCTCTCTAGAGATGAACTCTGAAAGTTGGTCTCCAGAAAACTTATACTAATTGCGTATGAACTGGATTGATATTTATAAAAGATGGAAAGAATGAAGATAGGATCCTTGCTATTCAAGCATCATTTTGTACCAACACTGATTGAGTTACAGCAGGTCAGCACTTTCTCATCTCAGATTTTCTATGTCTCTTTTTTTCATGTGCGAGGAAGACAAATGACCTTTAGTGGTGGAACACTGGGGTGGAGGCCCTTACATGGCAGTTGGGGGAACATGTCTGGATCCAACAACACATCTAACTTTTCTTCCCTCCATGTGGGGGTCATTTATACTAGTGTATGTGGTACTCGCCTTAGTGCCTATTAATGCTTGCAAATGACACAGAGAGGCCAAATTGCAATTTCCTGAAAGCTGAGCTTAATAGACCTTTAAATACTGTTTATTTCTCCTGTGGCTGATGAAGATTTTCCATATTGATATTCCATACTGAGTTGGAGAGGAAGGGTCTGTTAAGGGTGGGATCTTCTTCTCATCCATACAGAATCCATTTTTGGATATCCCGCTTCAGAAAAGGGGAAACTAATGGCAGAGTTTCATGAGAAAAGCGTGGTCAGAGCTCAAGAAATAATCATGAGGGCACAGACTCTGAGTAGAGGCAGGAGGAACTGAGGTTATTTTCTGTGGAGAAATGAAGAGATAGGAGTGACATGATGTCAGCTTTCAAAAGTGTTTTTTCAGACACATCGAGGCCTGCCAGGGAGAGGACAGGAAATTGTCTGACCTCTGTGTTCATGTTGGATAAGACTGGAAAAAAAGTGCAAAGGGGGATAGTGCAAGTGAATCACACAGTTTGTGCATTAGTGAAGATTTTTAACGGTAAGGATAGTACAGTACTGGAGTACATGTCCTAGGAAGCAGATCTCTAAGAGGAAGCTGGAGAAGCATCAGTGAGAAGTGGCATAGGTATGGTCCATACTACTGGGGGTAATGGCATGAATTAGAGGACCTCCCAAGCTCCCTTCCTGCCTGCTATTTGTGAGTCTATTGCTATATATAAACATTTGCAGGATATTTCAAATGGAAATATATTAAAAACGATCTGAGACATAACCGAAACTATTCTTCTTAGCTCCTGTTTGTGCTGACTTTTCTTCCATAATCCACACACCAGGTACAAAACTCCTACAAAGCCCTGAAACACCTGAATGAGGACCCAATGTGAGGACAGCAAGAGGTATTGTGCCACACCACTGAAAATGGTGGGAAACCTTCCAAACATTGTGAGAGGAGACTGGTGTCAGCCAACTCAAAAGCTCATTTATGGATCTGAATTAGCTCTTCCATTCCTTCCTGCGGTGCTATGTTCTGTAAAAACAATAAAAAATAAAAAATAACAAGAAGGAAAGCACAAATGTAATAGAAAATGCTTTCATCTCCCTAAGATTTCAAAATGTTCATACTTTTTAAGAACTGGGGAATAGTTTTCCTCAGGGAAACTGTTTTCACCATTTCCCCCTTGTCTCATTTACTAAAAAAACCCAGTGCTTTGAACTTAAAAGGCACAGAACGATGATTCACACAGAAACGATGGATTTGTGAACGTGACAAGGAGAACGGTGTCCGACATTTTTTTTCCTTTAGAAGTATGTTCAGGTTTTCTCTTTGTGAATTTAGGCATGCTAAATTTTCCATTCTTTGTTTTAACCACATACAAAACCCACTGCCTTTATAGCTTACATCAACATTAAGTATAAGCCTGTTCTTGTGATCTGAGTGGAATGATTCTGTGTGTCAGAGTCTTACAAAGAGTTTAACTTCATGGGAACAAGGTCCTAAAGGAAAACTACAAAGCACAGAGTGCTTTTGTGCCATGTAGTGAACTAAAGGGGGAAAGGTGGGATGTACTCAGTACTCCGGGGGCACCTAAAAAGTCATGGGATAAATCTGTAAGCCTTTGTTTCTTCCTTCTGCATCCTCTGCTCTCTTCTCCTCCTTCCCCTCTATGCTTTTTCCCCATTCTGTGACCCCCTGTGAGGAGTGTAACGCTTGCTCTGAACAAGTGCTCCATGGTTGGGCCGGGGTTCACCTTCAAACAATTCTTGAAAGTGAATTTCAAATGGCCTTGAGCATTTTGGCTTGAAATTTAGAACATATTTTGAAAAAATGTTAGCTTTATTGCTAAACCCAATTATGTTTGCAAATACACTGGACTTTCCTTCAGGGTTATTTTTGTTCTTTGTAATTTGCATATCTTTATCCTCACCTTTAGATTAGATGAACCAAAAAAGCCACAGAGACTTATAATCATAAAGCAACTAAAGATGTTGGTTTGTATCTTTCCTTTTTTTTTTTTCACCTTAGGTTGATAGCACTACATCGACTTCGTCTTACTTATTATTGCGTGAAAAATTCAAATTAAAGAAATCAGACACTTGTAAATTGCTGGCATATGTAGTAGTAAATTAAAGAGCAGTCATCAACAGAAATAAAAGCTTGAAATGGAGTTCTGAGGATGCACTGAGAAACTGAAGAAAGACATCAAAGCCAGCAGAAAAAAAATTAACAACTTAGCAAGGAAAACTGGCTTTTAAGAAAAGACATTGGATTCAGTGAAGTGGTGCATGGCCCACAGAGGATAAAAATAATGAAGAAGAACAGCAGGGACTGCAATAAAAATGGTTGGAAATGAATACACCCTGGAAAGTAGTTGGTACAGTCTTTGCCAACAAAACTCACAGCAATTAAGCAATTATAAATGCTCAGGAAGTGTCTGAGGATGAGATGATTTGCTATTTAATGTTGTTACAACGTTGCTTACATGTCAAGCTAGTCAGATCACAAGATTCATGAACCAGCTTTGCAGCTAAATCACAAGGAATCCCCCAGTAGTTTTTAGTAGTTATAGGACAGCCTAGAGGTCAAAAAACCCGAATGTAAGGCATTAGTATAATTATGTCAGGGATGATCTTGTAATCCCCCTTACTTATGCATTTAGTCTCATCACCATTATGGGTTGCAAGTAGCAAGTGTGTCTTTGAGAGACCCTCATACATTCTATGCTAAGGCAAAACCTGTTTCCCAGACTGTAGATAATTCTGCTGTATACTCTTCCATGTGGATTTGGGCTCCTGTTCAGTTCTGAGAATTGTTATTGTCACCTTGATGGTGGTAAGTTAGATGAGAGTTAACTCCAGAATACATGTATCACCAGCAGCATCTGTAACACCCTTGCACATGTTTGTGAGCCCAGTTCTGATCCCACTTAGCCTAGTTTTATGCCGGGGAATTTCAGCAAAGTGACTACTGGTTTGCTGCCATATAAGGGAGATCGAGCCCAATATGACTCAGCCCGTCACTTGCCAGTCTATTCTAAGTAGAACTATAATAAGAACTTCCACAAAGGAAGCTAATATGCAAAAAATTAAAAAGAGTAGCAAAACTGTGCCTTTATAGACATTTGTTCTACTTTTTTTTTTTGGCTTTTGAACTGGATACGTCTACACAGACTATAAATATTTGCTCAAGGCAGATTTGGCATACTTATGAGCTACCTGTGTTAATTTTAATATACTTCCTGCAGTGGTAAAGATATGACAGCATAGGCTGGCAACCAGAATGCAAGCAGCCTGGGCACACATAATAGTTGCTTGCCCATGCCACCACTTTTTGTTACGCTTGCTAACTAGCTTAGCACTACTCTGGATGTCATAAAATCCTTTGCCTGGAGGAATATAGCACATAGAAACTCTGAAAAAAATGTCTAGTAGGAGGGATGCAATTGTCTGGTGCTTGGAGTCACTGAAAGCCAGTTGTTTCCTGATGGACCCCTAATCAGGAGAAAGAGCAACTTTGTGCTTGAGGAAAGCACTACCAGTGCATGATTAACCTCACATTATGCCTCAGAGAAACATTATTTTGTTCCTTCAAATTTTATAGCAAAGACATAGCGTTTGTAGTATTTTATTCATGAAGAAGCTTAATAGTTCCATTGGAAAGATAGGTTATAAAGCAACTTCCACGGTGGCTGCAGCTGTGGGGCTATACCCAGCAAATGCCTTAGGCATTCAGCTTTACCCACATGGGACAGGTTTGCTCATGTGACTGCTGATACTGCTTGCATTTCACAGCAGTGCACCCTGTTACCTCTACAAGGTCATGCTCTTTGCTTTGGATCCTGCTTTTAACACAAAACCGCTTGTAACGTTGGAGGTGCTCAGCTAGTCACGTAAGAAGTCATTCTGAAAGCACAACATTATCCTGTAGAATATAGATCAAGTTATATGTACATGTAGTTTCCTCACCTGAGAAGATTATTGTGGCTATTGCCATAAGGAGTCACCAAGGCCACTGTTCCCTTTGCTCAGATTCCTCGTTGAAATGTACATCTTTTAGGAGGCCAGTAAGAAGCCAGACTATGCATAATAGGCACGTAAAAGAGATTTGGGGAATGCATAGAGGACCAGCCATCAACATAAATCATAAGCTTATACTTCTCTTCCTTTATCGCTTCCCTTTTTTGAGCTGTGGGACTATGAGTAAAACATTGGCTTCCCTGAATAAAGAATTAAAAACAATTTTTAAAGGATGTGGACAGTTTTAACTGTATCTTTTTGGTCAGCCATAGCAAAAATGGCAAATGCACCATGATAATTAGTTAAAACTTGGAGAAGAATGCCATGCACTTCTAGCCCCAGGCTGCCTAAATTCTAAGCTATAGGTCAGACAAAGCGATGTGATGGATGGGAGGACTTGTGGAAAGCTGCTAAAGAGGAGTGACCCTGGAGGTTGGCAGTGACTCTTTACTTGAAGTCACCTCCCCAGGCTGATGGTGAAGCTCTTGGTGACCTTGAAGGTGATATATGACATGATTAGCCAAGTTTATTGTCTAGCCATGTCTGGAAAGTGGTAATTGATAGTTCACCAATAGACCGCACAGAGGGATGCAGCAGGGTTGGACAAGGACCTCTCTGGGTCTGGCACTATTCAATGTGTTGTTATCTGCTCCAAAAATGAAATGGCTTAGATTCACAATTTTGAGATATTGGAAATACAGGAGAAAAAAAAAATCCTTGTAAGAGTGTAAGCGTAAAGTACGTCAGTTGTACAAGAAGAAATAGGCTTTGATTGCAGCAAGAAGGATTTTTTTTCATAGCTATTTGAAAAACATTCCTAATGGTGACACCCCTTCACATATGGCATAAAGGAGTTCTGCGGGCCAAAGGCCTAAAGAAACAGAGAAGAAAATTTGAGGAGCAGCACTGAATCTACTGGCTTAGCCCTTTCATTTCTCAGGCCCTTCCTCTTTCCTCTGCACTCCTTTTGAGGATGCAGCCAGTGTCACAGCTGGTGTTAGTCACCAGCACCCCAGAGAGCCCTGCCCTGAGCCACATAGCCTTACTACATCCTAGAGAAAGGCTCAAAGAGGGAGAGAAACTCCTCTGTAATTCCTGGTTTGAATTTGCCAAGCACAAAGGTTTTGAAATCTAAGCAAATTTTAGGGACTATGCTTTAGGATTTTGTCCCTTCTTGCTGTCCTTGAGTTTAGCGGGTTTGGGAGTGACTGAGCTGTAGCTGACTATGCTCTACACAAACACCCCTGTAAGGAAGGTTTGGTAGACTTTGGGCTGTCTCCAAGGCCAGATGATAGTTTCTTTTCCCTCAGGCTTTCCCATTAAAAGACATATTGCCATGTATTATACTAACCAAGTGTGCTGTTTGAATAGTATAAGCAGGTAGCTCTACATCTTGATTTGGGGGCTTACTTGCAAAGGTGTGGGGATGATGTCTTACATGATGAGGCTGAATAGTTTTAGGGTCTAATGCTCTTGGCACAGTGGTTAAAAAAAAAAAATTAAATAATTCTTTATATGTCCAGGTCTGAGTGAAGACAGAAAAGTAGAAATTATGGTTTTGGACCCTTCATGGCTATCACATGAGTCATTTAATGATGCAGTAAAAGTCTTGCTCCCAGGTTCCTCTTCTGAGACATTACCACATGTGTATACACACACACACAGAGTGCACAGTGCAAGAAAGGTCTCTCTTATCCTGTCTGGCTTTTGCCATGTCCTTGGATGCCTTGACCCTGTTGTTCCTGGTTTAGCCCTAAGCACACACAGTATGGGAAGATGGAGGGGAGCCTAAAGACCTTGCCAGTGTCCTGGCCACTGGTAGACTGTAGGGAGGAGAAGCATTGCATTTATCTCCAGCTATTCCCAAACTAAATAAAAATAGCATTTGTGCCATCTAACATCCTGGTATTTATATTTCAGGAGGCAGAGCTTAATTTCTTAATTAACCTGAGTAAATAATTAAAATTATCCCCAACACTTCAAGGGAAAAAGCATTAAAAAATTATCTTACTGTATGAGAATAAGGTTATGTTAAAAAAAGAGGAAGCTACTCATGTGCATTGCCATTTGTCACTGTTGCTGCCATATCTGTCCCTTTGTAAGTGAAAGGAACATTTTCCCTTCTTCTAAGTCTATCTCATTTTATGTTTATTACATCTTGTCACCTTGTGGCACATCCAGCTAGATTTGCTAGAATTGGATGTTGATATTAATAATTACTTGTCTGAGCTAAATGAAAGTGCTAATGAAGTCAAGGGCCCTCTGGGGTTAAGGTCTGGCCTTCCATTTCTATGAAGGTGTAGCTGGATTTTTGTGAAGAAAGCTAACATTATCTCCACAAAAAAAATTCTCTCGAGTGATAATACACCATATCATCTCCCTTAGCAAATAGTAACAAGTGCTACACAGCAGCCAGCAATTTGTGAAATATTGAGGAGAAAAAATAAAATTGCTGCAAACTACCCAACGGCTACAGAGCTTAACTCAGCATGTGGCTGAACTGAAGGCAGAGCTTTTTTAAATAATTGATAGTGTTGTAAATGTACATGATGTGGTACAGGAAGAGGTCAGTGCCTAGCACGTAATAAGCCCTTGCCCTGAAGGGTTTATGGCCTGATAGTGCAAGTGGAGGAAAGCCTCATCAGAGGAAGGGGCTGCAGATGGTCGCATGGCCTTTGGAACATAGATGTCTGAAGGAGCCTGGGGGTGCAAATTCAGAGTTGAGGTCAGTAGCTAGAAACAAGCAAAGGGGACCAGCAGAAAGTCAGATGCAGCTTGGAGGAGGCAACCAGACAATTCAGAGCTGTGCCATTTTAAGCAGGCTGACTAAAACACATTGGTGATTCAGCAGCAATGCTGGTGTGCCAGCAGAGCTCTGGGAGTTTGTGTGAAACAAGGTCACATACGCTGAACCCAAGGTCTGGCATGATCAGTGTAAATAGGGAATCCTGTGACTGAGACCTCCTCGGCTCAGATATGGGGTGGTTAAGGCAGTGGGTGGAGGGCTCTGAAAATGACACTTGTTATCTGAAGAATTAGAATGTAGGGAGGATTATACCACAGGTGTGAGAAAATTTGTTGGTATTTCCTACCACATTACCCCTGGACACAGTACAGTTTAACCTATGTAACTTGGTTCAGAGGGAAATGGCAATGCCCAGAAAGCTTCTATAAGATAGTCTCATGCTTCTAGAGCTATACAGATGTGCTCACCCACCCTTTCTGATCTCTCTTCTGTTGACTCCCACAGTGTGGGACACCTACTGCCTGTATCGAAGCCTCAGGGGGCAGGGAGAGCAGTGCCAGTGAGACAGCTGGTTGCCATAACATTATTTACTCCTTACCCTGAAACATAAAAATAATAATGAAATGAATGTTACTTGAAACAGGGAGAAAACAGCAAGCAAACAAGATTTTTTTAGATCTGAGAGGTTCAGCTCTAACACATTTGCATCTTAAACATCTGCCTATGTGTAAAGAATTTTCATGCATTTGGATGCACAGAATCAAATCCACTTCAGTGCCACACTCAACAGCTGCCATTAGCATTTTCTGATACAACTAACTCAGAGTATGTTAAGTAATTTATCAATATTTTACAAAGAGGTGCTTTTGATAAAAAAAACCCCAGAGCTACACCTTCTCCTTTTCCTCATTTAGCAGAGACTTTTTGAGGACAGCTTTTAACACCAGCTTTTAAACAGAATTCCCCATTTCTCTCCATAGAATCCCAGTTCTGAAAAGTGTTGTGGTACTACCATATGTCAGCTTCTCAAAAATGTTGTATTTAACCAAGCAATGAGAAGTCAATTTTGTGATACAGAACAAATGTAGAGACATATGGTGAGTAGACCTGCTGGGGGAACACCAAACTTTCTGGTTTACTGAACAAAAATGTCTCGGTATTTTTACTGTCTATTGCCTAGTCTGCTTGCAAGAGAGCCTGTAAAATCAAGACATATGGGGCAGAAAACATCTCACTTAACTTGAGTTCAAACATCTGCATCAGAACTAGGCACCCTTAGGCTATCTTTACTGTCATCAGATAGACAGGTACTTTAAAAAGTGCTTGACGTATCTCTATTTTAGATGTCTGGTTTGAGATAAAATTAACCATTTTATTTTTAGAAGGGTTTTTTCCTCCCACTGGGATTGACTATGCAAAAACCTTAGGCCACTAATCCAGATGAAAACAGCCCCAATGTCAAGATGAATGTTCAGAAGAATCCCACCTATAGGTGAGATTTTTGGACCTAGAGGATGCTGAAAATGTCCAAAAGTGCACATGAATGGTATGATTTCCACAGAAGTTGGAAGGTTTATTCTTGGTGGGAAAAAAATGCCCAGATCATCCAAAATATTTTCTGAAAAACTAATTTTGATTGAAATATTTTATTGAATTTTTGTTTTAATCACACTTTTCTCTCTCTCCTAAAAAAACCCCCAACCAACGAACAACCATGAAATAGGTGAAGTTAATGGAGCTTTGCAGTGTTTGGTTGAATTTGGTCCTCTGATGGAATATAGGCCCCTGCATCTTTCTCTAACACTCTGTACTTTCCAATGTGAGGCCTCACTGTTTCAGAGACATTCATATTACTTCTTGAACTTTGCAAGATATCCTAATGAATATATGAAATATGTGTAGCACAAGCTGTTTTTGGGAAAGCTTGGAAAATGTGTTTGCAAAGTATGTCTTTGCCAGTATAAGATTTTATGGCATAAACTCAGTTGCTACATTAGAAACCCTCTTTATTCTGTTAGAATGTCATAACAGTTTCTATCCTTGAGCTTCATTCTTTGGAGCACACCCAGACATGCACATTGTTTTGCTGCTGTTCTTCTTACGATTGTGACGGAAGTCTAGCCTTCTTGGTAAAGAGGAATGAAGGACTTGTCTGGAGCCAAAAATAACTAATGAGGAAGCAAGGGGGAGATTGATACTACCTTCACCCTGTGGGGAACCACTACAGGCAGCACAGGGACTTAAGCTGATGTCTTTTGCTTTATAAAACTGCTTAGTTCTACCAGCTCCCCTTGGCCTCTCTTCTTTAGGTCCACCAACTTAGATTTTAGTTTTTTCAGACAGTGAGGGAACATTAGGTACTCTGTGCCTCCCTCCCTGTGAGTGGCCATGTGCTCTGCATTTCTGAAATTGTATTTCAGCAGATCAGGGAGGAAGAGGCCACAATATTGATTTGGAAAACTGCATTACATTAATGGCAGCTCTCTCTTTTCAGTTTAATTATAAAAAGCAGCCATGAATACAGATCTGTTCCTGTGTCTGTGGAAAGCTGAAACGTCATTGAAAGCAAAATTAAAGCCCTGATTGCTTAGGTAGTCAATGAAATATCCATTTACAACTACATTTCTTGTAGCAAGAGCAAGGAATTTTATAAAATAAATGCAAATACAAAACATTACACTTTCAAATAGGGTATGTATCAACAAATATTAATAGTTCAATGTAAAAGTTTCAAGGAAGGCAAAAGCATCTGCAGCTGGGAAAACAGCTGATGTGCTGAAGGCACAAAGATTAGGCCAACACCTGCTAGACTTCTTTGCACAGGAGTTTCCTGAAGCCTCAGTGGGGTTCCTGCATCATCAGAGATGTCTAGATTGTGTGTGTTCCCTGGACTGCACTTAGTTGTAGGTAACTATATAAAGGGATTATGAGGTTTAGTTTTCTGCTTTCATGGGATCCCTGTGAGCATTGAGAAACCCACAACATCAAGAGTGTGTTGTATAATCATCTTACTTGGAGTCAGAAGTGTGAAAGTCACTGTACTGTTCAGTATCAGTAGAGTAGCCTATTTACAGTAACTTTAATATTCCCTTTTAAATTCTAGGTGAAACTTCAGAGTTTTGAAGTCAGGAAAACAAGCCACAATATATCTACACATTGCATATACTACCATATAAACTAAACAAACATGAGGAAATGACAAAGGAGCAGCTCTTCAACATATGGGCAGAATGATTAGTGAAGAGGTTATTTTTAAGTATAAAACCCCTTTATCTGTCCTTAAAGTTCCCACTTGTTTAGAGGAACATTTTCTGATGCTGCTGACTTCCTTCTAAAGCTGTCTGTGGACTCTTCTGGATGATCCATGTAACATTCACAAATGTATACTCATGACTAATTAAGTTGCCTGCTAACTACTTCTGACACACACAATTGTTCAACATAACAAATTCATCAATAAAAATATAGCAAAGCAAGTAAAAATCGCACAATGAACTCTTTAGCCCCAAATATGCATCTTTTAGATTTAGTTGGGAAAAGCGCACATTTAATTGTTTCCCATAGGACTAACCACAAATAAAGCACAAATGTAAATATTTGTCTGATAAATGGTACCTTTGCTAGCAGCTAAGTCAAGGTAATGCCAAATGCAGGACAAATTTTGATCTCAATTTGCGATGAGATTATTGCTGAAGTCAGAAGGAAAACTGCAGGGGGGGAAAAGGGCCTTTCACACTATTAAACAAATATTGTGTGTAAGGCTGCATCCCACTGAAGCTGGAGGGTGCAAAAGAGAACTAAAAAAATAGGAGCTTAGGCAAATTGAAAAAAAATGTGAGGAGATCATCACCTACAAGAGAGGTCCAGAAAAAGTCAGTGAGAGCCTAAGGGATAACACTTTTGGAAGTGAAATATATTTTACAGATGGAAGTAATGATAACCCTCTCCAGACTGCCAACAGAGGGAGATGAGAAAACAACTGAAAGGACAATACTTGAACAAGCCCTGAGAAGAGCCTTGCACAAAGAGCTGTTCTTTGACCCACAGGCAGTAGAATGGTGGCTTGTTTGGTAAATGCCTAGGTATAATAATCTGTCTTTTTAAGGTGTTTGGAATTAAAGAGAGACTTACCCTTTCCAAGGCTTCTTGTCAAATCAGCCAAGAAGACATCTAGCTCCAGGTAATGGCTCAGTTCAAGAAGTCATAAGAAAAATCAATCAGATCATTGCTTAATATTTCAGTGAAGATCACCTCAGACCACATGGGCCAGCAATAATCCAATGCATGATCAGAGCTCCTGTCATCCAGGTATCTAAATGACTTTCTCAGAAATGACATAAGCTTCTCAGCAGATGAGCGCTATAATTTAAAAGACAGACATGGCTGTGCACATGTATATTAAGAGCATTATACAATTAAACAGCTGCTTAAAGACAAAACCAGGTGTTTATGAGAAGACTGGATGTGGCACTCAGTGCCATGGACTAATTGACAAGGTGGTGTTAGGTCATAGGTTGGACTCGGTGATCTCAGAGGTCTTTCCCAACTTACCTAATCCTGTGATTCTGTGACATAACCCACCCTTCCTGACACCCAGTCCCCTGCTGATACTAGCTGGATCATTTCCTTCCTTATCCTTCAAAAACAAATAATTCAGCTGTATGTCAAAATTGTATAGCAGTGTTTTCCAAAACTTGCAGATAAAATTCGGTACTGGATCCCCAGGAGATGTGATACACATATCATAGGACTGTGAGTACTCACCTTTTTGAACACCTTGAGTGGTATGTACTGGTATGTACTTTTCAAAGGTACTGCAACTTAAACACAACCAAAAGCCACCCTTGCTTTTCATCTCCTCTCCAGTCCTCTTCTAGCATTCCTCTAGGGCAGTACTGGCACAAATGTCCAGGTTAAACTACTGTCTTCAGCAGTGCTTTAACCAAAGGAGTATTTGCTGCTGCCACTTTTGTGGATTTCTTTTGTTGTGCTGTCAATACTGCACAAAGGGACTGAAACATGGTGAACGATCTTGCTGTCGCCTACTTTTTACTCATGTATTTTCTCCTTTCACTTATTTGTAGGTTATACATAAAGTATAGTTAATAGGTCAAAAAAACTTGAAGTGACCCAGCTGTTTTTAAATACTACCCTTTGAAATGTTCTTTCTCCTGTAGTTAAAGCAATGTTAGCTAAATATAAGTGCCTAGACATAGAATGATGAGAGTGGGCTTCTTTTTTAGCATTTTTATGTACACTTCCCAGAGAGTTCATACAACCCACTAATGGTGAACTAATGGGATAGAGCTTGTAGCTTGTAGCTTGTAGCAAGCCAGCCTCTTGACCTACCACACTGCCCCTGCCTTCCGATGACCACGTCACCACAATTATAGAACAGGAAATTTTTAAAAAAGGAACTGTGGTACTTTAATCTACATAATACAGTTTTTAGTAGAGAACAAACACACTGTTGATGTAGGTGACTTATTACAAATACTCACATTAAATGTGGCTGACCGAAATAGCACAAATTCAGGTTCTGACTGAAATGTATTAAGCTGCATGTTTCTGGCCCATCACTATAGTTTACAATTGCTAAAAATATCCATGCACTGCACACATGATAGAGATCATTTAGTCTAAAAGAGTCACAAAGAAACAAGTTTTAATGATAATTTGGGATTTTTTTGCTTGCATAGTCTTTAAGGTGACTATAACAAAGAATTAAGAAAAAAAAGGGCTGGCACTCTTTGTGTGGAAGGTAATGCTGTAGTCAGGACAGTTGTCAATTTTTTTTAGATCCATCTGTGCCTGAACTTCAAGAGAACTTTTTTCTTGACAGCATCCTGATTGAATCTCAGCCCTAACAGCACCTCCTCAGAGTGAACACAGACTTTGGCAGTGTCATGTAGAACATTGCTTATGTTTCTGAGAGAGAGGTGAAAATACATATTGAATGTGGTGTCCCTAGTATGACAAGGTAAGTTTGTCTCTTCCTTGCAACTCTAGTTCCCTCCTACTTGCACTTTCAGTGATCTGGGCTATGCTTTAACCTGGACATCTGGCAAAAACATGGATAACCAGGCTAGCAGGGTCAAATCCGGGCATCTATCTGGCCTGACTTCAGGCTTGTTTCTGCAGCTGGAAGAATTAGGAATGGTGATGACTCTGGCCCAAGTTTTCCCTTATAAAGGACAATAGAGATAATAATCAGAACAATTATGAAAAATTCACCAAAACTTTCAGGAATTTACAAGTAGGTACTGATAAATATTCAAGTAACAATTGGTGGGATTGCAAGTCCTTCTTTTCTAATCCAAACAAAGCAGAGAACAAACACCAAGAGACCATGAGAAAAGTGGTTACAACAATATTAAAAAGCGCAACTGAAATAAGAATTGGTTGCTAAATGTTAGCAAATACAGTGTGGTAAGGAAAATCTATAAAAATAAGTACAAACAAACCAAAAGACGTGGAGGAACAAAATTCTCAGATTGTAGATAACTCTACAAACATCAGAAGGTACCTCCAATATCGTCTTACTGAATTGTAAGCACAGAAAAAGCTGTTTGAAAAACATTGAAAGACACTGTGTTTATACTGCTTTTATGAAATCCTTTTCCTCAGCACTTATCTGCCCATATGTTTCCATTTCAGCTTTGTAGTTATTTTTGACTCACAGCAGGTAAAAAAGAATGGGGGCTTTTTGGTTGTTGACACAGTGTTTATAATGCTTTAAGGGAGTGTCTCTGTGGGTGCCTTCCCTCTGTGCCTAACTGGGGGTGGAGGGAGAAGCATGGCTTATTCTCTTCCTACCTACCTCCTCCTTCAGGGCTGAGAAGCAGATTTCTGTCTTTGACCAGTCCACTGTATCAGTGCCCATGGCCCATTGCTAGCTTTCCAAACATGTGCCTTCATGCTCTCATGCTGCCCCAAACACTCAAGAGAATCTCTCCCAGAAACATCTGCATAGCTGCCTTGTTATTCTTCTCCAGTTCTCCCTTAAAACTCTGCTTTTGCCATATTGTCTCTGTGAGTTTGCATGAGACCTATTAGATATATGGATATACGGATATTTGTTTCACCACTTCCCTTGTCTGCTTTTCTGCCTATCTGCTGCATCTTTTCCAAGCTTTAAACTGTAGGTTTTTGGAGGCCAGAACTGTCTTCTCTTGTGCTACTTAACAAGGTCCTGTACAAAGACTGTCATTCCTGGCACAAGCACCTCTTGTCTCTCTAGCACACAACAGATCAGCTGTGGTAGTTGTCAATCTATTAAATTAATATTTTTCTGGATTTAGGTCTCTCCCTAGAAACATCCTTATAATCAGTACTAAAGTCTTAAAAAAGGGCTGCTGAGGTCCTGAGAGAAGAGATGAACCATGGTTGGATGTACTTGTAACAGACTGGATGATGCAGGAGGCATATCTATTCCTGGAGAGAATCCTGCCCCTCACCTTCAAACCCAGTTTCAGGATTAATGAATTTAGTGGCAAACCCATGCCATATGTCCCCGTGGGCAGGCCATCATCTGAGAAGAAGTGTCTAAGGACTAGACCCTAAAGGGCATTTAGGCTCCTATTTAAGTGACCAATATGTGCCAGTTCCAATAGGAAGGGAGGTTTCCAAATATGAGTTATTTTTCAAAAACTGGTACTCCCTCATCACTCGGACACTGTACAGTCAGACGGTAACTTGAGAACTTGTATAACTTTCATTTTCCGAAAAGACAAGAAACTTTCTAGTTACATTACAGCCCTTGTGCTAAAAGGGGACATTTCCCTTTCTTCTCAAGGGTGCATTAGAAGATACCAGTGAAGGAAACCAAAATGATGAGACTGTTGTCGTCTCATCAGTTCTTCTGCAACCTGGTTTTGCATTCAGAAATAGATTTGAGCCAGAAAAATCAATTGTAACAGAAACTGTGGTGCCTTGAGGGAAGGAGACAACAGTGAAACAGAATTGTGGGTGAAGTTGGGTGGCAGGTAGAAGCAGGATATGATCAGTGGAGAATGGACTCTCTGGGTCCTCACTAAGCACTGTGCAGGTTTTGGTGGATGGACCACGTTACTGTCAACACGACAGGCTCTAATCTTATTGTCCACCCTGTTTATCAGATCCTGCACACTAATAAAATATACCTGTCTTCAGATCAGTCTTAGATGAGCAGCTTTGCTAAAAAGAGGAAGGTCCAGCTGGAGCAGTTTCCTTCTGAATTATGGCACAGTGGTGGTGAACAGCTTCAAGCATTTTTAATAGGAAAAGCTGTGAACCTCTCCCCTAGCAATCCATCTATGAACAAGGACATAATGGGTCTGTGAATTAAAATATAATGATAAAATTAAAATATATCAGCTATATTTATTGACCTGCCAGATCAGATCACTGGGATTCGCTTGAAAGGCACTGTACATACTGCTGTAGCTGTCAGCAGCACCTACAGCCCAGCCCTGCAGAGTATGAACCTGGGGGTCAGATTTCCCAGGTAAAAACAAAGACATTCTGGATTACATTCTGGACCCCCTGCAGAGCTGATATACTTTCTTTTTACGTGCACAAATTCACCGCTGAAACCTGATCCTTGAAATGTTGCTATTTATTAGAACCTGAAGGGCTTGGTGCTAAGCAAATGCAACTAAGACCTATATACCCAAGACTGCCTGTTCCCTGTTAATATTTTTCTGGATTGGGTTAAACTTTCTGAGCATTGTAGCTGCTTTTCCTTCAGTATAAACATAAAAAAAGCGCCACCAGCTCATCTGGAAAGAGAGGGATCTCCACCCCTACTGAAGTCACAGTGGAGCTGGAGTGGGAATGCCCAAGGGGATGCTGATGCAAGAGGACAGTGCAGGAGATAACCTTGGTTGTGCCTGTGTGCCTATGAGGAAAGCAATGCAGAGCACATGGCTCTGGTTTCACCAAGGTTCTGTATATGCATGTGGAAAAGAATGTGAGAGGTACCTGTTTTGATGGGAGTCCTTATTCTTTGTCACACAATGTTTGTGCTTTGTACAGGCTCTCCCCTCAAAGGGATTTTCTCTTTTGCAATCTGATCCTTAGCTAGTAGCTTGGCATTGAAACCTCTCACCACACGACACAGGACTGCTGCACACAATGAATCTTTGTTATCAGTCTGTCCTTGCTGAAGAAATAGAGACCCCGACTTCTTCAGCCTAATATGGCTTATAGTTGGTTCACAGCTCCTGTTAATGAAGTGGCACCAGTTGCTCAGTCTGATCTTACATAGTATGAAACACAGACAGAGACCAGTCTTGAGGCTGGTCCCTTACTGTCCCCCTTTCACAATTTGGTTAAATTAGCAAGAAGTCCTACCTCCTTCACATATTTCATTTTGAAGTTCATGGCACTTTGCAAAATGTTGGTAATCTTTTATATTGTAGAAAAAGGTAAGGTTTTTGTTTGTTTGTTTACAAATCAGCTCCTCTTTTTCTTTTTTTTTTTTCCAGTTGGAAGGGACCTTTACATTTTCGTTACAAACTCCCAAAGCACTGAGAGCCTTTGCAGAGGGATTTCTTGGTGCTGATAGTTATTGCTGCAAATTACATTGGTTTCTTGATGTCTTCCCCTTAATACTTTACATTTACTAAATGAACTTTTTAAAAATCATGTTATGGATGTTTTAAAAAGCTGCTTAGAGCCAGGAAAAAAGAGTGCGTCAGCAGTAAGGAAAAGTGGTGGAAATGACAATGCTTGTCTGTTGTATAGCCAGGCAATTCTCAGATACAAACGAGAGGATGTTAACAGCTGTTCCCAGGACACTTGGAGCCAAAGAAGTTGAGAGGAGGAGGGACAGAGAGGTGGATGGTGAAAGAGATGCTTAGAGCTGTTCAGTCAGTCCATAATAGAAGAGCAAAAGGAGGATGTTACCACTTCCTTGCTGGTGTCTAGAGCATTTCACATCCCCTAACATGGTGGGTATAAGCACGAGGGAGCCTGCTGGACTCAGAGCTGCTGCTGGGCAGTTCGTGAAAATTCTTTAGTGTACAGTGTGTTGCTCTTAGCTGGATTAAGGCATTTAGACAAAGATTGGTATGGTGCATTGTGTCAGAAGGCCTTTACAAGAAAGAGTTGAAATATGTTGATACTAATTCTAGAGGAACTGGTTTCTGCAATTTTTGTCAGGGCAAATGGCCATAATTCTAAGGGAAAATTTTGTTTACTGCCTTAGGCTGGGTTTTGAAAGGTATTTAGGTGTTGAAAGACAGAGTTAGACTTCTACTAAGACTTTCAGAAATATTGTCTGCTTCATAAAATCTTACTTGGCACACGTCTGATTTGTTTGCATCTAAATATCTCAGAAATCTGGCTCTATGTGGCTAATAAATACTGAAAAATAATGAGAGTTCAGATTAAAAAATAGCAATGCTTTTTACAGTATCAGGATTGGCATGCTGTTAAACTGTTAATACAGCAGAGTCAGAATCTCTCACAAGCTGCATGGAACTAAAAAGTAAAAATAAAAAATGGTCTCCTAAAAAAAAAGAGAATGAAGAGAGTGAAAAAAAATGAAAAAGGTCTACTTTATAAAGACCCTGTCATGCAGATTCAGATTATTTACTTCTGGCTTTATTTTTTTTTTTTAACCCTTTCTCTAGGGAATCATTGGATGAATGTAGAATTGTAAATTGAGTATATAGATCTTTCTACACATATGCAGAATGAGATACCTGAAATACCATATCCAACATTCTTAAAACTGGTAAGGACAGTTACTTGTTCAAGAAAGTTAAGTATATATGTCGTGATTCTATAATATCCTGCAACACTGAGCTAATCAAACTGAGGTGTTCTAATCATGAGTATGAGCCTCCAGTTTGATTTTTTATTTTTCTTTCTAAGGGTGAGAAAGAGAATAGTTCTTGAATATGTAGATCAGTATAATTTAATTAGCTTTTATGACCAGGACTCCTCAGAGATAACCATAAAAGTCAATTAGACTGTATTAAAATGCAGCTATTTCCCTGAAGCTTCTGTGAAACAGCCCTTACTTATTCAGGAAAAGGGTAAAAATCTAGATATCTTAATATAATAAAGATATGCTATTTCTATGTCTATAGACGCATTGAAAAACATGACTGTTGTTGTTTTCAGTATAACTGATTTCCTTCTTCACTTTCCCAGCGCCTGAAATGCCTTGTAAGGGACAGGTCAGACCTTGAATTTATGCATTTACATGCTGTCCTGGTCAGCCAGTGTTACAGTATGATCTCACAGTCTGTTTAAAATTGGATTTGAAGAAGATGGTTAGCAAAGTGTAGTGCCTCAGGGCAAAAGCTGATTATCTGCAGGAATCAGGAAAGGACTGTGTCCCAGCTGTACTCCCCCTCCTAATTCCAGATGTTACACACACACAGCTGGCTGAGCACACAGGAAGAGGTGCAAATACTGAACCACACAGTCAGATGATCACATCTTAATTGATGCCTTCTTTCCTCACCCTTGCCCCTCTGCATTGCAATCAGATCTTCATCTATGGTATATTTAAAAGCAGCTCTGAGGTAGCACTTGGTGACCATCCAACATTTACCTGCTTGGTCTGTCTCCACCTACCCTAGCACACGGCCACAGTTAGTCTGTGCATGATGGCTCTGCCTCGAGATAAGGTTGCCCCCAGTGATCTTGGTCTTCAGCGCACCCCAAACTTCAGGTTTCTGCTGGAGTGGACAATTTTTAGAGCAGGAATCAGAATTACATTTTTTGTATCTCTAATGAACATTACAGACATATATGACTACATTACAGAACATTCAACATTTAGTTTTTAGGTTTGCTCTTTTTCCTTGGAACAACAGATTCTGGCCATTACAAAGAGCATGATTCTACTTTTAATTGTCTTGATCAAGTGCACACTCTCTTAAATATTAGTAAGCCTATTAAAGCTGGGAATGGCTCATATTATTCCTGCAGGTACGGATAACCCAGAGCAGAGGTGGGGAGGGGTCTATAGTATCTTGCCCACCAGCAATTTGGTCTTTAGAAAAGGAGTGGCAAAGCAGCTGGGCGGCTTCCCCATCACCGCCACATGCATCTGGCCCTGAATTCCAGCACAGCCTTATTTATTTCAATTAGCTCATTAGACCTTTCAAGCCTCCATGCTTATCTCGAAAATAAATATTTGCTGTACAGCAAGTCACACTACCCCGTATTATGTTCTCTGCGTAAAGAAAGTCCTTGCAAAACATACCACAGGGAGCTTGTTGTAAATCTATTGTGAGAATCTTCACTCTGGCTTTGCCTGATTTTATAGGATTAAAGTCTCAGAGTTGATGCTGCATCACTGTGGTGTTTCTGTGGAAATTATTGTATTTCATAATAAAGTGCAAAGCAAACAGAACTCATATCAAACTTGCAGCAGATAAGAATAAGCATTGTCTCAGAATCTCAAGTTCTTTTTTAAGGCATAAGGAGAAATATTTGAGAGTTAGCAACCATGACACTAAGGTGACATCCCTTGTATTGATGTAGTTAATCTGTCAGCAATTCCATCAGCAAACCTATTTTTCAGACCTGTTAACTGTGGTCTGAAAATCAATTTCAGACTTAATCATGGACAAAGGGGCGCATTCCACTGTTCTGCATGCCAGTGATACACATATATCACTTGAAGAATAGACTCCAAAGGTCTCAGACCATGAGAAATTTAATGCTTACAATACTTATGACAGAATATCACCATCATGCTAAAGACTGCAGAAAACCAGACAGAATAGTTGATTCAAATGCAAAATAGTTTGAGCCTCTGTTGAAAATTCCTTGGCCTTTGGCCTTATTGTACAATCCAAGGCATGTAAAAATTGTGCTGGAATTTGCCTCTTGTCATATCTCATTGCTTAATTATTAAACATGTTTGGTATGGTACAGTTGCTCTATAATAAAAGTATGTCATTACCTGAGCAAACAAAATTCCTTGTGCTATTGTCCTTCTAGATATAGGAGATAAGGGCCAGGGCTGCAGCTCCTGGCTGAAGCAGGGCCACACAGCTCTCCAGTGTGATATGGTATCATCTTGGGGCAGTGCTGGCACTCACAGAGCAACCAGGCACTGCATTTTCAACTATTTATTGTTTTCTTTGTAAAAGGAAGAAATCCTGCACCCTTCTGTCCAGCTGGACAGACCAGGGGGAGAAGCCACGACAGTGATCCTTTGGTACTGGCAAATGCCAAAGCCTTTGGAGGAAGGGGCTGGAGATAAAACTGGCAGTGATATCATGTCAGGGCACCAAAATTACAAAGGTTGCTGCACTTCTCAGTACACAGAGGAGAGACAGGTGGGAGGCAGCATCTCTGTTTAGCACCCAAAAACTATACATCCAAGTTAATGGCTTTTCACTTCATTGGTTTTATCATTTTCTGTGCAAGTGCAAAGCAGCCCCTTGAACTAGAAAGGGAGTGAAAGAGGTGTGAGGCTCAAATACTGATGAGTATTTGACAGATGTTCTCTGTTCACCTCTTGGTCCCACTCACAAGGTCTGACCCCCCTCATCTGAATATGCAGCCCAGCACTGGGCCAGACAGTGACTCTGAAGCAGCAAAAGGAAACGCCAGGAATACATAGTGATTTCAGGTCCCTGCAGCATCTTTGCCAAGGTGCCTTTAGCTGCAGGGATAATGAACCCGGATGAGCTGTGCTGTGGTGCAGCAAAGGACTTGACTCAGGGAGCTGCTGAGGTCTGGCAGCACGACTGAGCTGTTTATAAAATGCAGGGTCTCCCTAAACAGAAAATTGTAGTTGGGGACTGCCTGGGAATGTCTGTAGCATGCTTAGTTTTGGATTTGTTCCTGGGTGAGTCTGGGGAGCCAGGTAGACAGCATCCTGGAAAGGGCAGCAAAGTGTGCTGTGGGTACTTCTTCAGATGTGATGCTGCTAATTTATCTTAATCTGTGGTTCATGTTACATGCCAGCCTGCAAACTGGGGCAGTTGAGGTGCAGGCGGACCCTTGCAGCCATGTGAGCGCTTCCCTCCAGTGCGGACCCGATGCTGGCGGCTGGGAGCAGTGACTGTGCCAGTGCCCCAGCCAGCCCTGCCATGCAGTCGGGATCCTGCTCCTGGCTCAGCCCCCTTGAGGCTTCTCCCACTCCCCACAGCCACCGTGGGCACCAGGGTTGCTGTCAGCTGCAGTCATCATAGAGCGAGCGTCCCTCCCCGCTGTCTCAGCTCTGAGCACCGCAGTGCAGATAGGGGTCTGTTCATCTGCTGCAGAGATGGCAAATTTTGGCAGAGGGCAAGGCAGAAAGCTGGAGGGAGCTCTTAGGCTGAGGCCTTATTCATGGATATACAGTTTTTCCAAGGAAGTGAAAAACCTCATACAGGAATTCTACAATTCATATCTCATCTCTAGTGCAAGCTGTGCACAGAAATGCTATTGCTTTATAGCCAAATAATCTAGCTGTATTTTCTAAAATAAAAGACTGAGGCTATTTAAAAAAAAATCTGGAAATTAAGTTCTTTTGAAGCCAACTAACTCAGCACTTGCAAACCTAATAACTATAAAAAAAGAGTTCTGTGCTGAATCGTGGGCCATCCCACCCTATAAAGCTTTTCAGTGAACTGGAAATAATTTCTCTTCAGTGTGTTGACCTCAGGGCTCGAAGGGGGATCCGGCAGCAGCCCCATACAGAAGCCCATGTGGGAAACATTTAATTTCCCAAGATGCTACTCCCACGGTATACATGAAGAGGAATTGCTTCAGACACTGCAAGGTGAGTTTTATGAATCTTGAAACTCTGTCAAAGTAGGGTGAAATACAAACAACCAGATAATTAAATAAATGTGTCTTCTCTCTCCTTCATCATGCACAAGCTGGAGGATAGAATGGACAAAAATAAAGGTCCTATAGAAAAAAGCTGATGTAAAAGCCTAGTTGAGAAGGTCCTTTAGTTTTACTGAAGAATCTCTTGTCCAACTAAAGGTCTGTGTAAGGCCTGGCTGTGTTTGCTGTATACGGGAGTCCTCTTTTTGCAGGGGGAGAGGCTCTAATTTGATTTGCCTGGAGTGTCAGCACACAGGCTGCTCCATTCCACAGCCTGAGACACTCTCCTGCCTCCTGTGCAAATACAGTATCTCTTGGATTCATCTGTGACCTCTTGAGATGTTCTTTACCACTCATGCTTTGCTTGTCCCTATCCCAGGAGGAAACCTGGAGTTTTCCCATTGTGAATTAAATTAATGAGAAAAGAATCTAGGGAGAATTGGCTATGCTTTGGCTGATTACCTTTAGTTATCCTACTAGCCATGTTGGGGTTCAGCATTACTGAAAGAATGAACAATAATCTAATTAATATGCTTACTGTATTAGAAAATAATCTAAAGATGTATTCAGCTTGTCGCAGCATTCACTTTTAAATTTTTTACACAGCAGTAACATTAAAACAGCCAGATTTTCAGCCCTGCAAACTGTGGATAATGAATTTCTTTCATTCCAAACAATTTACTCCCCTGTGTATTTAAACACTTAACCAGATCAGTTGTATATGTACCGATGCATGCTCTGACGTGCAGAGCAATGGAAAAAATGAGCAATCAGTGCAACAGTAATGATTATTTTCTCGGTAAATGTTTTTTTTTCTTAAAATGATAGAAAAAAAGTCACATATTTTTCAGTCACAAGTGAGCACTGTTTACACAACCAACATGAATAATGATAACAAGTATATTCCCTCCTGCCCTCACTCTCTTTGGATGCTATCCAGTGTTGACTGAAGTCAGGGAGAGCTCACTGTTGACTTCTCTGGAGCAAGATGGGATTTTCTTCCTGCAGTTGCATTCCCCTCAAATGAGCATAGCTCTGGAAATGCAGTGTGGATGGAAAAGTCCCATGGAGAAGGCAGAGTTCACTGTAATCACAGTTAGTAGGGTTACCCTCCAGGGCCCAAAACAAGGTCAAAGTTGGGAGGGAGGGGAAAAAAGAAGTTTTAAAATAAAGGTTTGCATCCTTTTTTCCCCTGCCATTCTAGTTTCTGAGGCATTTAGCTATATTTGGTTGTATTTTTAGGCTCTGTTCCAGAAGCAGATTGAAGAATGAAAAGCTTTGTGAAATGAAAGTTAGGATTTCCGCATGATCACTTCACTTGAAAAACTAATGTTCAGAAAGAAATGCCCCACCCTGCCACACTTCTTAAAATACAAATATTTTGTACAAATGCAATCAGGTCTCAAGAATATAATTCTCTACTTTTTAAATTTGATATCCCAGCACAGAAATGGTGACGTAAGGAGCCTGTCCTTTCATCGGGGGTTGATTTTCATTTCTTTTACAAACTTGTGTGGGATGAGACTTTTCACTTACAATGTACATAAACAGTTTTTCAAAGCAACTCCCAGAAATGCAGTTAAGCATTCCAGCAAAATGGAATTTAGGAGAGAGCTTTCTGCCCTTCAGAGAAACAAAAAGGAGCGGGGCTTGGTCTGTGGGGATGGGATTCACCCTGGACGAGGGGTGATGTGGACTTGAAACAGGCCCAGGTTGTCAGCCTTTGACTGTAGTGGCAGCTCTGCCTGACTAAATAAGAGCTCACATGAACTTTTCATTTGTGCACCCGTAAGGGAAGAGATTTGGCTTTGGCTGCCAGCTTCTTCAGTCCTTCTGGCTCTCTGGGGTGGTTCCTCTAGATTTCAAAGCATATCAGCTATTCAGGCAGTTGTAAAAACAGTGTGGGTTGATGAGAGTCACTCCCCACTAGGTGACCCCTGGAAAACCTGCTCAGTCAAGGGCAAGAATTTCTATCCCATTTTGGCTGGAGAGAGATTAAATCATTAGACTTTTTCCCATCATCAGCATCCTCGCTGTGGAAACACGGCGGTCAATTTTTATTGTGGTTCGGCAAGGCTGTCCTCAGCCTGTGTATTTCCTGCTTGGCATCCCCCTTCCTTGCTTTTAAAATTCATTACGGGTAATTTGTTGTGAAAGAGACTATTGAGTCTGTATGTTTTGACCACCCAGGTCTATACATTCCTGTTGTCGGATCTATATACTTCTGCCATAACAAAAGCACTGGAGAGCAGAGCATATGATAAAGTGCTCCTAAGGAGATCACTGAATCTTAATCTTTGCCTTACACCCTGTTTAGTACCATATCTTCTGAAGCTGTGCAGATATCGGTGCAGCTGTATATTTTCAGCATATGCCACTGCAAAATAAATTATTCAGGATTGTTAGATTACTTATAAATGACACCAATCAATTAACACCACAGCCGGCAGTCTTTGGGGCTTTAGTCACAGGCCAGTATGGTACAGCTCTCGACTCCACGTTTCCCAGTCTGAAGGATTATGGTAATGACATCTTATTTTTATTGAATTTTTAATTGATGAGTAATATCTCTGGACTTGCTGTGCTAACATTAGGTCTAGGGAGAATTAATCTCTTGAAGGAGAACATGATACAAGTAGAGCTGCCCTTCTGCAAACAAAACCCCCATTTACGTGTGGTACCAAGCAACCACGTGAGTTTGCTGCTGTCAGTTGTCAGAGTCTTTCACAATCCCTTGCACTGAAGATTTGTCCCTTTTCTTTATTGGGGCTGCACAGGCCTTTGCAGAGGCCACACATCGACATGCACGTCAGTGCTGTCCTGTAACAAGGTGAAAAAAGTAGGGTGGTTCCAGGTCATGCGAAACGAAGTGAGCAGCAGCCTGTATTGATCCCTGGGCCAAAGATGCCATGTTTCTGTTTGCAGGTTGGAAAAGCCTCAGGTCTCCCTCTTCTGCATCACTGATATCTCCAGTGTTTCCACTGGTGCTACCAGCAAGGCCACAGGATAGCAAAGTCTGCAACCCTCTTAGAAAGGAACAAACCCTACTGGTGGCTACGAAGCCACAGAGCCATGACATCAAATATTTGTTTCCCTTTGTTGAAGCCAAAAAAATAGGGTCCCTTCTTCCTTCCAAAATACCCAGCCACTGAGCAGATTGTGCTGGTGCGTGCTCTTGGTGTGGGTACAGGATGACCCAGACAGAGAGCTGTGCCTAAATACTGGCAAAGAATAACGCAGCTGATCATTGTTTTCCATGTTGCTTTAAGGAGCAGTAAGGTTTCACAATGAGGGATAAATACTATTATCATGCATTAAATGTGTGGTTTAAGGACAGAGACTAGTGTAATACTAGTCAAGACAGGTTGAACATGTCATTGAACTGCTTGAGTGTTTTATATTTCCATCTTCCTTGTAGCCCTATGAGCTAAAATCAGGCTGTCCAGAGTCCAGTTGAATTAACTTCATGAAGTCCCTGAGAATAGTTTAAAAACATATATATATTGTGTGCTGACATGAATTGATTCATTAAAGATGAGGGTAGAGTCTGAACTGGAAGGTGCAGTGAAGATGATGATGAATTTTAATGTGGCCAGTGGCTACTGTTCAGCAGATATGAAATTGGAAATCAATGCTAGCTATTAAATACAAATGGATGCGTTACATCTGAAGCAGTCTTCCATTCCCAGTCTTTCAGCATGCTAGGGGAATGCTGGAGTGAAGGAAGAAAGCCCAGCCTTTCAAGGAAGGGTCTGCCAGCACTGCTGTCTGTACTTTCTGTTCATAGCTGGGGTACATCTCACCCTCTGTGAAATGGATCCAAATGCTCCCAACTCCCACGTGCTTGATGTGGTGACTCTTCTAGGTCTAAGCCTTGGTCTCTCTGTCTGGGAGCTGCATGATTGCATCTGAACAGAAACTCATACGTATTTCTAGACCTCATGGTCAGAAAGAAAATCTTTTGAAGGGTAATGAGTGTGTAACGGATGCAGTGATGCCTGAGCTCACTGGAACCTGAAGGCTAGCCCAAGGCAAATCAGAGTGCAAACTCTAAAAGCCATGAGTGACTGCTCTACAGCTGGAAGGGGCTGCTGGAGGAGTGTGGCATCTTAGGCCGCCCTATCCTGGCCCATGAAAATGCTGTTGGATGGTCCCCTAGCTTCTAGTATGGTGCCTAGAGTGGGTGGTGGGGTAAGTCTCTGCCTGTCAGGGAAGAAAACTCCCCTGTCAATGCAGCTTCATGTAGCAGTGGAGACACCACGTTCTTGGGGCAGCAAAGAAAGCCTTGGGGAACTCTGCGTTGTATTTTGCCTAGGGCATCAATTTGCTGTAATCCAGCTGTGCTCCCGTATAATGCAGAGACAAAGTGTTTAAGCCTCCTAAGTAGTCTCTGTTGCTTTCTACCATCCCTCTTTTCAACACACATGGATGACAGAAATCACTTCACTTTGTTTCTTTGTTATAACATATTGAATGTAAAAAATAGAGACCAAAGTGTCTCCTTCACCAACAGCAAAGTAATAAGGAAATAAGCATCCCAATCTCATTTAAATATTTGCTGTCTCTGTTGACACTGGAACATAGAACTAAGTCCCTAATTAAATGAGAAAACAACAAACACAGCTAGCAAACTATTAGTTTTCATAGAGTGTATAACAAATTAAGCACCATACTCTAAACGTTCACCCTCTAGATCTCTTAAGCTGTAATAAGTGAAGTTTAACACGTCCTTTATGAAAAAAGGAGACAAGCCCTAGGATGTGGGCGAGATGGATTTGTGGCATCTGTGCACTGGATACAAACACAAATTCTCCTGTGTGAGCATGATAGTGGTATTGGTGTAATAGCTCATTCCATAGACAAGTCCCAGTCAGCACAGCTGGTCCGTAGAGTCGAACGGGACAGTCCACATAATGCCAGCCCTAGTAAGGAGGGACAGAAACACATCAGCTATGCTACCTTATTTTTTTCTCTGTGTCAGAACTTGTCTGACTCCTGAGAAGCATCTCCCATTATGTATTTGAATTTAACCAGCAATGGTTCCCATATGATGGCATTTTCTCATTTCCATGTCCGTCCTTGACCTGCGCTGGCACCATGTACCTATCTCTCCTTGGCTAATGTGTACAAATTTAGCCAGTAAGATGAAGTATAAGTGATTTTCAGCCATTTTGGCTGAAATTTTTATGATATGAGAGGAAGATTTCTGTTTGAAGTTTATTGGGGCTGGTGATCAAAAGGTGGGGGAGGGCAGAAGTGTTGCTAAAGCATTTGAAGGAAGCATCCATTTTATGAATGTCTGAGATTTTGTTTTAATTGATATTTGACATTTCAGCCAAGTCTGAAACCTTCAGGATTTAATTGCAGTAAAATCAATGGTACACCAGAAGTAATGAGGTGTGCCTGAATCATCCTGAAATAGATATAATTGCTGTATAACTCACCCAGTAGGTCCCAGTTTCCCCAGCCACAGTCAGTATCTCATTGTTTTCCATGAGAAAAGATGTCAGGAGCCAGTGGGATAGGGCTTCATCAGTCAGGTACTCTTGTTGCCTATTTCACTTTTGAGTGTCACATAACAAACATCATTTGAGAAGATGAAAGGGTGCTGGAAGAAGTGATGGCTTGCTGGCACCCTCAGGGTGCTTAACACACGAGTGGTGGGGAAGATGAGTGTGGAAGTGTGATGCCAGGCTGGAGCAAGCACTGGTGCAGAGAACTTTGTTCAGCTGGGAGGTCTGGGTAGATATTAATGGTGTTCTTATTAGAAATGAGTTTTGATTTTCACTGCAGTACAGAAGAATCCCTGCTACAGGCCCAGATAAAATGCTTCATGAATTATCAGCTGTCATCTACTGGAGTCACAGCTCTGAGCCTGGCACTTCATAGAAATAAGGGACAACAAGGTACTTGGCCAGCAGAGCTATGAAAGCTACTGTGACCAAGGAGTCTGTCCTCCTAAGGGACTCCGTGGTACATCCATCCCTGCTCAGGATTTCTTGCTGTCTGATCACTTCTTCCTTTCTTTCTCCTGGAGAGAAACATTCCTAAGATGTGATGAGTCCAGGCTGGATGTCTTCTGCTGCCTGAGGATGCTTGACTCCACACATCCTCTGCTGGAGACCAGCAAGACATCAGGTTTCAACTTATTTTACTGCACTGCCTTCTCTACTGCAGGGGTTTCCTTATATGCAGAGTAGCTGTGCCCTAATTAAGGGCACTCAGCTGGGAAGGCAGGATATGCAGCCTGAAGGTAGGATTTGATGTGGATCTTCCTGCTGTAGCCTCCTTAGCCCCTCAGTGTTACATTAGATTGTGGATGAAACTTGTTTTTGAAAGAAAAATAATTTGATAATTTAAGCCTTTCTTTCTTCCTTTCTTTTTTTTTTTTTTAAACAAATAGACCATGTGCAAGCCCAGGGAGACGTAATGGGGATACACAGTCATCTGGACTTCTACTAAAAATAATACAAGATAAATTTAGCTAATGAGTTCAGTGTGTATATGTCTTAATAGCCTTCCCCTGCTAGTCTTATACTGGCTCCTATCGTACATCAGTGCTTCTTTCAACACATGTAAATAATACACAGAGCACAATTTCAATTCCCACAGAAAGCAACTTACATTTAGTTACAAACAGAAATAAGTGCAGCAGCAATTGCATAGATCCATTCAGGAAGTGTATCAAAAGTTGGGCCAAATTCTGCATCTTTTGCTCACAAAAATAATCCCTACTGACTTCCTAATGTCACTGTGATAAACAGGGTTAGATTTTCTGAAAGATCTCTATGTTGCAATATATTTCATATTAGCTCCCAATGCCAAAGGCATTTTTAAAATCATCCATATGCCTAGCTAAAGCATGGTGGATGGGTTCCTACATTAATAGAGAACATAACCAATCAATTAATATAAAGACTCTCTCTCCATAATCACCTGTTGTAGTCATACATCTAACTCCAGTGCTGCAAATGCAAAACTTTTTAAATAGCCTATTATTTGTCCACGAGGTGAAGATTTTAATGCAAGTACCCTGTATTTGTCAGTGTAATTTACACGAGCAGCTTGTCTAAAGTTCTCAACACTGGATAAAAATGTGAGATGTAAGTTTAACAATACTATATGCCTCTGTGTGGTGAGCGGGGCCCTCTACTTGGACTTTATTTAGTCTGGCCATTCCTATGTTGCTCCAAGAAGCAGAGTGCAGTGTGTTACACAAGGCCATGTGCAATGTCTGCTCCTTGCAGTGGGCGTCTTAATTCACAGGTGTCATTGAGCACCACCACGTAACAACAGTCCCCACTCCACAACAGTTACCGCTGATTTAAACCAAAGCTTATACTGTGGTCATGTTTGCAAGTTGCACTTGTGAAAATGTGTGAAGAAAATAATTTTCAGGCAGGCCTTCTTGAATATTGGTGTCCAAAGTGACAAAGGTACCAATAATACCATAAAGCTTTGTTTCTGCCTTGAGATCTAAGTGACTGGACTGTGGTATGTTCCCTTTCTTGTCACAGGACCATTATTATTTTGTTTCACTCTGTTCTCTGTTTCTATGATGATACCCCACTTCCTCATCAGAGAATCAGTTAGGAATGAGCTCATTGGGGTAATGGGTGAGGAACAGGTGTTTGCTGTCTGATTCTTTGCAACAGCATGGCTTCTTCCAAAGTATTTTTATCTGGACAAAGCACTGTATACAATTTACTGGTGGAAAGGGGCTTTTAGTATGAAAGTATGAAGCAGAAGTGGTGTATGCCTCTCTCCTTCACCTCGGTCTTAATCTACATCTTCAAGGTTTGATCTCATCCACATGAAGGCGGTTCTGTTGACTTTAGTGGGATTAAGTATTAGAAATGTGCAGAGGGAATGATATAAGAAAGTACTTTGTAGCTAGTCTGCATGGAATGAATTGGAAATACCAGGTGCAAGTTCAGGGAGAAGAAAGATGCAGATGTTGCATTTTCTTCATTTAGAAACAGGCTTCCAAAAATCAATATTCTTTATACATAGTCCTGAAATATGCTGCCTAAGGTGACTTGGACACCACAGTGATGTGTGTCCTCAAAATCAGATCAATACAAACACCTGCTCCAAAGGTCTACCTCAGTCATAACAAGTATAACTCCTGACTCCTCAGGACGTGGGCAGCTCCTGCAGAAAGTAAGCACAGACATATCCTGCAATCAGGTTTGCTTATTGGGAATAACATTTCAGGTACAGTTTGCCTGCTAACCCACTCATTGTAGGAAGTTCTGTGAAGATCAGACCTGCTTGTAAGAAGTAGAAAATATATGCTTAATGCAGCAAACTTCGATGATAAACATACGCTATATTGCTTCATTCAAATGTATATGCTTGTTCTTTTTCTCCTCAAAACCTAAATTTGTTGTGTAGGCATGTATAACAAATATAAAAATTTAATAGGGTGACTTTTCTAGTACCTCTTCTTTTCTAATGTGACCTTACAAAATTTTCAAATTGAAAAATGATGGGAAGCAGTGAGGCAGAGTTTTCAGATTAACTGTTATAAGGGCAATGGAAAATTTCTAAGGCATTCCCAAAAATGTTTCCATGTTCAAGTGTATGTTGTACCAGAACATTTACCATTTTATGACATTCTTACTCATGTTTTTCACCAGTTTTCCTGCGAAACCCACTTAGAGCTAGATTTGCTATACCTGCAGAAATTATGGAGACTGAACCTGCAGGAGGACACTCGTGTTAAGCCTTTCTGGCCTCTTGTGTTTTGGGTGAGGTGGACTAATACAGATATTCTCATCTTCCTATGTCAAAGAAAGAAAAATATGCTAGAAATTCACATATGTGACACAATCATCAGAGAGAAGTACAGAAAGAATTTCAAAATTCGCCCCCAGTCCCATCTGGAAACACACAAATCTCAGTTATTTCTATAGTACTGCATCCTTTTTAAAAACTCTTTACATCTGAACTCAATTAAAACCAAATCTGATCAGAGTAATCAGTTCAAAGGCAAGATTACTTTACCATCAGTTATATTTATGAACACTGATTAGAAATGTACTGTGTATGCTAGGGATCTCTTTTCAGATAAATGTTTGCTTTCTTTAATTCAGACCTTTAATTCAAGGTATTTGCACTAGCAGCATACTGTGCACTGACATTCCCACACTAGCAAACTCCAGGCCTTGGTACTGGAGGGAATGTCTGTTTAAAAGGAGACCATATCTGTTAAACAGTATGGTTTTAGATGCTTGCGGTTTTTTGAGGGGGTGGTGAAATTGCACGTCCAAAAGCACCATTCAAATGCAGCATGATGCCACCTAATATTTTCATACAATACATCAGCAAGATGGTATAGTTTGAAAGGAGTATCTGTAACCCTAAAGTCATTTTGCTCTCAGGAACTAAGGCAAATGCATTTGTTTTTCTAAAACAGTCACTCTTAATGAGCCTGTGAAGAAGCTGTTTCTGAGAGGAGCATATTCGAGTGCAGCACTATTATTCCTAACAAATGGGTCATATTGCATCATCAACACAAAACAATGAAAGTAAAGAAGCAGGACCGTAATTTGCTCTCTCGCATGCTGGTATAACCCCACTAGATCTGATCTTTGGGCATGCCCAAGCTGAGCAGAGATGTCTTGGAAAAAGCCAGTTATAGCCTGGAGGCTGCTCTGCTCTCCTGAGGAATGGGTGTCCCACTGGACTGTACAACAGATGGATGGAGCACCACTGGCTTGGCCACCTCTCTATCTGCCTTTGCTCTTCCAGTGTGCCAAGGGGTACATGGCAGCTTGGTGCTGGATGGGAGCTCCCCAGGGAGAGGGCATCCAGCTCAGGAGACTGGCTGTTTCCCACCTCCCTTTGTACTGTGGGGCTGAGGCAAAGCAGGGAAGCAAACATTGAATCAGACAGAATCACTCCCCTTTCCTGGCATAGAACAGCTGCCAAAGCCCATCGTTTCTTATGCCTGTTGAAAAATAAGAAAGAAATCAGTATAATTTGGTAGAGTTTGGAGAAAGATGCCTTTCTTCTCTCTTCAAATACTACAGTGGTCTGTGTCCTGATGGACCTTTGCAGTATTAACATTTTTAAAACGTGTTTTTTTAATTAAAAGGGGCTGGAAAAAATTTCCATTCTTGGTCCTGGATTGAGCACTTTGATTCAAACTGTGCTCTCAGTGAGGTTTCCCGCAAAACGTTTGACAAAGTGTGGAGCTAATTCAGATTTCCATGCAGAGAATTAAGATCAAGATCTGCCCTTGACATTTGAGCCTTCCTCCAGTATAGATCAGAGGTTCTGACACTAATCCATCTTTAAGACTAGAATCTCATTCTATTTTTGCTATCAAAAAACCCTCTCCTGTGCTCTTTTTAGCAACTCTTCAACTTTATGCTTGTGAATTACCTGTAGAGTAAAAAAGTAAAACTAGTAACTAAAATAGCAGGAACATAATGTACTAAGCATCATCATCTGAGCGGTTCCTTCCCCCACGTGCCAGCTTGTTCTCAAGTATTAAATCACATCCTGAAGTCTGCTCTACAAAGGAGCACCTGAGGAAAGCAGCTGTAGTACGCTAGGGCCAGTTACATCCCGATGTGTATATTCACAACTGTGACGGATGAGGGTGAGAAAGCTACGTGGGTAGGGAAGTAATTGGAAGTAATCACAAAACAGGCTTGCATAAGTGAAATGATGCATACAAGTAGTCTTTGGAGATTAAAGATATTTGGGTTGGGAGAGGAGCTTTAATTGGAATTGACCTTGTAAAACATGTTCCCTTATGTTCAGGATTATAAGCATGGGTGGGCCGGCTGATCTATTTAAAGATGCCTGGTTCACATTAACCACCCAGGTTTTAGAGACGGTTGTTAGATGCTTGGTATCACAGAGAACAAATGACCGTGTTTGAATATTGATCCAGCTTACTCACAGTTAATGGAAACAAGTGCAGATGTTTGGTGTAGCACCTCAGATAGCACTATCATGCAATACTTTGACATAAGAAAACAGTTTCCTTCAGGAATATAAAACAGTAATAATCTAACTGCTTCTTCTAGGACAACAGATTTCCACTTGCTGATCTCTAGATAGATTTTTATCTGGAACAGACGTTAGAGAAAAAGATCTAATAAGTCCAGAGATTGTTCCTGGAAGATTTGGTCAAAATGAGTTCCTTTGACTGTAACACAGATCTAAATGTAATGGGACCTACAATAACAGACTACTTTGCTCAGGAAAGCTGTGCATAAAAAAAACGCTGTATCTTTTCGCACTCTGCGTGGCGGCATGTGAAGGGTGGGGCTGGAAAGGGGCAAAGCAGATTTTTATGAGGAAGTCTTGGGCTGCACTTTGCAGGATGTAGTTGCACTGAGTGCCCCTCTCTGATTTTCTTTTGACCTCTAAAATAGCACACACCAATTGTCAGTGAAACAGCCCAAATTCTCACCTCTCTTAAAGGAAGAGTGTGAATATTGGATGTTTTGAATTTGCAGATTTTTAGTTATGTATCCCTGATGTAGGCTGGTAGGCTCTTTTTTTTTTTTCTTTAATTAATTTCTTTGGTAAATACCGAGACCCAGTAATCCACTGTTTGCCTTTGTAGGTACTGTTTCAAAGTTTGCTCCCTGGGCTGTTCCCTCCATCTGCTGTGCCCCTGTCGCTACTGTGAGGCCCTGGGAGCCTGGTGCTTCACAAGGGGTGGGTACTGCCAGTGGGAAATAGGGTTGAGACCAAGCTCTGGCTCCACAGACAAGGAAATAGGACAGTGAAACACCTCTGTCTGAGCTGAAAGCTTGCTTCAAGAAAAGGCCCTTGAGCAAGCTCCTGCCCCTGTGCAAGCTTCAGGGCTTCTCTGATTATTATCATGTGTTTTTAAGTGTCCACATTAAATCTGTAGCTAAATTGCGTAGAATTCAGAAGTGTAAAGAAACTGTAGTCCTTCTCAGGCAAGGTCCTTATAGTGTGTGAATACACAAAATGCCTTTAACATGTCTGAGAATTGATGACTGAAACTTGTGCTGATGAAAACTCAGGTTTTAGCAAAATGAAGTTTTTCTCAGAAATAGTTTGCTTTCCTCTACATTATATATGAAAAGGTATTCCGCCCGTTCTTATCTCATTGCCAAAATTGAGAACTTTGTTTTCTGCCAAAAAACAAGTTTCCTGTAAGGAAACTCTTTCTTACCCCTGCATTCAGTTTCTGACTGGCTTTATGTGTATAACATTCGTCACTGTAGTGTCTGGGTGTAGCACCACACTTCCAGGAAACCAAACCAAATTCACATTTGACACAAATGACTCAGAAACTTATATCAGAGTAATATATTAAAGCATGCTGTCTGTGTAAGAAATGGGAATTGTTAAAAATATTTTTAAAGAAATAGTCTCTGATCTTTTTCTTCCTGCAGCCTCAGACTCCCTTAAAATCTTTTGACATGCCTCAATTTTTTTTCAAACAATCTTCTATTGCTAAGTTCTGCACAGGCTTTCCGAGTGGATGCTGTCCAGAAATCCTATTACAATAAATTTACTGTATTAAAAAATCTGAGGAGGAAATAAGATATGGTCATATTATTAAGTCTGACTGTTCACCACTGCCAGTTTTTCATCCAGCCCTTTGTTTATTGTCATCTTATCTTGCACTTAATCTCATTTAAAGCATAGGTGCTTTAGTACAAAGACCTTCCATTTTCTTTGAGTGCCTTCTGCATATATGATACCACATTTAAAGCACATATTCTATGTATTTAAAGTGCTTTCCACATCTATGATGCTGTAGAAGTAAATTGTTACAAAAGCTTAAGAGTTGTAAGCCTAACCAAAATGTATTTCTGAGGCTCTCAGTCTCCTTTGTCATAAATAGCAGGGCCAGACTTCCTGTATTTTAGGAGAGATCAAATACCATATTTATCTAGAAATCCCGCTTAAAGGAATGGATTAGATACTAGCAAATCTGAATAAGAAATCAGCAGTATACTAGAGTGCATATCCCTAAACAAATCTTAAGGATCACTTGTTTTAACTGGAATTATCTTGGGATCTCTAATATCTATTTGGAAGGCCATCATTTGGAGTCTTCCAGGTTGACAGTCCACTCAGAGGACGCACCATGAGAGCAGCTCTGCCCAGACCAGCAGTGCAGGGTCAGCGCTGACCTGGAGGCAAAGTGCTGCTGGGATACTTCAATTTACAGCCTTGAGGCCTGGACACAGGGTTGCACTGACTGAGCTGTGCAGCCACAGCCAAAGGGAATGCAACCACCATGGCAGCCAGCTGGCCTCAATTTTTTGACACAGTCCTGGCTGTCCACATCATTGCAGCTCCAAGTGGGAAAAAAAAATGTGCGATTTAAATACCTGGCTGCAGAAATACAGAAAAAACATATTATTAGCGATGGATTTCATTTTGCCTTTGGGGAAGGAGGCAACACAGAAGTTCTGTTCCAAACACATCCTCCTTCCCTTGTTATCTAGAAGACTATTGGGCAAACCAGAGTGAAGTGGACTCTCCAGACGAGTCCTGTGCTGATGGTTAGTGTGGTGGTGGTGGTCGTCGTCTTTTCACTTACTGGATGGCAGCTGTTCAGCAAACCATTAAGTGCTTCAGCATTTTTTGAGACGTTTTCTGCTGCATCAGGTTCGTGCCACCTAGTGGTGATAGTCCCACCGTGCCGAGTCCCATCGGCAGACACCAGACAGTAGTTTTCACATCCCTTAATGAAAACCAAAAATAATCAGAGTATACTTTCAAATAAAAAAGCACAATGTCCTAGGTTATTAAGCAGTACACTGGATGCTCTGTAAGTTTTGTCTTTCATCTCCAAACCACACATCAGCCCTTAGAAGACTGCAGATGATATCCTGGACTTTGGTGAAAGAAAATGCCAAAGGCATGTGTTAACATCTGGAAATTTGCCTGCCCACTCCAGCTGGCTCTGACTGGGTCTTGAAGCCAGAGGCAATGCAGTAACAAAACAGAAGAATGGAGAAGTGCTTCACTCCGGCAGTTCTCACCATTGCCACTTCTGCAACTGCCGAAGTCATCACACAGTTGTCAACAGTGTCTGCATTGCCTAGAAGCCCTGAAAAGTATATCTGAGAAAATAAATGTTTCTAAACAGCTTTATTTAACTGATCTTGTCTTTCACTTTGATTTTATGATTATTGTCTAAACATAACGTGGAATAGATTAGCTTAACAACCAGTTGTCAGCAAACCTGCAGTAAATTTTAAATTAAAATTCCTACATTTGTCTTTGTTCAATGATACTTTCAGCCTTGCTTATGCAAAGTACTTTTGAAGACTTGTCATCTTTTTGGTTGGACAATTTAATTTAGGGAGGGAGAAAAATAAATACAATGTCTATCCACATTACCGAATTGGAGCTGTACCAGGAATGAATCTGGACCAGCAGATTTATTGACCAAAACACAACAGAAGAAACTTTTTACTTCAATCTTTCTGCACTGATCAAGTGACAGAACAGACTGCAGTTTTAATGAATAGATTGCAGTGGAAAATTTCTAGTATTGTGCATTCATGTATGGTTTAATGGATTCAGGCCAATACTGAAAAGAAAGTCAGCACTCAAGTCTTCAGAGAAACTGTCATATCATAAAATCTGCATTGTTCCCACTCAGAGATCAAAGATTTTACTTGCCCTGGTGAGGAAGCAGGAAGGAATCTGAAACCCTGAGTTGCTTCACTTCTCGGGAACACAGGACAATGTGGTGCTTCTGCCACTCTTTTCTGGAAACTGTTAGATTAGCTTTAAATTAATAGTGAGAGCCTCTGTGAATTCCAAAGTTAGAAACTGTTGAGAAAAGCTCCTGTTAATATGTAACCTTTACTCTGGTTCCTCAGTAGTTGTCTGTGTCCTCCTGCTGTCTGTGTGGTGTGTGGTCCCTGGTCTTGTTCCCTGCCATACATCCTTCTTCCAACAAGTCTTTCTGCCATTGAAATTACCCAGGAAGAAAACAGAACTTCTGAGTGTTACAGAAATGCTACTATGCCAATAAAGGCTTTTAGGGATTTAATTGGTGTTCCTTAAATAACCCTGTTCAAAAGACAATGAGAACTATGAGAGATGAGGCATGGATCTCAATGAATGTAAAAAATGGATTAGAGAAGCATCATTTGTTGAGGATTAAATATTTTATAGACAGAAGAATTGTGAGAAATACGGCTCCTTTAAGCTGTCTTAATACATGCTATCAGTGTTCAATGAGTGTCAGAGGTGGATGGTGCAAATGCAGATGTAAATTAGGAGGAAAATCATCTGGAAGAACTGCTGCATTAGAGTTACATTTTAAATTTAAAGTCAAGACAGATGGAGCATGCTATGATAGAAACCAACAGAAGATCTTTAACAGCAAATTGTTTATTTGAGGATGACTATGTCTGGGTGGGAGCAGAAAAAAAATCAAACATTAAATCTCAATTTTTTATAACTTTGAAAATGCAACAAACTTCACAGAGGCTGCCAGCATGGCCCACACTTAAAGAAAAGACCCAGAATGGAGAGAAAACAAAAAAATACCCATTTTATAAAGTAAAGAACAACATATTAGTTGTCACAATGGAATCAAGCTGGATTAACTTTTTGGATCCTATTGCTAGTGTTCAATTAACATGTCAAGTTAATTCTTCAATTAACAAGTCAAGATTTTCAAACTTCTTTCCGGTATTACTTTTTATAAAGTCCTATTTCTGGTAAGACCAAAGCAGACTGAGACTCTCCTGTCTTTCAGTTGGAAAATTTAGGTGGGTTTTTTTCATCAGGTGATTCCCTATGAAATACTAAATTTTCAAATATTTCCACATTATATTGTATCCACCACAGAAAATATTCTGTGGGAAGTTAATGCCCCACTGCAAGCAATGTTTTGCCCTGGACCCTTTTTTCCAAAGTTTTCTGCTTGCCTTGGTGGCCCCAACAGTTGCAAATGGGTGTTAATTGGTCACAGAGGGCCCGTATTTAGTATGCTGCTACACTGGACACTGTGCAGTCAGGGAGGTATTTACCCATTAAAAAAAAATTATGACCACTGGTATATTGTGAAAATGTTAACCTTTCTTTTTTGTATGTACAAATCCAAATCCAAATGGAAACTTCCAGCATCAGTAAGCCACAAGAATGAGGGCTTTTCAACATACTTCTATTTTAAAATATATATTTCAAAATCTATGTACTACTCACACGGCTTCTTTCCTGCAACTTTACATCCTGGTGGGGATGAAGAACTGCTTTGTTCTGCTGAGAGTATTTTAACTTGGCTATGCAAGTAGAAGTGGTGGAACACCTGCCTAAACTAACCTTTAAAAACAATTTAGTACTGCCACTGTTGGTTTTAATTCACTGTGACAATGCTCTTTAGGTTAATGCTTTCACCATCCTTCTTTTCAGAACAGGATGGTTCTTCTTTCTCTTGAGGTCATCAGGAATGTTCTTGCTTACATTAGCAGGACTTTCAGGACATGACAGTTACAACTTTATCTCCTCACCCAATATTGTAATTAAGGGATGGATTTTGACAGCTCATTGCAAGTAATAATGTTGAGACTCAGCTCATCTATTTGCAGGTAGGGAGGTATATATTTCAATCACAAATCCTTTTGCTGCCATTCCAGATTAAAAAACAGTGAAGTTTATTTAGATTTTATCTGGGACAGTCAATCTACTTGAGAAAAAGCTTCACCAAATTCACGACTACAGAATGAAGTAGCTCCATGAATGACATCAAACCACTGCTCTCATGGGCCAGGTTCAAGCCACTGACTAGAACATAAAAGGTTACAATGCATATTCCTTTTTAGATCTCTTAGCAGAGGTGATCAGCCAATGACCCTATGTCTAGATTTGGCCTGCAAAGCAGTTAATCTAGTCTATGGGAAAAAAAGAGCTACCATCGGCAGACTGTACCTTTGAGGTTGCTCCATGAGTTTCAGTGGGAGCCACTTATGAGAGAGAAATTGCAGGATTTTGTTCCAGGTAGTGTCACAGAAAGAAAAAGCCTAATGAAACTATCTTTGGAAGTGTACCACAGCAAGTCAGGTATTTTGAAATGAATCCAAAGTATCGTATTTAATTGCATATATTTTCTAAAAGCTGTTAAGTACTGAAAGCTTTGGTTTATCTGAAGTTGAAAAGGCATCCAAGAGTAAATTGATTGAAACTTGACTTTTTGGTACTGAGATTCAGCAGCTGTGATAAGGACCAGGTTGCTAGTTAGGTGGCATTTTCATTTCCAACAGTACTGGTAACTTTAGATTTTAATACAGATTGAAAGAAAATACTAGAAAGCACCATGAATCATGTTTGTGCAGAGCAGCTGTAAAAACTGTGCCTATTTTATAAAGGTCCTGAGAGCACCCGACAGCACGAGGTCTGGCTGCCAGGGCTTGGGGACAATGCAGGATCAGTGCAGCCAAGGCAGAGGTCCCCAGGCAGTGCCACGGGGAGGCTACAGCCGGGATCCAGCCCTGTCCTTGGGGAGCTGCTCCCAGTCCAGTCTTCACCTGAGGGACAGTGCTGCTTCCTGGCCTCAGCCCATGCCCATATGGTCAGTTATTTTAGCTGGGAAAGAGTAGAGTCAGGAACAACTGCACAGGTCTTGCATTTGGCAAATCCCATTAGCAAGTCCACATAGAGCAACAGGGACCACTGGGCCTTTCCCTGGAACCACCAGGGGTAGAGCCAGGCTCAGCCTGTAACTCCACACTTGCATTCCCTGCAGCCAACACAAAGACTGATGCTGTCTTCAGACAGAGATGATTAAAGCACTCCAGTAACACCCTCAGCTTTTTCAGTTTCCCTGGTGGGCATTATGGAGGAAATAATTTTTTTAAGAAACTCGATATATGTGTGTCACAGTGATGTCATATCTGCCTTAGAAGGGACTTCAACTGCTGTTTACACAAGACTATTAGAATGGTGTCCTGGGGGGCTGCAGATGGGGAAGGAGGTAGAAAACAGCTGCACTGGTAAATATTAAGATTTCTTTGTGCTTATATGTATGTCAGACAGCAGTGAAGCTCAGACAATTACAAAATTTCAGTTCTAGTAAGGACATGCTGACAAGATCATTACGATTTGATTTGTGTGGCACTGGATCATCTACCAGTCCAAATGAATGGGGCAGGAGCACATGATGGTACTTCTGGTGAATTATGCAGAGTACAGATTTGGTTATTTATACTGGCTTTATATTGTCTGGGGGGAACTGGCAATACCTAGTCAGGCATAAAACTGGCGTGGTATGGATAGAATATACTTGGCTAATATAATTCCAACTGTAAAGCTGAGCTGCAGTAACCAAAGGCTTATAGAGAGTGTTCAGAAGCTCTCATCCTTGGGAACAGCCAGAACCACGTGTCAGAACCAGGTACACACTCAGATTCCTTGCAACCTAAATACAGGTAAGAAATGTGTACACCAACTGATGTGTGTGTATCTAGCACAGACAAAGGCCAGGAGAACAAGGAGCTCAGTGGGCAGGTGGCAGTCCAGGACTGCAGGATCTTGCCTGCTTGCAAATTTGTGTTTGGCTATCAACTAAGGGCAGCTAGAGCAGGGTGCACTCAGGTGTCCTGCTTATCTATATTTACTGGCACTCTTTGAGGGGAGACAAGTTTCTAAATTTGGCTTTTATAAACTTTTAAAGCCATGTACCATCACTGGCAGGGACAGCAGTAGCAGCAGTGCTGGTGACAATAGGTCATGTACCTGGCTGCAAAGTATACATACTTGAGGGGAATGCATGAACACAATTTGGGAACATCTGCTACGGTACCTTAATCAATGCCTTATTAGAAGGTATTGGATCTAGTCAAGTAATTGTGTACATCACATCTAGTTTTCCTAGATGTGATGTAGCTGGCACGGTAATACCTAACAATTTTTGTAGCTTGTGGATAAAGGTAGGTTTGCATATGTAACTGCTGGAGCATTATTAATCCTATGGGCTGGTAGGAGTCAGGAGGAAAGAGGCACACACTGAAAAAGAAGAATCAAAGTCTGATCTGTGTTTAGTACAGGTATATGAGCAAGCAGTACCAGTAAAAACTTGCCCTCTGGTGACACTTTACTTTAAAAATTAAAACAAGAAGAACAAGGAGACTTCCATTGCAGTTACTAGAGGGTTAATGGATAAAATGACAGATTAAAAAGTTGATATGGTTCAGGATCTTGAGAACTACTGCCCCTTCATAAAAATAATTATGTGTCTCTGAGAAAACCCTCACCATAAGCTGCTGCAGTGACCCAAGAAACTCATCCTGTAGAGGAATATGTAGCTTCTCCAGATGCCCCAGTAAGGGAAAGGGCGTAACAAGCTACCTGTGAGGAGCTAGCTACCCCTGCTATATACAGTGAACAAGTTCCTGAAAAGGAGGGAGAATATATGATCTATGAAAATGCCACTGGCTTTTCCTGCACTGGGTGCTGAAGTTATTTCTTCTTTGATTGTCTCCTTACTAGGCTGTCCTCAAGACTGTTACAGCTACTGGTACAGTGTATTTGAAGCTATTAATAATACCTCTTTCAATTTTCTGTACTATAAACCACAGCAGGTTTACATAATGTGACTCTATTGGATTACCACCTTTTTTGTAGAGAATAGATACAGATACCAGCACAGATGACAGACACTGTGGCAAATTGCACTCACGGATCACTATTACCAAAGCAAGAACAATATTTAGACATTCCTTTACCACAGTGCTGCCACATGAACTGTGTTGACCTAGACATACAGAACCTGAACTTGTTTGAACATTTTCATTTTGTCCTACAGGGCTGTTGAAATAGACTTCTGTCTGTCCGCCTCCTGAAGGACGCTGCCCAGAGCAGCAGGGAAGAGGGAGAGCTGCTCACGTCCGGCTTAAAAAATGTAAAGGACAATTTCCTTCAGACAGTGTGGCTAAATTCCCACTCCCTTAATAAGTTTTCCCTTCTAAATGGGTGTGAGTCAGCTCATGGAAGTGTGATTTCTTACTGATGTATGCGTGTGTGATAACAGGTTATTGTTCCAAATGACATGTAGAGCAAAGTAAGAACAAAAATTTCATTCAACAGGAACTTCAGCACGTCTTACAAAATGTTTTCTTAATACATCACAGAGAGATTTGGTCATCTAGCAGATGCCCTCTGCAGCAACTATTAGCTTCTTTGCTTCGCTTTTGAAGTTGAGCTGCGTTACCTCACTAACCCAGCTGAGCCTGCCCACCAAATCCATGAGGTACTTGAGGCCCAGCTCCTGTTTCCATTGTTACAGTGCAGTTACCAGGGCATCAGACCATCCTGGGATTACACACACACATCTTGCCAACAGGAGTTACTCCCTGAGGGGTTGTCAGAACAGATTATTTATGCCAGTACTGCACAATTTTGCTATTGCACTGTGCAAATGTTATGCACCTTTAAAAACAGAAAGGAGATTATTTCTACAGTATGAACAGCCATGTAGACTGGTAATGACTGAGCGCATAGAACTGAACAAATATCACAAAGTAATGCCCTGTGCTTCCTACAGAAACAGAGATCACTGTTTATATCTACAAGCTGGGTGCAAGGTTCTTTGCTAAAGAATGAGCAGCTCTGGTTTCACTGTGTTCTTCAGGCAAATGTTAGACCAGAATTAGATCAAATGACACATGCTCTCCTACCTTTCTTCTTCTAATACAAAAAATTAAGTTAGCCACTGTTGCACTTGCATCAGCCACACAAATCTGATGTAGCAGAACACACACTCTGTTCTGCTTCTGAACCTGAATCACTTTTTAAAAATTATCTTGTGCTTTTATATATATATAAAAAAGCTCATTATTAAGAATACCAAACTACGGTTAGGAGTCTCATTATTCTCACTTTAAAGAGGGAGGAATCACAGTCTCAGGATGCTGATTTCAAAAGTAGTCTGATCTGAGACATTTTAGAGTTTCAAGAGCACTCTGGGTTGCCACAGAGGTTGGCAGGCCCTGGTTATGGAAAGCCCTGCTGTCTGTGTCTGGCCCTGTGGTTAAAAAGTAAGTTCTCAAAGGCAGCCATCACTTTTGACAGTGTTTTGCCCTAAGGACAGCATTCAGTGCACAAATAAGTAGATGTTGGATTGAGAGTTGGACCTATCTATCTGTATTTCATGTTCACTTTATGACTTATTTTACAGTTATAAAGAACTATATAGGCTTCTCTGCAATTCAGAATGAAATTGTACCAGAGAGACAGACTAGTTTAGGATGATAAGGATTAATGCTTTTGCCACGCTCAAGGACATGAAGCCAAGATATCTTCAAATCCAGACCTCTGTAAGCAACAAAACAGTGCCCTTTAATGACTGCTGGATCAGCTCAGTCACTTGAAAAAGGGATTGAAATGAGTTCTAAAATTAAAGTAGTTTTAACACTGCAGTTTCTAAATGAGTTGTAAAATAAGCTAGGACAAGTCTGCACAAGAAACATTTGCTGTTAAGCGTAAAACCATGGGACCTGTGCCAGGCCAGCTGTGCTACTGCTCCTCCTTTGCTCCTGTACCAATGGGTGCCAGAGGCTACAGACTCTGGAGGTAGAAAACAAGTTTCATCGCTCTCATTTGCTTCCCTCAGGCTGACACATGGAGTTGTCAGGCTTCGCAGCAAGCTGCATCTAGCCTTCTTTG
>JAYRBT010000042.1:34184353-34273968 GCA_036023395.1 Myiotriccus ornatus | reverse complement strand
TCTTTTGTCTGCATAAACCTTCTCTCAACTAATAGTAATTGTGTGGGGGGTGTAAAAGCAAATTGACCCAAGGCAAACCCACGACAATCGCTCTCATTTGCTTCCCTCAGGCTGACACATGGAGTTGTCAGGCTTCGCAGCAAGCTGCATCTAGCCTTCTTTGGCTGGAGGGAGGGTTGCTGATACATCATGCTCTGAGTTTTGGCAGGAAAGACCACCAATGTTAAACAAAAAGAAAAGAAACAGACTTCAGGTTATCAACTCTTTAAGGCAGGGTTACCTGTGCTGTACGAGTTTACAAGCAGCAAGAGAAACAGGTCATAGGAAGGTGCTTATTTAGTTAGTCCCTAATTAGCCATCCACAGTCTGAAGTTCAAGTGAAAGCTGCTCAAGCACTTGAAGTCAGGACTCAAGAATGCTGGGGTCAAGAGCCAGAAAGGGTCAAAGATAAAGGTCTGGACATGCAGCAAGAAGTAGTGAAGCTAATGGGCAAAGAAACAACATGAAAAATTTATAGCTTACAAATTACTCATTTGAAATTATACACATAAAAAATCAAAAGAATTTTCATATGTGGTTTACCAAAAGAAACCACATCTCTTGATTCATTTGAAGAATAGCAACAAGAAGATCTAAATCTGGAGTAAGTATCAGCAAGGCAAATTAAAATACTTATATTTGCTTTATAGGAAAAAAGGAGGAAGATGATCAGCCTCTCAAGTGTTACAGAAATGTGAACTGACTTGAATTCACAACTACTTAGATGTGTTATGTAGCAACATAAGCTTTAAATGCTTGGGTTTTTTTAAACAATGGGATCCAATAAATGATACAGACCAGTTACTAAGGGATGCACATTTACATCAGTTGCAGATAGTTCATTTTCCAGAAAGCTGGAAACAATTTTTTTCCTTTTTTTTCCAGACTGCGAATTTGTGAATGCAGTGTAACTTTTTCTACACATGGGTCCATTTTTATGCTTTCATTATTTATTCAACATTCATATGAAAATACCGTAACTGGTCTAAGTATCTTAGCATTCTTACATCATATTACTTTGAGTAACTGTATATTCAGCAATGTGTACACACTGACCCGGAAGTGGCTGGTATACATCAGCAGTGATAAAGAACATGAGGTAAAGATACAGGTAGTTCAGTGGTTGCCATATTTACCCACATAAGCTGTTCTTATCTATTAGCTATAAGGAGAAGATTTATTTAAATTCAATTTAAATCAATCGGTGCATAGAGAGGAATATGAATTCCATTGTTTCAGGATAGTTGATTGTGCTTTATCTTGAAAAAAGAGAAAGATATTGTTAATACTTATAATAATCTGCATTTCAGGATGTGTCCTACTATTATGTTTCTGCACTAAAGAATCAAATTCATCTCCAAATTCAGACAACCCCAAACCATCTATAAAAGCATTATTATAGCATGGTCATTGAAAAACACCCTAAAAACACACTGAAATTATGTTTGGCCTGGTTTCCATCCATATCAAAGAGGAGAGATGATTCCTGGCAAACGTGGAATCTGTATTTTGAACAAGATATTTGCCAGCTGGCTTTTTCATGTGAAAAGTAATGCACAAAAGTTTGTGCATTACTTTAGAAAATGTACTGAACCAAACCCCCTTGAACATTACAAAATAAGTCACTGTAATAACAAAACAAACTATTTGGTGGACCTAGCAGTTTCAAGTGTAATCAGGAAGTAAATTATTAAAAAAAATTATTGTCTTGATCTTGAAATTCATAAATAAAGATGTGTGAAACTTGGAAACACTATCAACACAGCAAATTTCTTCCGTTCCTGCCCCACCGTTTACATCGCAGAAGAACATTTTACTTTGCTCGCTTTTCATTACAGATTGGTGCTTTCTCTGTCTCATATCGGCAGTAAAAAATTGTTGCTCACCAGTTAGAGAGTTCCACTAGACCTGAACTCTGCTTGAGTCAGTGGGACTGGCACTGACATTCCTCCCGCGTCTGGAAGGGTGCTTTGCAGAGACAGAAGTGACAAAGCCCTTGCTCAAAGAGCTTACGCAGCTCTAGAGGCATCAGCGACCAGCAGCAGGCTCTGCTAACAGGGAGCAGAGGGGAGGGTCAGCAGCCAGGGGCAACGGGGATGTAAACACACTGCCTGGACCGGCTTGGGTCAGTACGTCTATCCGAGCACTTTTTTTACCACCCTCTCAGTTTTTTTTTTTGTTTTTTTTTTTTGATACAGTATAGCCAGTCAGGATGGAGATTAGAAGTGGGAAGGCAATCAAAAAAGGGACCCCCGAGGGAAGATCTGAACAAGAAGGTGGATTAGGATCTCCTGACCGGGTGGCGGGGTCGACTGAGGTGGCGAAGGCGGACCGGCCGCTGGCACGGCATCGCATAGGCTCCAGAAGGGTAAGAAATCTTGCTTTTTCCTTTCTCTAAACGCTATTTTTGTACCAAAATAAAGCTGCGTGCGTGAACACGTGATTTTCTTGTAACCAGGCGCCCAACATCCCCCCGGCCTTGCGCTGCATTGGCGCTGGGTGCCTCCCCGTCGCGCTTCCACACGCACACGGCGCTGGCCCTACAGCGCCGGCCGAACAGCGCCATTATCCGGCCACAGCTGCGGGATCGGGCTTTTCATAAGGACAACGCGGCCCCGAGGACCGCGCTGCGAGAGGGGGAGGCGGCGGCCGCCCCGGCCAACAAGGCCCTGAGCGGAGGGCCAGGCGGGAAGCGGCGGGGCCGCGCCTTCCCCGCCCGGCCGCGGCGGCCGCCGCGCAGGCGCCCGGCGAGGGGAGGCGAGGGCAGCCGGGCCGGGGCGGCGTTCGGCGGGGCTGCGGCCGCCGCTCCGCCATGCCCGGGCGGTTCGGGGTGAGGCGGGAGGGGACAGCGGGCCGGGGGGGCGGCAGGAACGGGGGTGCGGCCGATTCTGTGGGAAAGGGGAGACCCCTGCGCCGCGGGCGCCGGCCAATAAAGATATAAACAGTTCGGTCGTGCAGGTGACAGCGGGTCCAGGCTGTGTTTGTTCCTGGAACTGTTCGCTTAAAGATGTAAATAAGGGTTGGGTTTTTGTTCGTTTGTCTGTTTGTTTTGGTTTTGTGCTTTTGGTTTTTTTTTGGTGCGTGAAGTGCAGTGGTTTTTGTTCTCCGATGGGGGTGGGTTTGGACGATGCAGAGCAGCCTGCCAGCGTAGCTCATCCTGCATCAGCGTGGTGGTGTTTTTCCCACTCGGAGATCTGTTACCAACAGGACCAGTGGAGCAGGGTTATGCACCGCTGGCTTGACAGACTCCTCTCTGTTTGCTGCAGGGACTGAGTGAATATAAGAGAAACTTCAAATGGAGAAGCCCGGAATTTTGTAGCCCGCAGAAATCCTTGTGGGCAGGACTCCGGTCGGATCAGTTTGGTAAGCGGCCTGCCCTGACTGCAGCCAAGGCCCAGAAAGGTTTGCTGTGATGAGTGCATGGCCACAGTAACCGGTTGTGTTTGGAGTTTCTGCACTTTGTACAGTTAAAAGGATATTTCTGGGTCATCATTTAGCATATGTTTTTGAACTCCGTATTTTTTCTCGGCACACTGAAACTTTTAGTGCTATTTATATAAACCCTGAAAAAAAGTAGCTTCTGACTTTTGGCAGCATAAGCCAAAGCCCAAACAGATGCAGTGTTAACCCATACAGGCTGTAAAGAGGATGATACTGGGTTACCTATGTTGTATGGAAACAGTAATTAGAATTCTATATTTCAGATGAGACTAACTTGGGACAAGGTTTGATACAACGTAAAATTGTTCTGAAGACTAACAGGTACAACTAACTGAGAGAAAAGGACAATCATTAAACGGAAAAGCTTGTGATGCTGTAGTCTAGGACTTAAGGATTGCAGACAGATGTGGGGAGATGTGGGGATAGGAAGTAGAACACAAACGAAATAGCATCTGGATGAAAGGCCTGTGAGGAGTTGAGTAGGAATAAGCTGGACAGGGATGACAGCTGTGACGCTTTGAAAAGAAGTAGTAAAAAATAGTAATTATTGTAGTGGCACAAGGCAGATTAAAAAAAATTAATTACACAGTTCAGTGCAACTGCACTGTGCAGTCTATGTAATAAAGAGTACAGTGTATTGATTCCTACAGTGTGCTAAGTGTTCTAAATTATTGCCTACTAATTAGGAACCAACTACTGGGAGTAGGGTTTTTCTTTAGTCAAGATGGAAGAAATTTTAATAAATAATTTAATCTTGCTAAAGATTATGCTTTATGTATATTATGCTTCATGTGTATTAGTGCTTTCTTCCATTACTGCAAAATATATCTTTCTTTAACCTTGCTTTCCCTAGCACATGGGTCTGTGTGTGGGTGCTTGCATTGAGAACTATAATTTTCATGAATTCTGAAATGCTTAAACATCCAAACACGCTATCTTCTTTTTAAAATTGCAATCTATGCTTATTTTCTAGTCAAACTAAACTGCAGATTTTACAAGACTTGCACTAAACTCATGAGTTAGCAATACAGCAGTTTTTCCTCTTTCTGATATTGTAGTGGTGGTTTTGTGCATGCTTGATTAGTTTTTCTATGTATTTGTGTTAATTTTCTTTTCCCACCATTGAACCACCATATCTTTAAATGGAACTCTTGACACCTCATAGGACTTGCAGATTGTTATTGATAATTTACTTATGGTTCTTCTTGTTGAAACACATAGTTGGCAATTTTAAGAATTGCCTGGAACATCACCGCAGAAAGTTTACAGCTGCAGGTGCTCACAGGTCCGTTCTGCTACTTTTCCGGTGTTTTGCCACTGGAACGATTTCCTATCCCTTTATAGTCAGACATCCAGACATTTTGTATACCTTTCATCATAGGTTGTTCTATGTTGCTTCTTTGTGAGATAGGAGTGTCTCTCTCTCCCCTAGAAAGTATTTCTTTAAGGCGTGACTTTCACTTACTTTGCCATCACAGTTGAGCACTTTGAAGTGGATTCACACTTTGAATATGTTCAGTCATTCAATACTCTTCTTAAAATGGTGGGGTAATCTTATTTTCACCTGCCTGTGTAAAGGCCAGCAATTCTTAAAAATAAATTGATACCTGGTTTTCTTATACAATATTTTTCTATTTTTGGAAATGTTTTTGTGTTCATACTGTAAAAAGTCTCCAGGTATTTGAGATGGTCCTAAATTGCAAGGTGGATGGGAATTTGTCTCAATCATTGGGCAAGGTATGTTGTGCATGTATAGTGAGAAGTGCTTGTAGCTTAATTTATCTCTGCAGGTTGGTTATTCTGTATCTGCGTTAGCCACCTTCTTTTCAGTGGTTGTGTTAGTTTTCTTCTTGCTCAACTCCCAGAATCAACTTGCATAAGACTGTCCTGTGGACAGTTTTGCTTTATAGGGTTTTATCCAGTATTGTCCTGGAGCACCATGTTCTTATCTTTTTAGTGGAAAGTCATTTTCAGATAGGAAAGAACACAGAACTTCACAGCCATGCTCATAGTTCATAGTCTGTCATTGCTCGAAGATACTAAAACGGTGCCTTCTAATAATCAGTTGTATGACAAACTTTCACTTTATTGTTGTTACAGAGTGATATTATGTCCTCAACAGAATGATTTTGTTAAACTTAATGTGTTTTTTTTCAGGAATCACGAGAGAACCAAAATTCATTTCCAAGAGAAGGGTACCTTACCATGATCCACAGATTTCAAAGTCCTTTGAATGGACAGCAGATTGTGATTTGAATGACCCACTTGAACCTGAAGCTGCAGAGTTGCACACAGACCACAACAACAATAATGTGAATCAGGAAGAAATTGAAACATTAGAAGGACCCAGACTCCCCCCAAAAGTTCGGTCACATTTGGTAGATTCTAGCAGTGGAACAACTCTTGCCCTTGCAGAGAACAACATGAAGAAATCACCCCCTGAAGCTCCACCAAATCAAAATGACACGTTTTCATCTCCAAAAAAGGAATTAGAAAAGTTGGGTAATGGGGTAAGGGAATTTTTTATTTTTTTTTTTTTTTGTAATTGACCAGTATAAAAATTGCTAACAGTATTTTCATGCACATGCTCAGACTCTCTTGTCTAACCCTTTCTTCAGTTGTGTATTTTGATGCTCTATGTTGTAGCTTCTATGTTGGGTGAGCAGTACTTTTGAGATCAGATTTTGGTGCTACTTAATTCAGTGGGAGTCTGCTCTTCATGTGTCATCACTGTTGTTTTCAGTTAAACTACCCAATAATATGTAGACTTTTTGGGCTTGGGGACTGTAATGAGAAACTGTACTTTGCATTAATTTTGTTCATAAAACCAAATCCCCAAGCATTGGTTTGAATGTGTGTTGAAAGATGTCTGACTTGTAAAACTTTGTAGGAAATGAAACAGTCATTATTTTTTTTTCTTTTTTTATGTTATCAGCTTCACAAAGCCCTTCAGAGGAAAGCAGAATTTAATATTTCACGTTTAAACACTTTCCCCAGAAATTCTGAATATCAAAGCCAATTTGTCTGGAAGAGTCCTCATGAAAAGTCACCAATACTTGCAGCTGAACAGGTAACTTTAAAGAATCTAAACAGTAAATGAATACTTTCTTTATGTATCAGCAAAGTTGCTTACCTTCCAAGATTTCTATTTTTCCTTTTTTGGTGGCAGAACAACAAACTTTAATGTTGTTACATGATTTCTTTTTTTCCTCTCTCACTGTACGAAAGTGCATTATAATGGGATTTGTTTCCATGTGATTCTTTATTGTGGTCAGGTCTAATTATTTTTTGTTCTTATGCCTGATTGTATTTTATTCTTTCTTAGGGGACTATTTTCTTCTGTTTTCATTAATTTACCTGTGTTGCCACAGTTTTTTATTCTCAGTCTCCATCTCTGTGCCCATGTACTTCTAAGCCCTAAAGTGCATCCCTGCAGTGTTTTTTTCTTTTATGAGAACAGCTTATATTTAAAAGTGGAGTCTTCCAATTTTAAGATACTCTTCTGGCATTTTAATACATCTCACGAGCTTTGGGGTTTTTTAGGGTTGAAAATGCTACTTCTAGTCAGACCACAAAGAGTAACTCATTGTGAGAATACTTTGTGTTTTCAATTAATTGTTACTGGGATTGGGACTTGAGAGACTCGATCTGTCTTTTGGTCATTTTATTGTATAAAATAGGCACTTCTACTTTTATTTTGTCTTCTGATAGTAGGATTACTAGAGGTGGTGCACTCTCTCTTTTTATCCACAGGTAGCAGATTTGTTCGGTTACAGCTTTCAGGGGAAGTAAATGTTGATACCTGAGATCAGTCACTGTCCTGTCTTTTCCTGTTGAAGTGCCAAGCAGGTGGATTTACTACAACATATGCTTCCCAGCAGTCCCTTATCCAAGGAAAACTCTTTGAAATGTGTGATGGTAGTGTAGAAGTCAAAGAACCTTTTGAGAAAGAGGCAGGTCCCAGAAAGTCACCTTACGGAAAATTTCAAAGAGAATTCCATTTGATTCTGTGTGAAATCAGTTTGTTAATGTCATTATTGATGCTTGTGAATCTGCCTTTTTCAGAAGATAGACTTCGAAATCTAAAATAGCAAACTTTTTTTTCATAGCTTATACAGAATAAGAAGCAATGAGAATAAGTCTGTAGGCACTATGCATCTGTGGATAAATAGAACTTAGAGAAACTTTCATTATAAAAAAATGATATATATTAACAAATTAATATTCTTTGATGTTGATATGACAGAGAATATACCTGAAAACTGAATAATAACAATACCTTTCCCTTGAAGAGATTCAGTGAAAATCTCAAAGTCATCCAAGTTAGGTTGTAGGTCAGACCCGAATTCTCATAGCAAAGCTGAGGAAAATGTATGCTTGTCACATATGGCATGGTCTTTAAATTCAACACCCCATGAGGGGTTGATACATGACCACATATCAGGGAAATTCTCTACCTTGGTTTATAATGCTATATTGATGGGAAAATAATGGTTTTTAATTTACCCAAGCCTAAACATCTAGCTCTAGAACACAGAGCAGTTGTCTGTTACTTATGGACTGGACATGTACTGAAGACTCTTCTACATACAACTCTGAAGGTGAACTGTCTTCCCAAATAAACAAAACCTCTGATAGTAAACTTCAGTAAGAACAGCATTTGATCACAGGTTTAACTGTGTCTGATTTGATCACTTTTAAATTTATTTTCATCAGATTAAATTTCTCTTGGATAGGTCCTACAAGTTCATTAGTCTGCACATGCTGTATTTGTACACATGACTGTCTCTCTGCTGATACATGAGTATATTGGCATGAATCAGTTAACAGATTTTGAAAATTTAGCCTCAAGGTAAGCAAGTCTCACTTTTTTCTTTGTTTTCCTTCTCTCCCCAAGGTTATTTGCAACACAAGGAAATCCACACCTGTGGTCAAATCTCCTGCAATTACTTCTGAAACTGTGTATGAGAGAAATTTCAAAGGGTCTCCTCCTGTTAAGGGTCCGCAAGAGAGAGGTGTTTCAGAAGAGAAAGAATTTCCGGTTTCTGAACAAGTAAATATTTCCCTGAATGAAAGGCTTTAGTAGTACTTATATACTTTTGATCTATTCTATAATGGGGTGGGCTTATTTTAAAAGTTTTTAGTTACATTGTAGAGATGTTGCTAATGACACTGGACTCAATAGTGGTTTTGCTGTAAAAGACTGCAAATAACATTGTACAGCTTTGCTCTTTGGGGTTTCTCTAGTGGATTATGTCGTTTCTGTCGTTCATTTTTTTCAGTTTACAGTGAAATTTTAAGTGTGTGTTTCTGAGTTTTCAAATGGTTTCATTTATTTTTTTAAATATTTAATTTTTTTGTTACCAATTGAAACTTTGTTTTTAGTTACCAGGACAGTTTCTGAAGTCTAAATCTCCGATTTATACTCTCATTGGTATCAGGGTTGTCTCTTGGTGTCAGGAGGGCTAAATTGGAGGTCTGGTACTTTTTGAATGTCATAAATTAGAGGTAATGTAAATAAAAAGTAATTTTGATGTGTGAAAGTTGTCACAGTTGGAACTGATTTTCAGCCAGTAGTTTTAATTTGAAGAAACATGGAGGAAGGGTTACAGTTAATCTGCTTTGTTAAGTTGAAAGGGTAAGTAACTGTATCTGGCTACAACAGGACATCGTGTAGCCTGTGTAGATTCTGTTACTCAGTTCAAAATATTAATGTCTTTTGTGAGAGTAAAAGACATTTTTAAATTTCTTTTTTTAAAAAGACATTAAAACACCAATTTTAAGAGACATTTTAAAGTAAATTTTAAATATTAAATTGTCTTTTATGAAAATTTGGCTGTCTTGCATTTCCTTGTCTTGCTGTTGACTTGTACGAACTTAAGTGGACATTTAGGAAACATGCCTGTGTCATTTTTACAAGATACATGAAATGAAATGGAATTGTTTCAGACTGAGACCTTCTAAAAATAGGCGAGAGCAATTTGGAGTGCATGACGGAACCTATTTTGCAAGGGGGGTGTATGAACGTTTATTTTTGTAGCAAGCTGCCAAGTGTAGTGTTGTCTAAAACTGCAGGTTAGCTAGCCTTCCTTCAGGTACAAGGACCACAAATGAGTCTCCTCACTACCTATCTCTGTTCCTAATAAAACAGAAGGGGCCACTGTCAGACATGTTCCCTAGGACCAGTACTGAGCAAAACATGTACTTAATATGCAGGGACTGTGGCTTAGTTTAAAGCCGTTGGTAGTTCGGAGGTGATTGTTGGCTTGGAGGTTTTGTCATATAAAACTCAGACCTGCCCATTGCTTTAAATCCCCACTTGGGAATGAGGAATTTTATGTCCCCTTTTGCCTCTTTTAGCAGATACAAAGAAAGTTTAAAAAGCCAGAGGCTTTCAGGAAACATTTATCTGGTTTTAATATTGCAATTTCGGGTTGTTTTTTGAGAACAGCTAATACAGTGAAGTAAGAGAAGTCATGAGAAGGGAATTTTGGTGTAAGTGTCAAAAAAAATCTGTTTATACCAGTATCTCTTCTCTGATTAGTATATTGAAAGGGTTTTGGGGGATTTTGGTGGGATTTTTTTTCTTTGAATTTGAACAGTATCTGTGAGGATGTCTAGCAGAATCAGAAGTCATGCATGAGACTTCCAAAAGGATAAAATAAATCAGGAAAAAAAATTTCATGTAAAAACCAAACAAATCAATCTCATAATTTGTAAAACATAATGGCAGGAAATAAAAAAAATTGCCTTTTGGACTTAGGTTAGAATGTGCAGGTATTGTATAATTTAATTTCTGTGTTTCATGTTAATTTTGTAAAGTGTGCCAAATGGGTCGTCTGACTAACTGAATGTTGTACTCAGAGACTTAGCTTTTGGAATTTTGTTAGTTTTATTTTTGTATTAAGAAAACAATGTGATATTTTTGTTTGTATTAAATATGCAAAATAGCTAACACTAAAATAAAATTAACTAGTTGCAAGAGCTTGATGTCAAAAAGAAATATGAGGGTTTACAGATTGTTAGCTAATGTGGTATTTTTAAAATTATCTTTGCCTTAGAGTAAGAGGGAAGAACCGTTTCAAAAACCAGCAGAAGATGCAGCAAAACAAGGGAAATCAGAACAGAAACATCCTAAACAAAAAAATAAGCAACATATCAGTCCAAAGCCCCTCTCTTTACATACAAGTCGTGGGTATGTATAAAATAGGAAAACCTAGACTAGTGAGTAGGTGTACAGCAGCCTAATATTTAGAATGATGGATAGTGAACCTTTAACCACACCATGCTACCGTTGCAGGGGCAAATGCCCCCTTGCAGCTCTGCAATTGAGTGTCCTGTGGGTACATCTAAGCCCGGTGTTAATTTCCATCCTCTTCTCTGGTCAACAGAAGTGGAACCTTTGTAGCCACTCCAGTTTAACTTTGTGATGCAATAATAGTACTACTAATGAATTTAACATGAATGAAATTTAAGTGGTGCGGTGCTGCTACTTAACTCTTAGCAAGTCCTTCAGAAGTCATAGTCACCTCTCAAACTGTTCTCCTGTGCTTGCTCCACACCTTAAAACTGTGGTGATTGTACTTGATCTCTGCTTTTTCTAGTCCCTAATGCCTTCTGTCCCTGAGTAACAAAAGCAAACAGGAGGTAAAGGGAAGTAGAGAGATCTGTCCCATTTAGGGTAATCTGACAATCATGGAAATGAAATGAAATGAAATTGTATGTTACTGAGCGCTATCAAAGTATCTTTTTTCTCTGCCACATGCCTACATTGCAGGAACTGAACTCATATTTCCATGTTATACACATCTGAGATATGTCAAAAGAAAGAAAAGGCAAGAATAGATGTGGGCTTTAAAATGCAGAAATTAACCATCTCTCCTGTCTTTGTGCTTAATATATGCCCCAGCAATTGCTTTCATTCTTTCTGGCAGTGTTAAGGCATTAAATTGAAAATGGGAGAGGAGATTTACCTGACTCTGAATGTTCTTGGATATTGGGAATTGATTACAAAATGATAATACAAAAATCTGTGAAATAAAATTGCTTTATGAAAAAGTAAGCAGATATAGTAAAGCTAAAATCTTTCACTCTTTGGTTTTCTTAGCGCTCTGATGTGGTGGATTGTAGTCAATTTTGCAGTGAATAGTGTGTAAAATTCTTGATCAGATCTTGTGGCTCTTTTCATTTAAGGGTAAACTTCTTCCTCTTAAGCCTTCAGTGTGGTAGCATAAGACAAATTTTTCTTAAAAAATCACTGGGCAAATAGCTGTCAAAATGTGCAAATTCTCAATATGCAGGCAGGATTGTCCCTTTGTATGCAAGCTGTGTTGCATGTCCTGCTTTTGCAGAGTGACTGCAATCAAAGCATAGCAGTGATGTGTTTTTTTGAGCTAATCCATTAGTTTTGCAACCAAAACTGAAGAAATTCTGTCAGTTTTAAAGAAAGGGACATACTGAAAGAAATTTTGAGTATAAAGAGTTTGTGACCTTGGTATTTTTCTTTTGAAAAGGTGCTTTTTATTCTCTGGCTTCAGGCTTTTATGACCTATTTCTGAAGAAGGATTTAAAAAGAGGGCTTTTTCACCCAATGCTGAATATATTAAAATAAGTTAGTAATGTTCTGAAGCAAGACTAAAACCAAAAATGTCTTTAGATTTAAGCTGATACATCCACAGTTTCAGTGCTTAAGGACTTGAAGTACTACGTGTTGCTTACTATAGGTTAGATGATGTTAATTTTTCTGTGTATGTATGTGTGTGGCAGAAGAGAAAATAAACCCATCTTCTCAAGTACTGAGGCATTTTGAAGATCAAAGCCAGTAGGACATGGTTAGATGAATTATACTGACCAGTGTTCTGGCAGTCAGATGTTTCTAGCCCAAGCAGTTCACCCCACCCATATTCAGAGTGCCTTTAAAGTGGAGTTCATAGAAGGAAGTTCTCAGACACGTTAATGCCAAAAGAGCGTTTTTACTTAAATATACCTTTATCAGCAACTTGAATCAAGATGCCACACTTTGCATTGAAGTGATTGAAGCTTGTGTATGTATCATGTTCTTCTGATTTGGCTGTCAGGGCAAAAGCTTCAGGTAGAAGTGTTGTGAGGAAAAAACAACATGAGTTGAACTACTTAAAGGGCCACCGACTGAATGAGGGTTTTTTCACAGCTTTCCTAGTTGTGTTGGTTTGAGTTGTTGTTTGTGCATACATTTTTCGCATCTCACTGGCATTTAAGTGCAAGTACGTATGTGTTTATTGATGTAACTTTAAAAGTGCTCTTAGAGTATTCTGGATATCAAGCTTTATTCTTTCTGTCTTTTTCTCCTCTCCTCATTCTTGATTTCTTAGGAAGATGAACACTGAATATAGGTCAAAATTTTTGTCTCCTGCCCAGTATTTCTACAAGGATGGAGCTTGGTTTCGTATTAGGAGTAAAGTTCACAACCAGGTGAGTACTCTTAGAAAATCTGAAGCCTGAGTATGCTTTGTATTTTGATTTTTAGATGCAAAAACTTCAAATTGTGGTGTTTATAAGATACAGTTTTGAGATTGTAATGCTAATGACTCAAGCTCCCAAAGGTGAGTATACAAAGACAGTTAGGTTCTGACAAGTCAGTGTAATACATAATAAGAAAAAATAAGAGATGGTGAGACTTAAAAAATATATTAATGTGACATCCACAGTGAGGGAGGAGTTTTGTTTCCCTTACAATCAGAATCATTCAGAACAGAGTCTCTTCTGGCAGATATTCACGCTATTGATGTTCAGCCCAGTTTTAATAAGCGGAAGTGTTCAAAATACAGAGTTGAATGATAGGAGATTCCAAGGGGATAAAAGGAGAAGGCCAGTATATGTATCAGCCTAGGTCGGTTTGATAGTCAGGCTCAGTTTCTTAGCTTACCATGCTGAATGCCTTCAAAGCAGTTAGCTGAATGCAGTCGTACATGACATAAAATTGACAATTTTTCTTGCAAGTTTCAGTCAGTCTGTGTATTTTCTTGTAGTTTATTCAATAGCTTCAATCCATATTACACTGTATAGGAACTCATTTGACAGAACTCTGAAAATGGTGGCCAGCCTTGGGACCATAGGATTACTTAGCAGCATTATTAATTATGATTTCCTGAGTTAGTTAAGTAAATCAAAACCCTTAGTGTGCTAAGAAACTTCGAGAGCTAGTTCTGCAACTCTGATTTCATTGAATTGATTTGGGTTTCTCCCAGCTGATAGAGCCTTTGTGAGACACTGTACTGCTAACTGTGTGGCAGATACTTGGAAATGTGAGTTTTCTCACCATCCAGGACCCAGGTGATGCAGAAGGTAGAACTGGGGCAGATGGTTCTAGAATGCTGGGCTTTGAGAATTTGCAAATAAGATTCTCTGAGAACTGCAGGAGTAGTGTGGTAGCATTCAGTTCTGTGTTTTCTCACTAGATTTAATCTAGCAGATAATTTTCTTTTTCATTTTAGGCAAAAGGAGGAAATATTTTATAGAATACATACAAAATATGTGGTGAGAAATAGGTCTCAAAGTTTAAAGTATATCGTAGTATGAGATGATTCATAGTCAGATTTTCTGTATGCATGCATGAGATAATTCATTCTGTGGAAACAGCTTCGGGAGAATGTTAGAGGACTGAAAACACGCAGCGGTTTTATATGTATCAATACATGCATTAGTTTTACTGTAACTAAGGCTGTAGAATATTGTGAACTATTGCATGCAGCCTAGGTGGTACACAGAATGTTTCTGTAGAATATTATGTCATTTTTCTGGCATGTAAGATTTTAATTTGTTCATGTTGCATCAGTAACATTCAAAATAATAAGGAGCAGTACTCAGCTTTAAGAGCAACTGAGTGGTAGGCAAATAAAGGGAAAGGGATGCATTGCCTTGAGGTATATTGTGTTTGTGGCACAGTAAGCTGGGAGGAGTCACTGCAGTATAGTCGAGGGAAAGAATGAGGAGACTGCAGCTGGAGAATGGATATTCAGCTTTACATGTGGCATTTAATTAGAGTATATGAAAACTCAAGGATTTCCCACACTGTAGCAAAGTGTTCTGGGTGTGTCAGACTTTTTGGAGATTTTTGTGCTGAAAAGGGAATTGCAGAAAACTAGAAAGAAGTTACTTGGCAGTAGGCATGAATTGCAGAAAACTAGAAAGAAGTTACTTGGCAGTAGGCATGAAGAATTCAAAAAAAAGAATTACTGTGATTTTTGGAGCCTTCTAAATGAAGAAATTGTGCTGGGTAGCTGGAAGAGCCAAATTCATTTTAAGACTATAATAACAAATATTGGTGACAAATGCGCTTTAATTACATACACGTTTTCATGTGTGCATATCTACATTAGATCCTAGTATGAATTCATATAGAAGAGATTTTTATAATTGCAATTACCTGTCTCTGTTAGACTTTAAATCACATGCCTGTCAGGGTTTGACCCCAGTAGGGAGCTGAGCCCCACAGAACCAGTTGTTCTGTCCTGCCCAGTGGGATGGGGGAGAGAACTGGGAGAGTAAAAGTGACAAAACTCGTGTTGAGATAAAAGTAGTTAAATAGGCAAAAGCCATGTGTGCAAGCAAAGCAGAATGAGGAATCTCCAGGAAAGCAGGGCTCCATCACATGTAATGGTTACTTGGGAAGACAAACGCTATCATTCCAAATGTTCCTGCCATCCTTCTTTCCCCAGTTTTTCTTGTTGGGCACAGCGTCATATGGTCTGGAATATCCCTTCGGTTAGTAGGGGTCAGCAGTCCCAGCTGTCTTCTCTCTCAGCTTCTTGTGCACCCCCAGCCAGCTTGCTGGCAGGGCAGGATGAGAAACAGAAAAGGCCTTGACGCTCTTTAACCTCCAACAGCTAAAACATCTGTCATCAACTGTTTTCAGCACAAACCCAAAACACAGCTGCATAGGAGCTACTTATTTAACACATATAATCTACATCATAAAGAAAATTATCCCAGCCAAAAGCAATGCAGCATATCAAACCAGTTTTGCAAATAGACAAAGAATGATTAACGTACGTGAATGTGTTACTGTGTCGGATATTTTCTCTATAGAGTTTTTTGAATTTGGTATTATCTTGTTATTATTTCCATATGTATCATTGAGGGTTGTAATTCTTATTAAAGCTTTTTGTGGGTAGAGGGAAAGCAAAGAAGGTTAGTGCTTGTAATTTTCTGGTCTTCAGGATTGGTTGTAAGAAAAACAAGCTTAAATCTTAAAACCTCTGTTAACACAAGAATGAAAGTCCTGATAGACCTGATTCTTGGCCAGGCTTTTTTTTTTCCCCCCCTTCTCTCTGTAGGATCTGTCAGTATTTGTGTTCTAAGAATGATAAAATGGGATCCAACATGGCAATTCCAAAATGTTGGAAGTCAAGCAGATGAGGCAGAAGCCTGTTTTGGCTGAGCTGGGATCTTCTTTTGAAACTAAGGCAAAAATGGAAAGTATATTCCCAGTGGAAGCAAGGTCATGTGACATGGGAGGACTCCAGAGATGCTGCTCACCACTGTAGGGAGAAAATCTGTGTGGCCGAAGCTCAGTTGAAGCTGGACAGTACTGTGAGGGATAATAATAAAAGTTTTAAAAAATATGTTAATAGCAAAAGGCAGTGCTGAAACAACGTTGACCTGTTACAAGATGACCTGTTACAACACTGGTGATGGGCTAAGGAGGGCCCAGTGCCCTGAGCTGAAGGACCATGTCTGTGAAAATGATAAACTCCCAGTTGACCTTGAACTTGTGTGGGATCTGCTACTCAAACTAGATCCCTGGAAGTCTATGGGACCTGATGAGGTTCCTCTGAGAATTCTCGGCTCAAGGGTGATTGTCACTGCAAGGCCTCTCTTTAATGACTTTTTCAACCGGTCTTGAGAATCTGGAGAGTTGACTCCAGTTGACTGGAAGCTGGCAGATGTTGTCCCAGTTTTCAGGAAGGTCAAGTTGGATGACCCTGTAAACCATAGGCCTGTCAGTCTCACTTCAGTTACTGGTAAAATTATATAGAAAATTATCCTGGGAGGTACTGAGAAAGACTTGAAGTCATTAGTCACAGCCAGCATGGCTTCATGAAGGGAAAGTCCTGCTTATCAAACTTAATTTCCTTTTATGACAAGGTAACCCACCTGGTTGATCGAGGGAAGCCAGTTGATGCAGTCTTTCGGATTTCAGTAAAGCTTTCAATCCTGTCTCTCACAGGGTCCTTCTGGACAAAATTTCCAGCACAGTTGGGTAAACACATCATGTGGTGGGTGAGCAATTAGCTCACGGGTCAAGCAAAGAGGGTAATAGTGAATGAGGTAACATCAGACTGGTGACCTGTCACTTGTAGGGTTCAACAGGGCTCCATCGTAGGCCCTGTGCTCTTCAGCATGTTCATAAATGGCTTGGATGCAGGACTGGAAGGGATACTGAGTAAGTTTGCTGATGATACTAAATTGGGAGGAGCTGTTGACTCCCTCAAAGACAGGGAGGCCCTGCAAAGAGACCTCCACAAATCAGAGGACTGGGCAATCACAACCGTATAAAGGTGAACAAAGACAAATGCCAGGTTCTGCACCTGGGATGGGGCACCCCCAGATGTTTGTACAGACTGGGGAATGAGATGCTGGAAAGCAGTGCCACTGAAAGGGACCTGGGGGTCCTGGTTGATGGCAAGTTGAATATGAGTCAGCAGTGCCCTGGCAGCCAGGAGGGCCAACCGTGTCCTGGGGGGCATCAGGCAAAGTATTACCAGCCAGCTGAGGGAGGGGATTGTCCCGCTCTGCTCTGCACTGGGGCAGCCTCACCTTGAGTGCTGTGTGCAGTTTTAGGAGTCACGGCATAAGAAAGATATTAAGCTATTGAAGAGTGTCCCAAGGAGGAAAAGCCATATGAGAGGAGCTGAGGTCACTGCTGAGGAAGAGACTGAGGGAAGACATTAAAATCTACAGCTTCCTCACGGAGGGAGGCAGAATGAGGGACACTGATCTTTCTGGTGGCCAGTGACAGGACCCGAGGGAATGGCATGAAGCTGTGTCATGGAGAGGTTTAGGTTAGATGTTAGGAAAAGGTTTTTTACCCAGAGGGTGGTTGGGCACTGGAACAGGCTCCCCAGAGAAGTGGTCACAGCACCAAGCCTGATGGAGATCAAGAAGCATTTGGACAATGCTCTCAGGCATGTGGTGTGACTCTTGGGGGTGTTCTGTGCAGGACCAGGAGTTGGACTTTGATGATCCCTGTGGGTCCCTTCCAACTCAGAATATTCTATGATTCTATAACATAAGAGGACTGAATAACATATTTAATTCATGGTTGAGATGTAAGAAAGAATCCAGCCATATGAGAAATATGTTAACAGCAGATTAATGAAAGTATGCATAACTTGAAAAACAGTGCCAAGTGTGTTGGTTTTGTTGTAAAGCAACAAAGGTACTTTGGCCATTCAGAGTACAGGTTGTCCAACAGTTCTTTTGGTTTCTACATGATTCTACACCTTTTCCCTTACTAATGAAGAGAAATGTTCTTCAAAATGATATCTAACGTCTACATCTGGTGAGTTGTTGAGACTCACCCTTACCAAAGGTGCCTACAGAACATCTCTGGCTTAGCGTAAGTGGTTAGATGATAAGCTCCAACTGATCCAGTCCCGTTTCTGCCTCAGTTGGGACCACATATGGGTAACTTTGGGTCCAAAGCAGTTTCTGAAGTTCTGAGTCCAAACAGGGAAATGTCATAATAGAATCCTGGTGTGACCTTAGCCATAGTAATTACTGCTAGACTGCTTCTCTGCAGTTTATTACAAGTATTGCTTTTCAGCAGTCAGATGAAAAAAAGGTCTCTTTGAATTATGCTTTTGAAAAATTAATGTGGGCAATTAATAATTACAGTAGGGCTCTCTGGGGCCTGTGTCCTGCTGAGTTAATGCTGCCTCCTGAGTCACTGAAGGAAATGGTTGTCCTTTGTACTTTTTCACAATTCACTGGAGATATAGTATTCTTCCTCCCCCTGCAGTACCCTGTTGCTCTGGATTTATATTCCTTCTGTTGTGGCTATCATAATTAATTTTTCATTCTTCTACTTAAAATGAGTAATCCAGTAAATCACTTGCACATCAAACTTTAAATTCTCCTCTGAAAATGACAGGCATATATTTTTAATGGGCTATTCTTTGCAAGTTTAGTGGGTCAAATTGTGGGATGTTAGCTGGATATCCATCTGCTGCATCCAGTTACTTTGAGTGGGATAAGCAGAATTTAGCCCACTAAGGAGGAATGATGTGAAATCTATCATGAAAGAAGAATAAAAAAGAAAGGCTAGGAAAATGGACCAGTGAAAGTGTCAGTATTACTTTCCTGCTATTTTACAAAATGCTTATTTCCTGTGAACCATTTTTAGTTAGCCAGAATTCACATGATGTCACAAATTTATTTTTAATAAGTTAAACATCAACATTTTGGTTTTCCTTTATCTTCTAGCACTTTACTTGTGTTTGGATGAAGGACACAAGATAGCATGTGTTTTTAAATAGTCTTAATCATTATCTTCTTGCACTTTAATTGTGTTTGGATGAAGGACACAAGATAGCAAGTGTTTTTAAATAGTCTTAACCATAAAAATTACAGTGTATGATGTCTGAAGAGAGGGGTTATACCTTTTCTTTTAGACTAAAATTGAACAGTTTTGTATCTCATTCTTACAGTTACTGATAGCCTAGAAGGAGTAATTTTGATATTATGTCTTACATACAATAGCTCCAAGAGTTATCAGCTTCTCACTAAGATGAATGTAGCTAGAGACAGTTGCAGTATTTGCAGCCTACAAACTCAGTACTGCACATGAAATAGATCTGTTAACTCAGTCATAAATTAGTGGTGAATGTATTTTTTAGTATTTTGCTGATGCTTAGGAATCTAAATTGATTTCCTCAAGCTTGGCAGAAAACTGGTGAAACACCAGTGCTGATGTATTTGTTTTAGAGCTTTTTATTGAATCTCAGGGAGGCAGCATAGAGCTATGTTGACAGGCTTTTCGTATTGAATTTGTTACTTAGACTGAAGTTAAGTTGCAAGGGTGATAATAACAATACAATGTTGAGAAAAAAAATAAGAAATTGTAAAATAATTCTGTATTCTTCTCCTTAGGCATCTCAAAACACCCTAAATTCCATGTGGTATATGGAGGTTGGTTGCATATAAGTTCCTCTTGCAGTGTTTAGAGCACTGTGTCTGAGTGCTGATGGAAAAACTAGAATCCAGCACTAAACTTTTTCATAGTCACTGCATAAATTTTTGTGCTTGTGGAATGAATAACTGACAATTTTGCTTTGGCTTCATGGTTCAAACATGCTTACTGAGTATATGCTTTTGTTACTTTTGCTTTCCTTTTGTTACCTTTATTGCAGCATGCAATGTTTGTGCTGTGGCTGGCCCTGTATTATGAGTAACTTGCCTTTCTCTTCTAGCTGCCAATAGCTAATGCAAATACTTTATAGTAGCCTAATAGTGAACTTTAAACAAAAATGCAGCTTATGAAATCTTGATGTATAGGTGAAAGAACTTCGAGAAAGAGCAAAGACTTACAGGCAACGAGTAGAGGGAACACACTTCTCCCGATACCATTTCAATCAGATCCTGTCTGATAATAACAGTCTTTGGGATGTGTCCTCAACTTCCAGTTCAGAAGAAGGCATCAGCAGCAACATCAGAGCACTAGATCTTGCTGGGTAAGGTCATCATTCCTGCCTGTTATTCTGCAGCTTTGAAACAGAGTAAAATGCTGAATATAGGCTCAGCAGATGTGTGAGATCTTGGGTGTTTGACTGCACTCCAGATGCAATTGGACAGGGTGTCCAATAATCATCTAGGCTCTCTTTCCCCATGGAGGGTTGGACTAGTAGTTGATCTTTTGAGGACTTTTCAAACCTGGGCTGTTCTGCAGTTCTGTGATGTGCAAAGTCTCTGGAACAGATGAGGGCATTTATCAGTTGCTATCTGCTCAAACTGAAAATGAGGCACAGTCCAGTCTTCTGGAAGAAGAGAAAGTTACATCCAGTGTACATCCATTTTCTCCCTTCTTTGAAGGCTATCAGAGTTGACAGATATTAATTCCCTTGCTAGGAAAATTCTGATTTAGTATGTTAATAAAATGTACAGAGTAAAATAGCTGAAACAGGGAAGGGAAAATAAAAGTAATTTGTGTCTTCTCTGAGATCTGATATTTAAGAACAAAGCTTTGAATGCCTCTGTAGTCCACTGTAGACTGCTGTATGCACACTACCTGTGTGTGAAAGATCTATCCTTTTGCATGACTGTAGCTCTAATAAGGGTAAAAAAATATTTATTACAATGTAATTTGTTAAATGTGGTGTAAATTTTTTGGTCTACTGGTTTGTTTTCCTTTGAAATACAGATCCTCTTACTTGATCTCATTTCTTTGCGCTGGGCTAATTTGCACTGATTTCTGCCAGCAGCTGAGAGTTTAATACTTTGAAAAGTTGTGATTGGAGTCTTCTGAAATTCTTGGCTTTTAAAATTATGCCATCAGAGAGTCCCTTTGTATGGAAATAATTATTTTTTAAGCATTTATGATAATCTAACTTGTGGTTTAAATTGGAAATAGAGCACTAATTTACATTGCAATTTGGGAATCCAGAAAGAGTCTTCGTAGACTAGTTTAAACATCAGTTGAAACTTCAGTGGCAATTTAACCATTCATCATGTCAACTGTACTACGTTTTAATATCTGAACTGTACTTGTTGCGAAGGACTGAACTGGATGAATGTGTTCTACTTAGAACACTTATTGTGCAAATCAGTGGTATGAGATGCTGTGTTCTTTGTTCCCTAGAGTTTCTGAAAAAGAGGCTGTACCAAGCCCTCAAGGGCTACAGCAACCTGACTCCAGAGAACAACCACACCACGACAGCACTGGAAGGAAAGACGTGTCAGATGCTTTAACTGTTCCAGTCAAAAGACGTTTAGTTTGGGATGAACAAGAAGGTAATGAAGAAAGGGAAAAATGTCAATCAACAGAAGAGGAAGAAAAACAAGATGAACAGGCTGCAGTTGTGGCCCAGCAGTTAGAGGAAAACAATAAGGATGCCAAAGAAGATAAGAAAATTGAAGGGTAAAATGGAACATTTTAGTGATGAATATATGTATGTGTGTGTGTATATATATATGCATATGTATTTTTCCTCTAACAGCTTAGAAATTTGTAGGTTAACTAATTTCTGTTTTAAAACTGGATTTACTTAAGAGAGCGTAAGTTGGTATGACACTACTTTTGTTTTTAGCAGTATCATAAGGAATGTGAAAGTTTAAGACATTGAGCTGGTTGATGGAAAGGATCCATCATTAGGAATACTGTAGGTGCATGAACAATTCTAATGTTTTTCTCCAAAACTATAACATTTACAGTACGAGCCTCTTAGAACAGACTGTTCATTACACAGCAGCCAAGTTCAAGTTTAGTGAAAAGTAAAACTACGATTTGCTTCAAGTTGACAACGAAGGATTGATAGGAATGAAAGGATAGGATACATGCTGATCTTCACAGAATCACAGAACCAGCCGAGTTGGAAGGGACCCACAAGGACCATCAAGTCCAACTCCTGGCCTTGCACAGGACCATCCCCAAGAGTCACACCATGTGCCTGAGAGTATTGTACAGTTTTGTACTTAAGCATCTATTTCTAAAAAAAATTCATGGAGAAAGATAAAGGACTTAGGAAAAAAAAAATTAGCATCCAGTAATCACTGGTCATTATATTACAGAGCACAGATTGGAAAAAGGTGGAGCGGTATTTATAAATAATGAGAGATCAATTCAGTATGTGCATGGTACTGTATTTGACAGTTCAAAGATCCAGATTATATTTAGTTACAGAAGTCTGTGGCTTTTTACTGTGCAGGTTTTGCATACTTTTTTATTTTTAGAGCAGTATTTTAGTTTAGTAGATATTTAAATCTGAATAACTTTGATTCTTGTTACCATGCAATCTAAGCATTTTATATTCCTCATTTAGTTTTATTTTTGGTGTTGCAGCAGTAATCAAAGGTAAGGAACTGTGATAATCTCCTTTGGGGATAATACCCTGTATGCAAAACCCAGACAAAGAAAAGCTGAGATGCTAGACCCAAATAGAAATTAAGTGCAGGCCTTCAAAACTATCATGTGGAAACCCTCTCTAAGTTTCTATCTAATTGTAGAGATTATCTAGTCATTGATGCCTCTGACTGACATTGAAGGTTTTCTCTCATCCTGAAATGTGGTTCTGTGTGTGCTGAGATGTGTGCTAGACTTGGCTGTGCAGAGCAGCTTAACACTTGCATGTTATCTAACCTTCTTGAGAAGTAGAAATAAGGAATTCTTTGCCTAGGTGCATCTAGCATGCACTGATAGGAGCAGGTTCCTTGCACATGTGGGTGTGCTGCCACCTCCTTTTAAAATGCATCTGGAGGAAGAAGACTGAAGTGGTGGTGCTGATTTATTTAATAACCTGGGGGCTATAGCAATTACATGCATGTGGGATATTTGGTTTCAGTTCGACCACATTGACTGAAGAGTGTTAAAGCCACACTCCCATCTCAAAGGTAGCAACCAGGTTCAAGGTTTTTCTGGGTGAATATTCCAGCCCTCCTGCTGAGTCTCTGTGTTGTGTAGCAATACATTCAGGATTTATTGGGACAGAGGGAGCCTGAATTTGCAGCCTGAGACCATTTATATATTTTATCCATTTACACAGAAAAATTACAGAAACTGGGGCTCCAGGGCTGGAATCTAGGACTCCTCTTTTCAAGGAGATGTTTTAGCTGTAGGCTGTTGGGGTTTTATGGCCTTAATTGTCTAGTTTTAGGCTTCCTTGTAGGAGTTAATTAGAAACAAAAAGCTTGATTGCAAGACTCCTGGATCTTTAGCTAGTCCTTTAATAATGTCTCTTTTTTTTCCAGTGTGAATTTAGAATTGAATACTTCTGCAACTGTGTCAGATTCTTCTGTATCCTCAAGGCCTGGTGGCAGGCTTCCTACTCCAAAGCTGAGAGCTCTTGGTGGAACTCAGAGGACTCATCATGATCGCACTACACCAACTGTTGGTAAAAAGACTTATAAATGCAAAGCAGTATTTCAAGAACTAAAGAAAAAAACCATATATGAATCAATTTGTTAGGTTATTTAATGTAATAAAGCATTTTTCATCTTCTCCAATAGGAGGTACAGTTTTAGTGTCTCCTGCTAAATTCAAGCCCTCATCTTCACCACAGAGAAGACGAGACTTAGGAACAGACCCTTCAAAAAGAAGGTCCTTCCAGGTGAGCCAGAAAACACACTTACCATTATGAATTTTAGAAATATACTATTTAAGTAATAGGGAATAATTTGTTTAATACATCTTTCTCTTGAGTTGTCATTTGCTATCCTAAAATTCTCAGTATCTGTGACTGAAAAAGGCCTGTGTCTGAATAAATAATTTTTTGGGGGTATCAAGCAAAGGGGTTGAGACTACTGGAGCTGTTGATATCCCCATTAATGTTACTGTAGCCACTGACATAGGGCAGAGCTCCAAATTGCTTGACTTGAAAGAAATTCAAGAGTGAGAGGTTGGGTTCTTATAATACGAGATAGGTTTATGTGCCATAGCAGTTTCACTCTTTTTTCTCTTTACTTTTGTGCTGCTTTTACTTTGCAGCTTGCATAGTTACTAAAAGAAAAATAGAAACATTTAGGAGTTGTAGTTCTCAAAACTGTGATACTTTTTGTTAAGTTGTGCTTGGTCTGAGTTTTGCAAAGACAGCTACCATTTAACTGCATACATCCTCTGTAGTAAGTTCTGTAAGAGAAGCAGACAATCACATGAGAAGTTGGTTATGTTGTTTTAAAATCTAAAAACACAGTTTTTGCTGTGAGGAAAAGAAGCTCTTGGTTTGACCTGATTAGATTACTTTCAGACCATGTTAAACACTTGTTATTAGCAACAGATTTTCTTTAGGCTCTCTCACAAGTTTAGGATACTTACTGTGTTAGTACCCTTCTGAAAAGCGTAACAGTGTAAAACCAAACATTTGCTGCATATGCGAAGATCTGTATTGTAAGGCTGTATATGAGATCCTGGGGTTTTGTGCTTTTTTTGATCTTTTTTTTCTTCTTTCTATTGTGTTGTAGCCTGATGTGAAAATGAAAGCTGTTTCACTGTTTAACTCTCCACCTGCTGGGCTGAGAACTGTGGATCCTCTACCACTTAGGCAGGATCCGTGGCCTCCTAACAGGGTTGCTGATGAGCAAGTTCCTCTTGCTTCAGCCCATCAAGACCATTCCTCTGCAACTTCTGGGCTGAAGTCAGCAAAAAGCTCCTCTGTGCCTTGGTGGAGTCCCTCTCATCGTATTCAAGGGACTCTCAAGGATCCAGAATTCCAGCATAATGGTGGGTTTTGTGCATTAACCATGTGTGTTAGAGTGCATTAACCATGTGTGTTAGAGTGTTGCAGGATGGAAATGACCACTCTACAGTGTTCAGGCCCAGAGAATGCTGAACTTGCTGCCTTACTGTTTCTACAAAGAATGTGTTGTTTGTAAACGAAAGCTTTTCTACTATATGGTTAGTCTTGCTGAGAAAATGTGCACAACACTCTACCTTAGTTTCAGACTCCACTAATACCATTACATTCTAGTAGTCTACTGTCTAATTTTGGATTATGAGTTTCAGTAAGTACTTACCATGAGAATAATTTGGTTTAGCATAAGCACCTCTAATTTTTAGTATCTAAGCTACAAGTGGATACTGTGACACTTTTCCAGCTGCAATTGTCAACATCAGTGTGTAACTGAGACCTTTATGGTGCGGTATTACTTTGCAGGAGTTGTAGATTTCTGAGAGATAAGCTCCTTAAATATTTCTGCAGGATATGGAAACAAAAAAGTCACCTATAGAAGATTTATTGGATATTGAGAAAAGCCTTTTCTTGGCTGAGGAGGAATTCGTGCTGGAATATTTCAAAGATTTTTAACAATGTTTAAGAGTACTGAGGACATAAAATTGATTAAGAAAAGAATCCTTCCCCCCTTAGTCTTCATTCCAGAAAGACTTTGTATAGCTGCTTAAGGTCCCACAATTCTTGCTCTCTTGATTACAGACATTAGCTCAAAAGTAGTATTTCCATTCTAGAATGGAACAAGGTAAGTGGGAACATGAAATCCAGAGAATTTCATCAGAAAGAAGTTCCAATCAGTGCTAGATTCTAGCTCTGCACACTGAGTACAGTTCACTAAGTAACTTGTAGCATGTACTAAAGAGGTGTCTTGGAAAAATACAGTGGACTAAATTTATTTTACCTCACCTTCAGTCTGGTGGATTTTTGGGTATTTTTGCTATTAATGAGACTCTTGTTTCAGAAATAATGTTGCAACATTTTTAAATATTCTAAAATGAAATACTACCCTGTGTCTATTTTGAAATTATTCAGAACTGTGCTTTTGACTTTTTGTCTTAGGGAATCTTGGCAATCCAAAAATGAGAACTTTCCAGTTGCCCCTTCGGGAAAGAAACTGTAACGATGAAGGTATTTCTTGTCCCAAAGTATTATTGTATATCATGTGTATGTAATCTAGATTAATTTTAACTTCGGCATGAATGTGAGAGGTTTCTGAAGCAGTAAGTAATAGTGGTTTATGTGTTTGCCTGAATAACTACTGCATTTTTTTCATCAAAATAATTTAAAAATATTCATCTTAATAATCTGAAGTTTGAGCATGATGGTATAGTGTAGCATGAGTAAACCATTAAATGTGGCTGAAAATTAAACAGATCATTGTGGCTCAATATGCGGCTTACTGTAGGTTGCTTAGTTCCATACCTAAAATTGTTTCCTCCCCACACATTTTAAGCCTTTGTGTTGATAGCAACAGAAGCAAACTGCAGAATGATCACAGCCCAGATTGCAGCTGCAGTAACTTTGGATGCAACTTAAAACGTACCACAAACATTAAGATAAAGGTTTTGCTTGTGGGACTTTAGCGCCAGATGTGCAGCATAAAATGATCCCTCTGATTTTAATTTTCACTCCTGTTCTCTGCTCAGTGTATTAGGGGTACTTATGGTATCCCGCTATTCAGATTGCTCTTTTGGCCTTTTTTTCTATTTCTTGTAAAGTTAGTCTGGGAAACCAGCCAGTGCACAGCCCACCAGTGCATCTGCTGGGCCCTTTTGTAGGCAGACACAAGTAAAGCCTTTCAGGAGCATGAGTCAACCAAAGGCACTGTAGCCTCATTAGCTTGAGCTGCCATATACTTTTTCTTAGTGTGGTGTCTGAGGTTGAGCTTGGTTCTGTGCTAGTTGCAGTCACGTTTGTTTGGTTCAGATGAGATTATGGACAGACCAAGCTTATATCTGATTATAGTTTATTTATAGTTATACCCCAGAACGACCAAAAGCTTTTTTTCTGTACCCCTTGTGCTTCCTTTGCTCCTTGGTTTTAACCAAGTTTCAGGCTGATTCTCTATCTTACTCATTGCAGTTACCTGAAACATATGTGGGTTGTGCAGATGGCTCAGACAAGCATCTGTGTAACTACATAAAACATGCAAAATCCTGTAGTACTCTGCACCTTCCCACAAGCTTTGCTACACACAGATTAAATGTTGTAACTGCTGTGTTATTTTTTTTTCCCTATGAGCTGAATGAGATGTATGAGCTTTCAGAAACAGATGAAATGTGCCTGCTCACAGATATTTTGTATGTTCATATTTGTTCATGTACATACAAACCTGGGATTTATTCCAATGACATGTCTGTTTGCAGAAGTGCAGTTAGCAGTTTTCTCATACATGGGAATATAGTTGTTATGCATAGTGTCCGAGCCTATTATGGGCTGTTTGGATCGCTGTATTTTAAGAATTTAGAAATGCTGCTAAAAAGTTAATTCAAACACTGACAAAGTAGAGACGCTGTTTGGATTTAGTTGAGGAATTTTTTCTTGGGTTTTTTTTGTTGAGGGAGCTGGAAGGTAGTGATACAGTTCTTTTAATCCATTGCAGGAGTGTAATTAAGGACATTTTTCATAGTTAGCATCTTGACAGAGCTGTAGCAACATTTTAATAATGCTGTTAAATAATTATAATGTGCTTTATCAGACAAGGAACTGATCAATTTTAAGAGTTCTACTGTATGTGAAGTGGACCCTGTATTCAAATGGAAGACCCTTCCAAAGTATATTTCTAAAGTATGCTTCTTGATGTCTTTGTGGTAAATTTTTTTCAGAATACACCTTTCTTTCAACAGCTTGTGACACAAGTTGCATTTAGCACAAAAGGACTCTTGGCAGCATAGGTTCTGGTATTTTAGTCATATTATTCTAAGGTTGTCTGCCTTGCTTGAAACAGTGGGTTGCTTTCAAGAATAAGTTATTATCTGAGTCTAGTCTATACAGATTTCAGTTGCAGAGGAACAATTCCTAAGCTTCTCTGACACAGGAGAATAAATATAAAAATGACTTGGAGAATTGGGTGACACTAGGGATGTCATTCTGGAGTTTGTGAAGAGTTGGGTGTGTAACTCTCTTAAACTTATCTAACATCCTAGAAGCTTTCTAATGAGGTTCTTGTCCAGCACGTCAGATGTCAACTAATTGAATTAAAGTGTATTGTGGTACTATTTTAACATCCATTGTGAAAGAGGGCATAAAAATATTTACACTCTCAGAGTCTGCCAAGAGTGTCAGCTGTGTTTTGATATGTATATTTAATCTTCGTATTTTTCCTTTATTGCTTTCCCCACAGATGACAGGTTGTCTCAGATTTCTGCTCGCTCGGCAGCATCTAGCTCCCTTGCATCTCAGATACTGGAACGAGCTCAGAAGAGGAAGGATTTCTGGGGCAAGACATAGTGTCTCCCACCTGTTGTGTAGAAGCTGTTCTGTAAAATGATTTATCTTTTATAGATTGTAGTGTACATTTAAAAAAAAATTGTGATTGTAGATCACATGGTAATGCTGCATTCTTTCACTTAACCTCTGATATGGCCCGAGTTTTAGGACCTGCTATCCCGATTGAAAATTAAATACTTAAACTGGTGTTGAACATGAACGTCCTTTAAATGTGAGAGTTCAGTCTTAATTCACTATGTCTCTACAGCCACGTGGCACCTCTTGAAACGGAGATAATTATTTTTTTATGGAACCCATGTCCTACTTTTCAAGGTATTTTGCTGTAGTCAGGCAGTATGACCTGGAACAGTATTCAAGGGCAACACCGTCATTCATCAAATACCTCAGTTGTGTTATTTTAACTAGTTATCTTCAAGGCAACAATGGTATATTTGTTTGTGTCACTGTATGAATTGTCAGCACAACAGTACTGTAACAAAAAGTTACTTTTGCTACTTAACTGCCTTTAACCTGTTACAAAAAGATTATTTCCTAATGATGCAAACATGGAACATACAGGAGTTTGAGAAAAGGACATGAAACATTAGAATTTGTTCTTTGTCCACAGGATTTTGGCCAGGAAGACTATTAGAGTTCAGTGTGTACAGTACTGCAGTTTGTCAGATGTACTGATTTAAATGCTTATCTTGTGGACTGAGACCATAAGATCTTTACTGTTAATTTGAGCTTCTCTAGAAAAAGCAAACTCAGCCACCTTAACCAATGGTGTTCCCCAGCCCCACTTCAAACTCAGGTATTTAGGAGGAGTTGATTTCTTAAAGTAATCTCAAAAGAATGTTTTTTTTTTTCTTAGCTTTGACATTTTAATTACCTCTCATCAGTTGCCTGTTGCAGAGAGATTGATACTGTTATGATTGTCACGGTGAAAAGTGTTTGTGATATACACTGACAGCTCATTTTATTTTTCCAAGTGATGCAGACAAGTTAATGTGAAGTAGAAGAAATGGGTGGTTAGCAAGCAGTTTGGTTCTTGTTGTGTGGCTTCAAATTTTAGTATTACTTCATTTGGAAATTTTATACAAGAACAATTTGAATTTTGTACACATTTGATTACATTTCGATTTTGTATGCAATTATGTATGTATATTACTGAAAATAAAAAAGATTGTTTGATTTGTTTTATGGAAGTTATGCTGGATAATTTGTCAGGGCCTATTACATTGGCACTTCTCTGTTTACTTTTCTGTTTCACCTGTTCAGCTGGAATATCTGTGGACTTATGAAAGCCGAGATGTTACCTCAGAACTGATCTTCAGAAAGAGTAATTTATTAAAGCTAGATATGTTGATACTTGAAATAATGACTCACTGCAGATCCTTTAAATGGTGACCTGGAGCAGATGGGTGCTACACAGGCTGGATAGGCTGGAGTGCCCAAAGGGTCAGTCCCCAACAAATTACTTAAAGAGTTTTGATTTAAGGAGTGAGTGAATGAGTGCTATCCAGCACTGATCATGTTAGAAAACAGTGTCCACTTCTTCCAGAAATGGTACATTACAGTAGCTTCTTACCAGTGGAGTTGTTTGAAACAAATCAAGGTGTTTTATTTTATCTCAAGGACTTCTGGGGTTATTCTGTGGCATGCACTTTATGACCAATTATAACTTATACATTAAGTTTCTCCTGAAAGGGAAACTGTGTGCTACAGGCTTTATGAAAAATTGCCAGTTTTCCTCTATAAAGATAGTTTTATAGTGGAAAACTTAATGGCTAAAAGTGGAAATACTTTTGTTTAGGAGGGAATGTTCCTGTGATGTTGTGAGTGGGTTAATTTTGCTGTCTTCTATTTACATTATTCATACTCAACATGTTCTCATTGTTCTCCTTGTTAAGAGCTCTCGTCATCCACTACTTTTCTGTGATACCTGTAACCTGAGTTTTATGAACTGTGCCCTCTTTCCTGATGTTTTATTTTTGATTTCTGTGTTTGCCTGGGTTTCCTGGCTATCTGACAGCTCTGTCAGGGTGTTTGTGTAGGTCTCATTTTGAGGTCAGTAAGTTACAGATATTACAGCACCGTATGTTCCAGTTTTGCTTACAGTATTGCACGATGAGTCTGGTACATGTAGGTAGCTCTGAGTGTGTTAGATGTGTGCAGTATGCTACTTACATATTGATTTCTGCCAAGGAGAAAGTACACACGGTAAAGGAGGGAGGCATTTTTGTTGCACGGGGTTACACACCCGATTTAGGTATGAGAATGGAAATTCCTGGTCTCTCACACATCATTGAACAGTATTTCCCATCTAAAAAGCTTTTAACTTTTGCCTGAGATGTTCTAATTGAATTTACTTTTGGAAAAAGTATTTTAAAGGTAAGTGTAGACAAAAATACCTGTTCCTGAGTTACACTAGTGCAAAGCTGCTGAAGTGTGCTTTCTGTGGCGTTCAAGGCAGATGTAAAATTCTTTATGCCTCTTTTCTGCTATTGTTTATCTTTCTCAAGAGAGATTTTGTTGTGTTGTTTTTCTAAATACTTCAGATCAATCTTCAAACATACTTCCTGTTGTGTTTTCCAGCAAGCTGAACATACTAATAAAAGTGTACCTTTTATTAGTAATTATAAGTGCATGCTGTACAGTGAATGTGTATTGTTTTCTGTCAAGAAAACCTTAGAAGCCTTAAAGTGGAGAGACCAAGTAAGATAGACAAGGATGAAGGCAATTTCCAATAGGAGATATATCTAAGGAATAAAGAGTTTTGGGAGCTTGTCAACTTAAGGTCAAGATTTACAAATCCAGCAATTAATAACTGACCCAGTCATAGTATGACCCAGTAAGTGTCGAATTGTCTTCAGCTGCTGTTCCGAAGTTACAGATACCTGCTGGGTGAATCTCACTGTGGGGGGTTCACAGCTCTCGACCGCCTGTACAAGTAAATGAGGCATCTCATCCTCACTGACTGCTGCCAGCTGGGAAAAGGCCTTTCCTGCCAGTAAAGCATTCCCTCAGCAAGCCCACGAAGAGCAGACCAAGTTCCAGTCTGCACTTCTGAAGAACTTACTGTCTTGCCAAACAATAAGCCTGTTGCCTGTGTGCGAATGAGAAGTAAGCTCTCGATTTCTTCTACTGAATCGTGATAGCAGTGGTTGGTGGCTTAGGGGTTGGAACAAAAACCTCCCTGTTCCCAAAGCTCTGCTCACTCTGGCATTCACCTTCTCCTCCCTCTGGCCAAATCACTCAGGTTGGAATGACTTCAGCAGGAGGTGAGAAGCACCTTTGTCAGTACTTTGGCAATTCCTCCAGGAAGGTTTTGATGCTGCTGGGCATGAGGAGAGTTTTGAGAATTTAGCTAGTTGCTTACAATAGGAGCAAGGTAGTATTTAGGCACTTGCATCCTTTTATGGTTCTGGCCTTTAATTTGTTTTACAGAGCCTCCATTTTCAGTGCCTTTCATGAAGCATCAGCCTTCTCTACTTAAAATCTTTAAAATACTCCCAAACCCCAGGATTGAATGGTTTAAGAAGAGTTGGCTGGGGCTTTTCAGCTCTGCAGGAAGGTTCAGGAGAATATTGGACTGTGGATAATCCCATCCAATTAAATGAATACTGCTAAAATGCATAAGTTTTGCAATAATAATTTTTGTTACTTTCCAATTTATTGCTTTACTGAGGTGAGTTCTGAAACATAATGTGAAGTATATAAATGTTGTTAACCTGATAAATATAAAAAGTCAAGTTTCTTTAGTCATCAGAGCTAGATTGGTTTTAAGGAAGGTGCAGGCTACAAGACTGTTTTTGGGACATGCAGTCTGGATTAAGTCACAAGGCCACTCAGTAAGTTTTCCAGTGATACTTAAGTCACTATGGGTATGTTGTTGTATAGGGATTTTTCAGTGCTTTTGGATGAATAGATCCACGTCTTCTGTGTTGCTGATGGATCTCTATGTAGTGAGTAACAACATCCTGAAAACACGTTTGACTTCACCGATGGCTTACAGGTAACCTGAGTTCCCTCTGCACCCAAGGGCCACAGCCCGAAACCGAGTGTCTTGCAGTAAGGTGAAGGGAAGCTATTTACCAGCCACCAGCTTTCTCCTTCGCTCACAAGTTCTTGGAGTCCAGGTATTAACATGTTCTCCCTATCTGACTTTTGGTGTCAGTGCCTTCTGGCAGATAGCAGTGGAGGAAAAAGGGATTTCCAAATCTGTAATACTTGACAGGCAAATCTGTAGTACTTGAAAATGGGGCAGAAAGGACAGCTTCTTTGAACAATTTAGGATGTGCTTGTTTGCATGATGCCATATTGCCTCATTCCATCTTCCTGTTCTGCAAGGCTGAGCTGACACCTAACATTCTGGTATCAGAGCAGTTCTTAGCATCTGGTAAAATTTGTCGGCAAAGAGCCCCATCACCATCTTATGCAAGTGGAAGTTTTGCTCTGACCTTGTTGACTAATTTTTACTGTAGCCTGAAGTAAAATTGTTTTATTATCTGGATGCACACAAATATGTGATAAAGAAAACAAGCTGAACCGTAATTCTAATGGAAAGTGACCAAAAATTAATGTCCTAATTCTAGCAGTTATTCAAACCTTATTAGACAGGAGCCTTGGGAACAGAGGGTAGGATGGTGGAGCTGTGGTTAACTCTTTGGGATGGAGTAATTTCTTTGGCTATCTTTGCACTGAAACCCAGAGGGAAAGTGTTAATTACATTGCAGTGATCACACTGAAAGCAAAACTTGGAGAGTTTCAATGGATGGTAGCTAACAAGAAAACTCCAGTTTCATAGAAATTCAAGTTTTGGATTGCTTTTTGATCCGAGTTTGCTATTGTTTTGAAGAAGGACATCTGGAGTTCTATGTTAAAAATGTAGATGTAAATGAGCTTCCTAAATATATATTAGTATATATACAGTTCATCTGTGTCACATATGAGCTGACCTTGTGAGGTTTCTGTTTCAGGCTGTGTTCTAGAGAAGCTTGTGGAGTGACTGAGCAAGCTGAATGTGCTGCACCTGGGAAACTGAAAGATGGTGCTTGGTTGTCCTGCAGTGTCATGTTAGGGTGGAGCACTGAGAAGATTCACCTGGAGACTGATAGGCCTTTGGGAAGGCAAGCAAGGCCTGGTAGTGCTTACAGCTTTCACACCCTCGGTTGGATCGCTTCTTCTGTTCCTGGAGCTGGATTAAGAGTGTAAGAACAAAAGCACTAATTTACAAAGAGCTTGCTATTTGCAGGGAGAATTTGTTGGTACAGTCAGGGCAGCAGATTCTCGTTAGCACAGACGGTTCTTCGGTGGAGGGGGAAAAGGACAACTCCAGCTTCTTGCTCTCCATTTTCATCAGAGGTCTTGATCAAGTCTTCTGGTAAAACGTGTCAGCTTCCTGTATGCAACTTATTTACATTTATATCAGTTTACCTTTCCTAAGGTAACTAAGGCAGTGACCTCTAAAGCTTTCAAGTGGGCCTCAAAGCTTTTCTTTTTAACAGTGTTTAAATCTGGTATGCACACATATTGTATGTGTTTCTGTGCATGTGCATGTATATGTATGTGTGTGTGCTGGTTTTGCCTGGGATAGAGGGTTTCTTTTCATAGTAGCTAATGTGGTGCTTTGTTTTGGATTTGTGCTGAAAATAATGTTGATAATACAGGGATGTTTTTTCGTTATTGCTGAGCAGTGCTTATACAGGGTCAAGACCTTTTCTGCTTCTCACCCCACTCCATCAGCAGGGAGTCTGGGGGTGCACAAGCTGGGAGGGAACACAGCCAAGACAGCTGACCCCAACTGACCCAAGGGATGTCCTTTATCATGTGGTGCCATGCTTAGCATATAACACTGGGGGAAGAGAAAGGAAGTGTGGGGACATTCTGAGTGATGTCATTTATCTTCCCAAGCAACCATTACGCATGATGGAGCCATGCTTTCCTGGGGATGACTGAACACTTGCCTGCCCATGGGAAGTGGTGAATGAATTCCTTGTTTTGCTTTGCTTGTGCGCAGCTTTTCCTTCACCTGTTAAACTGCCTTTATCTCAACCCACAAGTTTTCTCACTTTTCTAAGTCTCTTCTCCATCCCTCCAGAGAGCAGTAAGTGAGGGGCTGTGTGGGACTTAGTTGCTGTCTGGGGTTAAATCACAACAGTGTGTGTGTGGGTGTGTATGTATATATTTATATATATGTATATATATTTTTTTAAACTCATGGTGTCTTTGTTTAATACTGTTGTGTGCTGGGATGTCTCCAAGGCACGTACTTTAAGATCTGAAGTAGAATAGGAATGGCTGGCAGGATCCAGAAAGCCTGTACTTCTGGATTTCTCTCTTCCTAGGTCTCTTTCTTGTCACTGGGTTCTTGTAGCACATATATGCAGCCATCTGCAGAGGCACCCTGTTCTGGAGAGCTGGGTGCCCAGGTCTCACTGCAAGTTGCCTCATGTGGACTGGGGAAACTTGCTGAGGCTTGGTGCCCCCCCAGCTAGAGTGGGCCTCTGAGTTTCCAGAACAGTGCTCTCGTGAGGAGCACACATTTATGTTTCCAGTGAGAAGCTGGCTCCAGCCTGTTTATGTATTTTGGCTTACATGACGTGGCTAAAAACAGATAACTTTGGAAAACAGCATCATAATTCCTGTGCTGTAACTATTTCGTGTAGTCTCATTTTGGCCCCATGAATCTCACATTCTTGACAACAGTTCTACTCCAAGAGGAAACTCACTAGCTCAGAGGACTCTCTTAGGAGATGGGCAGTAGCATAACCTGTCTGGGGAGGGGCTGGGGCATGGACTGTTGACTTCCTAGGGATGGACACTATTTAGAAGACTATTGTTAGCAATATGGGAACTGTCACCTTCTCTAATGGCTCTGTTATACAGAATAACTGTGAGCCACGGGCTCACCCTCGGGCGATGATGCTGAGCTCAGAGCCGCAGTGGAAGTGCTGGTGTGTGGGCAGTGTCGGGCACAAGTATTTCACCTTAAATTACATTGCTTCCTTTCAAGATGAATTTATTTAATGATGTTGGTAAACCAAGGTGCACAATTCTGGGCCTATTTCTTATTCTGAGTAACTGTGTGTCATTTAATTTGGATTATAAACCTGCTTGCAAAATTCCGTTCCTAATTATTAGTTTGAGATACGCTATGTCAGTAATTCCACTTTGCCATGTCACTGAGTCACGGCTGTGCAACCACACCACATTAACAGGAAGCACAGAAGTTTCAGTTCACCTGATCTGACTATTTGCAAGACATAGTTGGATATATGTAGGTCACTATATAAAGTGACAGAGTTCTATAATATGTACGTGACTTTATGCACCAAATTCAAAAAACTAACCATCTGGTGGAAGGGTTAATAGTGATGCCTATGGTGGCATGAGGCTGTGTGCACTGGCATGGTCTGCATTCTCTTTTCTCTCGTCTCTGTGAACTAAGTGATGGCTCCTATTGATAAATACTTCTCTTAATGCTTTACTGATGTTGTCAGGAGTTGTCTGAAGAGGCAAGACCACTGGACTAACGTCTATTGCACTTCAATTGACACTGTTCTTTGGGTTTTTGTTTTCGTATTAATCACTGAATCCTTCTGGCACACACAATAGAAATTACTATATCAGTGGTTCTGATACTAACGTTGTATTAACACATTAATACCATTGGTAGCAGCTGTATAGTGTTGCATCTGGATAACTTTCTCTTGGATCTACACTACATGAATGTTTCTGAGGTGAGAATAAAGTTATTAAAACAAAGGAGGTTTTGTTTGCTAGGGTTTTTTTTTTGGGGGGGGGGGGTGTTTTTTGGTCCCAGAATGTAACTTAAAGCCACAATGTATATTAGTTCCCTTCCTCTTGGATGTTTTATGGTATGACATACCAGTTTTATGATATTTTTATATAGTATTTTATACTTAGAAGACCTAAAAATTATATAATAAAACCAAGTGAAGGTCAGAGACAAAGATCTTTGATGAATTATCAGATATGTAAGTGTTACTGCCAGAGGAAATGTATTACTCTGTATTACAAAAATGTTACTATCAGGGGAGGTAGGAAATTGCACATCCTCTGCTAAAGTCCTGAGTCAGCAGTGCCTCTACTGAGAGCTGACACCAGAGTCTTTTCCAGTCACCTAATATTCCCAGGCTAAGCAATTTTAGTATTTTATTATATTTATTATATTATATTTATTATTCCTCCTTCTTCCAAGAGGTTCACAAGGTCTTAGACAACATTAAACCTATGATGAAAAAAAACTAAACCCCAAGCAAAAATATAATGGTGAAATGCCCCATGTCCTCTCCCAGTCTCTGTGTTGCTATAATTTTCTCTACAGAAATTGAATTCCTTCTACCATTCCTAGTGGTCATGCTCAGAAGACACTTGTCTGTGTACTAGGATGTTTCCATAATGAATAGTTGGATTATAGAAAAGCTTTTCAAGTTCTGTAAGGAAGATTCAAGTTCCATTGCTGATGTTTTCGTTGCTGGGCAGAGAGCTGACTAAAATAAAACTTCACTGGAGCTTGAGCTGGCTGAAACATTTTTATAGTCGGCTTTAATCTTTGCAAGCTTGAAAGTCTGGGCAAAAGCTGAAAAAAAATAAAGTGCAGCCAACTAGCTCACAAATGAGGTGGAGAAAAATAAGGGTATGAGTGTGACCTGAAACTTGAGATTGCATGTTCAGTTTTAGGTGTTAAGTGACCTGTGGTCCGCTCACACAAAGGTTTAAGCGGGGAGGATTGCATCACCAAATAAAAGATCCAACAGGATGATACACAGGCTCACTCTTTCACATGCCTACTCTTGACAGTGTATCTAGCCCAGTGTCCAATTCTGACTTTTCTAATAGTGCAGTATAATCCTGGCTGATTCAAAGGGTACTAAAGCTCAAGGAAATTCCTGCATGCCAGCGTGCTGCTGCTGATATTCAACAGCTGAACATCAAAATACAGTGTTGGATAATCACCTGTGGCCTCATTCAAAGTCAGAAGGAAATGTCTGTGGCTTTTGCGGCAGATGTGATGTAGAGTTCCAGTCATCCTCTAAAAATCCTCTGTTTTCAATGTGGGTCAAGAAGTCATTGTCGAGAATATTTTACCACTATGGTTTCTTAATGAATTAGGGAAACATTATTGGACTTAAAATGTTTATGAGGGAGTTTAGCGATGGGACATTTAACTCTTGGGACAGTACCAGGGAGAAAAAATGACCTTTGAACATTTTCAAAATTATTTTCATTATTAGCTCCGTCTTCATGGAGGATGAAATACTGGATGCATGTCTCCCACGGAGGGTGTGGTGAGCTAGTCAAAAGAGGTGATAGCCGTGATGAGTCACATCTTTGCTCAATGCAGTCTCATAACAGAGGACAGTGGGAATGGAAGGCATATCCCCACTTCCAAAGAAATTCTTTTGACATGATACGGGAAATAACTGCAGCCATAACTGTGGCTATACCATAACTCTGTGGTACATGGAGGACCAACAGTCATTTGGTAGAAGATGGTTGAGAAGAGGCCAGGAAAGGACTGATGAGCATGGGAACCATACAGTCTGCTAAAATTAGTGCAGTAGGATTTTGACTGTTTGTTTTTGCATTGAACCATACTCACAGTAAGCTAGAGGGATGAAAGAGAGTTATAATTCCCATCTGCTAACAGAAAGTTAAACGATGCAAAGACTTTAGAAATATCATAAAAAGGAAATTTGCAGAACATGAATTAATGAATTTACAATGTGCACTTCAGCATCTCAGTGTGTGGAAAATAAAGGTGAATAACAGAAGTAGCAGGGTAAACTACACAACTGAAACAAAGCTTTTCTAAAGTCTCAGAAGGAAGACACCATGGCACAACCAAAAAGTAGCATGACAGAGAGATGGCTAACAATACAGATGGGAAAAAGAGAGCTTTATCAAGGCTAACAAGGTTTTCTATGAAAATAGGTGGGTCATAGCGTATGGTTGCAAATAATAGAGAGGACAGACAAAAGATATCCTGTAATGACTGCATAAAAAAGGGCAGAAGAAAGACTCAGCATCTAATTCCGCATTCATCTGCCTGATGTTGTTTATATGTCCATCAGGTGCGTGGGAAGCTTGGGACCAGCAGGGCTCCTCACAGTGGTTTGAACAGATGAGAGTGGCACAGCAACTACTTACCTAGGTCATGCACCCTTTCCATGGGATTGGAGCCACAAGAAGACATCAGGCAAGCTAGATCTGTGTCTGACAAGAGTAAGCGGCCAAAGGGATGTGGAGGTGGCACCTGCCAGAAAGACAAGGACAGGGAATCTGAACGAGGGAGGGTCTGAATGCGTGTTCATAGCTTTTGTTCTGGGTATGAGACTTCAGTTGTGATGGATGAGCTGATGGAGAAGTGTGAGAAACCTCAGATAGGAACAGACTTTGGTTATGAGACTGTGTTTAAAATCTGGAAAGGAGTTTGTGGAAATGCACTTCAGGGGAGGCCAATCCTTCGAAGCAGCCTATCTGTCAGGATTTCTCCCAGTTTGGTCTTTAATGTCTGTCTTTTAGCTAAGTAAAGTATAACTCAGTGTTTCATCTTCTCATTAACCTGCACCACCACTGGGACTATTAGCCTGGCAAATGAAACATATGTGGAAAAGAGTTTAGAAATATGTTCTTGAATAGCTTTGTGGTACATTTGGGTGTGAATGAGGCTGTTGACATCCCGGCTCCATCCTTGCTTCCTGCTGCATGCTGCAGTCAGGATGCTGTTGGAGGTTGGTCATGGGAATGGGAACCTGAGCGGTGCACAGAAAGGGAGGGGGTGACAGTGGCTTCAGGGTGAGGGGGTGCAGTTTCAATGGCACAGATCTGTGCAGAGCTGATGTGGCAGGTGTCTGAGGGAAACTGAGGCAGGACTGAGGCCTGGAAAGATGAATTTCTGCTGCAGATGTATCAGGGGAGGCTAAAGAGAAATCCTGGTGCCACCTAGCCGTTAACTGCTTCCTTCAGGTATAAGAGCTGGGCATTTCAGACCATGGGGTAAAGTTGATTATGGCTTTTGTCCTGAGAACCTCAGCCACAAAGGGTGAAGCCCGGCCACAGGGATGCCCATTTTCAGAGTTCTCAGATGTTCACTCTCAGAGGCAGAACTGAAGCATTGGTTTTTCCAGGTCTGATTTCTCCTCTTTGTCACCTGTGTGTCTTGTAGGTATTACACAACCCAGGAGTTTGCACTTGTACCAGTTCTGTGTTCTCATGCATTACTGTCTGCAGCTGGGTTGCAACTTACTCTCTAAAAGGAGCAATGTTTCTCTTTAACACTGTGCATAATATTTCAGACTGAAGGTGCAGAACTGTCCTCATGTTAGCAGAAGAGGCTTAGGAACATGGAAATCACCTGGATAAGAAAGAACATGACCACAGTTCTGGTCATTACACCTGATTACAGCCTGGAATATGGATAATTCTTGAAAAATCAGGGATGTGAAAAATGCAGCATTGGTCCTACACAGTTTTTGATCTCTCAGAGAGCATTTCACAGTGATGGGCAGATGGCTGGTGACCCATTGGTCCATTGTGTGGGAAAGGGTATTTGCAGGATAGGAACCATAGGTGGTCAGTGCTTCGGGTCTTTTGCAGTCTCTGACTGCTTGTGTAGACAAGTCAGCAGCAGTGAAACACCAGTCTCTTATCACAGAAGATGAACAAAAGTTTAGATAGGTTACATTATCTGCTATCAAATTGTCAATCAAATAAGTGCGTTACAATTGGGACAGGAAGCACAAACTCATAAAATTCTCGAATATTTTTATGCAAAAAGAATTCAGGATTCCTACCGTGGTAAAAGCCCCTGCTTTGCCCCACATTAATATTTGGTTTGTTTTATAGGAAACTAAAGACTACGATGCCCTGGAAGTTGTATTTGTGGGTTTTGAGGTGGTTAGATAGTTCTCAGAAGAGGATACTGGAAAGTAAGAGACTTGCTGATGTCATTTTTATTTCACCACCAGTACCCAAAAGAGAAAAAAAAGCTGAGAGAGATGTTGCTGGCCCTATATAAGGTGCAGCCACCTCCTGCAGAGCACATCAAGAATCACAGCAAAGGTAAGGCTTGCAGTCTTTGTGCTGCTCTCACTTTGCCTTGACCACTCTCCCTGATGCTAACCCTGCTCTCTCTCATCAGTGCTGAGTAGCTGTAACCTGCTGGGACAGACGATCTCGGACTGTGAGCCATGGCCTACCTGCAGACCTTGTCCAAGAGCTTCCCAGGATGGGTTTTCTTCTGCTGCTGTTGCTGTCTCCCTCTTCTTCTCACCAGCTCTCTGCCTCTGAAAGGGGCTTCTGCTGCCCATCATGCCTGCAGGCTCAGGAAGATCAACTTCCAGCAGCCCTACATCAGGAATCGCACCTACACCTTGGCTAAAATGGTACAGTAACCTACGTATTCTTTGTAGTGGGATCTGAGAACTTACTCCTCTGTCCTGGCTTCTAGCCTTTGGTATTGTTCTCTCTTTATCATGCCTTTTTCCAGAGGAAAAATGTACATTTGCAGTTAAGGCAGAGGTTGGGTGTGTGGAGTGGATCTGTTGCCCTCTGGCTGTGTAGGCAGGGGAAGCTGTTGCCTCTCCTCCTCCTGCTCCCCAAGGGAAAGGAAGCCCCTGGAACAGCACAGCTCCTTGTCTTCAAGCAGCTGCTGCTAAAATGGAACCATTGTGAAACATGAGATTAAATTTCTCAGTTTGCCCAGTCCATTTGGAGCTGGGCCTGTCCGTGACTTCAGTCACAGCCAGGCAGATGCTCAGGCACCTTACAGTGCTCTGCTTGGGCGGGTTACTTGGCTGCTCTTGCCACGGGTGGGTCTCCCACAGTGTACACCATCGAGGGCTGCAGCACCTCCCAGCAGTGCTGTGGGCCACCGTGAGCTTGGCCACCTGCAGCATCTGGTTTAGTCACTGTAACCTCTACGACATCAGACTTTTAAGAGGGGGACATGAATTCTGGCTTCTGCTTATTTATTTTCGAGTGATACTGACCTTAAATCTCATCCAATTGAAGGGAGAAACAGACACAATATCCAGGTTTATCTACCTGTAACAGGCTGCCTGTGGCATCCATTCCCTCATTTCACCTGCGCTTTCATTACTGATGAAAACCTTAGGGTTTATTATTCATTTTCAGGTAAGGTTCCCATCCCCACCTGACATTTCTTTTTTTTACTCTCAGGCCAGTGCCTCAGACAAGGACACAGATAACAGACTGATTGGGCAGCAGCTCTATGTTAACATCAAGGTAAGCCTTACTCGAGGAGTCTGCTCTTTGCAGCTCTCATTGATCTCTTGCTTTGATTTAACATGATGTCTTGCTTTCATACATAGGAAAACAACCGCTGCTACCTGATGAAGAGGGTTGTGGAGATTGTGGTAAAAGATGTTCTCCTCACTGAGGGCAAGAATCAGTACCCATATGTTGAGGAGGTGGCACAGTTCTTTGCATCCCTGACCTCGGAGCTGAGCAAATGTGTGAGTAACACTGGGTTTCTTTCCCTGTGAACGTTGGCTCTTACTGCTGCTCCTGAATCTCAGAATGCTACAAACAGTGGCAAAAGGCAGTGATATGAAAGGAAACCTCAGATCAAAGATATGAAACTCAGAGTTGATAGAAAGGTGTGAAAAAGAAAAAAAAAACAACAAGCGTGTTGCTGCATACAGCTATCAATCTTATGTCTGGATGTTTCCTTTTTTTTAGAAATCCTCAGGAAACAGAGAGCACATTGAAAAGAACCTGGAACAAATGAAGAACAAAATGGAACAGGTACATTTTTTTTCCAAACATTTCCAAACATTTAAAAAGATTTAGTTGGATTAAGTCTGACCTAAAATAATCTGGAGATTATTTAGGAGGTGAAGCTTGCCGGGGCATTAAAGAGAGGATTAGTAATGTTTCCCCTTCCAGCCCTCCCTCACTTGTCCTGTTAACTCTCTGCACATGTTATGGTAATTTAAACCTTAAAAAGTTATGTTGCAGGAACTGTATATGCTAGTCTAGATTTGAACAAACTGGTTTATATCTTATGGCATAATGACTCTAATAGAACTATGTGAAAGAATTAGGAAAGTAAGTTCTTGATTCAGTTTCTGTGACAATCCTAATTTCAATTTTCTGAGAAATAATGAGTTGCTAAGACTTGGATTCTGCTGTTTTCTAGCTGGGAGAAAATGGAAAGACTAAAGCCATTGGAGAACTGGATTTACTGTTTGACTACATGGAAAATGCCTGTACTGATATCCCAAAGAAGGGAGGGAACAAGGAGAAAAACTGAAAAAAATTCGAAACAGGCTTGAAGAGATGTGTCTGAAAAATCTTGTGATAACTCAAACTGATTAGCTGTTACAGCAACTACACCCATTCCCCCATATGCAACATATTTTTCACTTGTGTCAAAACTAGCAAACTAAGTGGGCAGAGACAGGATGCACATTGCTGCCTTCTTTGAAAATGAAAATTCCTGGACAATGCAGCTCCGTTTCAACACAGGCCATTAGTTATTTTCAAAGGCACGCTCCTGTCCTCCCCCTCTCCATAGGAATGAGGCAACTGTTTCTGTCTTTTATATGCTGAAATTTGACACCTATGGATCAGCTTTGATCAAGGTAGGCAGTTAAAGGTAGCCAGGAAGTTTTGAGGCTCTTACCTGGAAGTCTGTCTTGAATATGTTGCCCCCTTCTGACCTTTGCCTGAAAAGTTGGTATTTCAGACTAATTTAGAAATATTTTTTGTCATTTGTATTTAATAGTAACTTATTTTAAGGTAATAATTATACAATACTTTTATTTATATAGATTAATTGAAAAATATTCAAGGAAATGTATTTATGAAACTGTACCAGAACGTTTTAAGTGAACTATGAAAGTAACACTGCTGTGTGATATTTATATGCAATGGAATATTTTATAAATGCTTGCACTTTAATTTATTATAATAAATATTTTAGTCCCCAAACATTGCCATTTGCAGAGCTTTTATCTTTTCTGTAGACACAGGGGAGATGACACACATTATGCCTGTGGCGTTGCTGGACTAATGGCTGTACTTTTGTATCCACAAAGCATACAAGCTCAGTCTGGGGACGTGCTTCCTTACCAGAAGGCTGCAATTCCAGCTTATCACAGGCTAGGGCTTAGCGAGGAGCATGTCGGTCAGCCTTTCTTGTGCGGGGCAGTGGGAAAAACAGCATCACTCCTGAGAGTGATGGGTTTGGTTCATCGTTCTGCCTCAGTATGCCCAGAGAAAAGATCCCATCTTGAATAGCTGCTGGTGAAAGGCCCCAAACTGTCCCTCTGATTCAGATGAAATGGAGACAGTCAGGAAGCAGTTGCTAATGAAAACTCAGAGTGCTGCATTCTCACTGATCCATCCATAGGCATGCTGAGCACAAACGGTGTTCTACAGCGTTAGGGATTTGAGAGTCCTTCAGAAGGGAATGTTTGATACTTACTCTTGACACAAGCTCCAAGGCAGAAAAAAGCCCAAGTCACTGAAGAGCAGTTTAATCTGTCATTATCATGTCCTTCAGCAATGTCTCCTGGGCAAAGACAGAAGAGTTGCTCTAGTGCAGCCAGAGAAATTGGTGACTGGACCAAAAGCACTGAAATAGTCAGAAAGCCAGAGGAAATACATAATAGCAGATTTTCAGCAACTGCTGAAGTCTTCTTGACCAAGGCCTTACCATTTATTCATCAGGACAACAGGTACTCTGTCCACATTTAAAAGTTACTGCTTCTGAGCCAGAGCAATTTAAAGATCCATTTAAAAGCATCCATCCATACCTATTTTGAACAAGGTTTATGTGAACTGAAATCATAACACTTTCTTATAGGAAATCACGTATTAGACTGGCATATGATCCATTTTAGTGATGGATGCCTGTTACCTGTCAAATTAGATGCATTCAGCATGGTTTACTTTTCTCCATACACTCTAATTTGCATCTCACAATGTATGATTTACGTGCCTGTTCACAGTCAAGGCAGAAGTGACCCAGCAGTGACAGCCAGCCAAGATTTGGAACCACGTGACAGTGTCAGGGGTTTAACTTTTTGCTATATTCAGTAGAATATGTATTTCCTTTCTTGTGGAATAGGCAGTGATGTTGTCAAGAGCTATTGGCCAACATCCTTTCTCTTATCCCTTGAGCTCATGTCTGGTGACAGCAAAGGGAGGGAATTTAAACATCAAATGAGCAGTTCACTCCACTGACCTTTGACATACACTGTCTTTCCGCAAACTACGCACGTCTCCCTTTATAGTCAGTGGAAGGTAAAAGGAATGATTCAGGTATCATTCCTCTGGTCTACATTAGACGCTTATGAAGACTGTGACTTTGGACAGTATAACATGACTTTGCCCTAAAAGTACCTGTTTTCTCCCTTAATTATAAGTAGAGACTAGATCATGAGCTACACACACGCTGTTTCTCCATTATATAATTGCTTCACAGATGGATAAATAACTTATTTCCTTGTTCTACTTCCTCTAGACCTCTGCTACATTTTCCTTGTTGAGCTGCCCTACCCATAAATTTCAAATCAGTCTCTCAAGCTTTCCACACTGGGGCTAAACCCAGATAAAAACCCATTTGTCCACAAAAGTGTAAAAATGAAGTCAACTAATTATTAACTTCTCTAACCCTAAAAACCACCAACTGGAAGACTTTACCACGGAAACCTCATGAGCTGGTGCCCTGGAAATGCCACACAGCAAGTTTTGTAGAATTTCCTTCATAGGTTTTCTTGCAGGGTACGTGTGACTTGTGGGTGTGTGAAGGGTGGTGGTGATGGTCAGTTTTGAACAGACGAAGGAAGTAGAAGTCGGAGTAGGTTTCCTTTACAGGGGGAAATGTCTGGGACTAACAATTACCGTCTAAAACAAAATAAAAATACAGTTTCAGTCAGGCAAGCTGGGTTTCAGTTCAATAATTACAGCTCAAAAAAGGAAAATCATGCTGAAATGTTTAATTTTGACATTTTTCTAAATAAATAGTGTTTTGGTTCAGAATTTTATGTGCATTTCTTTCAAAGATTGAAAAGAGATTTGAAAGCAAAATGAGCTGTTTCATTTTGAGTTGGACAGGTGCTTTGGGCTGACCTAAAATGAATTTTCTTGGTTTAATTTTTCAGTTGGGTCACCAAAGAGAAACTTCATTATTCATGCAATTCTAATTTCCATTGCCCTATTTTCCTTTCCATTCTCTGCCTCCCAGTCATGAACTATTTGTAATTCCCAGAGATCCTTGACCTAATGCTGATAGGGAAAGCACCTGATCCACATCCTTCACCAAGGACACCTCCACTGGTGAGGCCGGAGAACCTCTTCCCGAGCAAAAATTGACAGACCACCCTACTGTCAAATTTGCATTTTGTTGGCTCTTCCTACCCTTTTCTCACATTAGGTGACCAGAACAGGCACTTTTTTTGCTACACAGATAATCATAAAACATTTAAACTGCCTCTGAAACTTCATATCGTGAAGAGAGAGGAACCCAAAGCATGAACAGAAGTTTCCACATCCTGCTGAGTAAGTATTGGTCACAGTTTAAGAAACGTCTCTTAAATACATTGCATGGAGTGTTATTCAGTTATGAGATTTACATATTCAGTGGATGAATATTTACTCCACAAGTGACCTAGAATAATAATAAAAGGTTGGTATTTCCAATTTGTCCAAGTGTATTCTAGGCAACGTAAAATGTTGAAGCTATCCTGATCATAAACCAGTGGCGTGTGATTGTGTCGGCTTTTGCTTTAAAGCACAACTAGCTAAACAATTAGCTGCTCTGAAAAAGGTATGGACTGCACTGAACAGCAGGAAATGCCTGACGACCTCTTCAGTCACAGCCATCATCACTGTGGATGTTTGTAAAGTCAGTGTAATTGGGAGAAGGACCGGCCTGCTGAAGGTAAGCAAGATTGGCAGAGACATTAGACACAATTTCAGGCTAGTATCTGATGCTGCCAGAAAGAATGTAAAGCCCATGGAAATAAGGAAAAACCTACAGTGCAGTTGTATGGAACCCAGGGTACTTTGGGCAGGCCACTACCCAACCATATGTTTCACAAAATTGTGTATTTAGGACAGAAAATAATGCAGCCTCTCAGGGGATCCAGACCAGGATTCTGAGCCATTCAAGAATACGTTAGGAAGCTGTATTTGGATAAGGTAAATTACAAAATACAAACTATGCTGAGGCTGATGGCATTTCTGGGGCTGCACATGACTCAGCACGTATCCATTTGTAACACCTTTTTCTTGGTTAACACACAGCTGCAGATATTATCAGATTAAGAGTATGAACTTCACCACTGACAAAAGTGTTAAACAACTACGTAAGTGAAAAGATTTTTTTGAAGCCTGGGAAATCACTCTGTTAGCCTTTGAATTCCAGATCCCAGGCCAAATTCACAGATGTCAATTTCTATAATTTAATCTGGAATTTGCTGATGAATGGTTTAGAAAATATTCCTACATATTTCATTCTCTAAGGAAAGATTAAAATAAAAATTATTTTGAGAAGTACCATCCATTTATCTTCAGCAAATTAACCCATGAGACCCAAATGTAAACATTTTTTCAGTATGAAGGATTAAGGCAGAGCATTAAACATTTCCAAGATCTTGGCATTTTTCTTCTCTAAATTTGCATTAAAAAAAAAGGGCAAATCTAAATGAAAAACATTTTCTGTTTAGTGAAGGGCAGCATGGATCAAACTATTTTGAAAAAAACCCAGACCAGTAAATATGTCTTTAACTATCTGTCTTGAAACTGTTGTACAGTTATTTCTGCAAGAACTAGTAAGGTTTTTCCATGGAAATTGTAGCCCTGGTTTCAAATCACTGGAAGTGATATGCAAAGGGATATTGTTTTCCCCAAACTGCAGAATTGCACTGATTTAAAATTCATTTTATTTTACAGTTTTTCAAAAGAGAGTCACTTCTGAGTCTTACAGCACATTTAAAGAATGGTGAAGATGTTCATTAAGAAGTGACTTTCATTAGGATTGACTTTCTGATTTGTCTTTTACGTAGGGTTTGGCATGTAAGAACTCCCCAGTGGATTAGCTTATCCTATATCTGGTTCTGCTCCACAGAAGATAGAAAGAAAACTCCTATTGATTTCCAAGTGTATAAGATCAGGCTTGTAGTTCATGTGCTTATCAAGTTAATTATATTACAAAGGAAAAACAGAAGATTTCAAGACAGATGCAAAAATGGAAGTGATGAATTGCACTGCTCCAATGAAAGGCTTGTTCCATAAAGTCTCTTGACTGTTGTCAGACTTGACTTTTATACTGACACTTGTTTGGGAAGTAGAGGCTCCAAAATAAAGTTTAGATGCTGCTTGTCATTGCAATGACGATGTATTCTTCATCTAAAACTATCCAGGCCTTGTTTTAGGTTAATATTTCTTATCAAATGTGCCTATAAAATTTCTGCTTTGGCCAACTTCTCCTTTAGTAGTTATGCTATATACTGTTACTCCTGGCAGTCTTGAATATGAGAAGAAATTTCAGATTCTCTCTTTTTCATATTCTATCACCAAAGAAAACTGGGTAACTGAGATTTTAGGTGTGTATTCCCATATTTAGGAATCATCAACTTGGATGCATTTTTTACTTTGATAACTCAAAAATGGAGAATGCCTCTTTGTCAAGCACAACATTTGGCAAAAAATGTGATTGTTTTGTAGTTATGAACATGTTAACAACCACACAGTGATCATTTCTCCTGCATGTAGCAGAGATCCCATTAAGTTCAGGAAAGTATCTTGCTTGGTTTGACGGGACCCATAAGTGGCTTAGAAAACAAGACAGTGACTTGCACATGAAATAGCTGGTTTAACTTGACATGTGAGGTTCATGCTCCAAAACAGGGAGCTGCACAACATTGTCATCATGCTCTCATTTTAATATCTGCCAATGCTTCAGTTGTTATATGACAAGGATTTCTGGGCAGTGACTGGGAACAGAAAAGAAACCAATAACCAAGAGTCTCATCCTGCAAATTGCCAAAACACCACGTATTTTCCTCATTTTGATGGTAGCCTGTATGAGTCATCTGCCCCAGCTTCGGTGCCAGAAAACCAGACAGCAAATGCTGAGGTGCTGCCCATAGGCACTCATAGAGCCCATCTCTTAGCCCTGCCACCAGCAGGGAGGTTGGGCTGTTGAGGGGAGGTGTTCTCTGAGAGCCTGGTCCCCTCCATCAGCCCTGGGTAATGAGCACAGACTCAGGCATCCAACCTTTACTGGTCTGTTGCTGGGTGTTACAAATTCCAGGCATGGACTTCAGGGTGTTATGTTGCTCATGGGTCAAGCTACCAGCAAATGAAAGAAGTAAAACCAAGCATCTTTGTCTGTGTCATTTTGCTTTGGAAACCTTTTGCCAGTAAAAATATAACTGCGTTAGATTTCGATTTTCATTTCTTAGCTATTTTCCACTGGTATTTGCAATTATGGTCTTCACTTTCTGTTGGTAACCCACTGATGCTGGAAATGAATAAATAACAGAGAATGTTTTTTAGGAGAGGTGAATCTGTGAGGTTTCTCTGAAAATAGGAAGACAGGAGCAACTCATTTTTTCTGCATTTCTGAAAAGTAAACCAGAGAATTTCTTAGACCTGCAGCATGAAGTTTTGACTGGCAGGGTTAGGTTTATGTTGTAACCTCATTATCAGAACTGAGATAAGAGAGAGGTGGCAGATTGGTAAATTATCTCCTGTTCATTGCTCTGTGGTTACAGGAGTATACTGTAAGTAAAAAATCTGCTTTTCCAAAGTGACAGGTAAGTAAAAATAAACCTTAGTATATTCAGACATTTGGGTAAACATTTCAGATCTGGAGTACTTTGCATGGCTTGCCTGAGAGTTTTGGAACCTGTTGGCTGAAGATCAAGGCAAAAAATATGATTTTTATGGAGCTGCTAAGCTGAGTGAAGGGAAATCTGCTACAAAAGTGACTTTTCTCAAGAAAAAGAATTCTCATGTGTAAAAATTTGCTTTCAAATAATCTAATCTAAACCTGGAAATGTGAGGAAACTTTTTACAACCCCTAAAGAGTGTATTTGGAGACTGATAAAAGCTTCTTCTGAAATGGGTACAAGTAACTGACACTTTTTCTAAGAGATGGGAAAAAAACAATTAAAATCAAGGCTGCCATGTGATTTTCCCAGCCCACACAGTACTCTACAGAATCAGCCTCTTTCTGGTGATCCAAGAATACAAATAATCAGAAAAATTATGGCAAACAATTTTTCTTTGCTAAGAAATAGTAGATCTGAAGCTTTAAATAAGACTGAGGGGTCTTTTTAACTGGATTTTTTAAAAAAAAGTTCTTGCTGCTTTTCTATGTAAGTATGATTTTCTCCTGGAAATTCAAAAAAATGAAAAGCCCAGTACTGATATTAAATTGTAAAAAAAAAAAAGGTTTCCATTGGTTGTTCACAGGAAACTATATTTTAAAAAATTGAAAGTAGCTCTTTTCATATGGACAACATCAAGAACTTACTTGCTTACTTGCTCCTCAAGTGTATTAGATGATTTAAACTTCTATCACGGTTACGAAATTTATTGGATATATGGGAGTTTGTAAACTCATTGCTCAGGTCTCTATTTGTAGTTTTGCACATAAGGATTCCCTGAAAACTTTACTAAATCTACAAATATTAAGAGATGGAATATTTCTGTTTTGTTTAAGAAGCTCTAAAAGAAGATGTTTATTAAAACATTTGCATAATTTCAAATGTACATGTTTTTATATATTGTGCTACAAATGAAGTGAAAAATAAACCCTAAAAATAGGCTTAAAATAATAAGCAGTGCTGTCTTTTAGATGGTAACTTAAAGTTTCCCCATTGTTCTAACTGTAAAAAAGTCTCGAAATTTTCCTGAAGTGAGAATCTCAATGCTTATTTTGACATCTCTGGCATCTGTTCTTTCTTTCTAGTATATTTTGTGATATTTTATTTTTCTATTACTTTTATGAGTCTTTACAGTATAATCTCTGTTTTATAAATACTGCAAACATGAAACTCAGGTTTTACAGCACCATCAGGTACTTCTCTAGTGGCCTGTGCCACAGTATTTAACATGCTTTGGAATCTCTCATAAGTAAATCATTACTTGGGTCCTATATAATTTCTAGCAAAAAAGTGTCAGATGTGACCATATCTGATAAGTAAGTAAATAAATTTTCCTCCCAAAATGCTCCTGCTGATGAGATTCATTGAAAGCCCCACTTCAGAAAGAAGAAAGATACACAGTGGGAAGTGGAGAAGTCTGGAGACATGAAAGCATTATTGAATGAAAGCTGGGGAGATGGCCCCATGACAGCAATCTCCAACTGAAGGTCACAGACTATTCAGGGCTCAAGGACTGCTTATGAGCGAAAGGTAACAGAGGGGAGCACATTTATTGCCAATAGGTTTAAGTTTGCTGGAAGCAGAATGGCACTTCCAATGGAAAAATACTCTGGAAAATCATTTTGTTGCCTGCTACACTGTTGTTTCTCTTGCTTTTGTTCTTGGTGCTACCACTGGAGAATCAAGGCTGCAGCCATTCTGCAGCAGTCAGACCAACAGCTTCCAGGATTTTGGTACAAATCTCACTTGTAAGAAAGCTGTCCTTCAGCAAGTATTTCACATTTTCCCGTGCGGGGTTTTTTTTTGGTGTTCAGAATTGGCAGGCTAAAGCTAAGACTCGGCTTTCACTAAACAGAAAAGCTTTAGCTCCAAACCAAATGGATGACTTTTTTTTACTATCGAAATACACTGCAAGCAAACATTTTCTTCATAGTTTTTGGTTTGGTTTGGGGTTTTTTTGAGAAAAGAGTATTTTTTCCAATAAATATCAGCTATAATGATTTTCTTAAGATGGTTCAATTTGTTGCCTGCCATGTCAGCTGAAAGATTCAGTGCCAGTATTTTTCACCAGTGTCTGCTTAGGTTATGTATACCTCTGTATGTCCTAACGTATCACTGTAGTTTCTGAACATTGTCCAGAAATTTTATTAAATTACTCTTTTAAATTACATTTCAAAATTTGTTTCTCACAGGAGACAGCTGTGTCTGAACAGTCTGCTCAGTTCATATTTTAAATAATGTTCTTTTCCAACACCAAGAAATCTTTCCAGGATGGGGACTGTAGTTTCTGTAGCTTCACAGTCTCCCAGTTGATGTTACTCGTAAAGCTGTATGGGCAGCCTGTGTTGGCATCGCCAAGATGCTCAGGGATGTCCTGGGTTAAAAGAATAGAGAGGGAAAAAAACCTTTAAATAAAATTGAAAAGAGAAGCAAGAAAGGTTAAAAAATATCGTGGGGAGACAAAAAAATGGTGCACAAAGGTAGAAGGAGAGAGAAGCTTTCCAGTATAGGAGTGGTACCGTGCAAACTGACACACTTCTATCAGCCTAGCAGCTGTGGACATCCTCCTCCCCCAGAACTGAGCCCAGATTTTCATGTGGTTGGCTTTTTCCTTTCCTACTTTTAGTACAACCCTCTTATAAAGCCATGACGACATTACAAGAGAAAGCAGGTCACAGACTCTTGAGCACTCCTGTACATCACAAGAGATTGGAGTTTGGAATAGCCACCTGCCTACACTGGGTAAGCTGAGCTGTCTGTTACTGCTGAGCACATCTGTACACTCTGTAGTAATACTGCGGTAAAGGGAGTGAGTTTGGTGGTGGCAGACGAATGTTTTCTGCAGCGTTTGGGGACTGAATCACTGTAGCTAAGTGAGGTCACTTGACTGGTTAATGGGAACAATGTTAATATGCTCAAACACTTCTATATCTGTTTCTTTCACAATCTCTCTTCTCAAATACAAGTCTACAAGGATGTGAATAGTAAAGGCTATATACAGAAGGGTTTTATGCCAAGTTCATCTCCTTGCCTAGCCATGAAGTGATGGCTGGTTTTTTAACTACATAACTGGACATTTGAAAAGTATCTTGAATTATTCAAGTATTCACATCTTTTCAAAGTAGTTAATTGTTGACCACAAAAAGTGTTAATGCTTAGAGAACTTGAACTGTTGTCTATTTCTGTGCATAGAGGCAAAGTTTTAGCATCTTGGTGGTTTCGAACTGGGCTCTGAGTATATTCCGTAGTCTGTCTCTGAAAAGACTGAATGCACTGAACCTTCCTATCAGATGCCTGAAGTACAAGTAGCTTGACAGACAATTTTGGGCCACCTGTCACCAAACTGAACACAGCAGGCCAGTAGCACTGGGAGATCCAGCACTTGAACCAGTCTGTACCTTTTCTTGAGGATGAGAGCAGATAGACAGTATGTTTTGTAGCAACTCACATTTGAAGCTTAGTTCAAAGTTGTTATTAACAACGTATCTTTGGAGGTATTCAAACCCTGATTGGACGCGCTCCCAGGCAAACAACTGTAGGTGGCCCTTCTTGAACAGGAGTGTTGGACAAGACGGCCTCCAGAGGTCACTTCCAACCTAAACCTTTGTTGCTCCTCAACAAAGGCGGTTGAGGAGCACCTAGACAGGCACAATGTAATGTAGGTGAGTCATGAGAACAAACGTAGGGATTTTGTGTTTAAGGATGGGAAAGGCACCGGACTGACATCCAGTCCTAGGTGTTCAATGCTTTTAGTTTTCTTTGCAGTGTCCCAATTTCATATATATGGGGGTTTTTTTCCTAACCAGAGCAATGTATGTATAATATGTAAGCTGGAGCTGCTAATACCATCTGTTTGTGCTATTCTGTTGTTCCTCTGACTCTTACGACTATTGAAGCTGCTGGCAGTGCCTATGTGCTGAGTTTGCATGGGTAATTTAGGAACCCTTGTCTGAAAAATTGGCTCATAATAGTTCAGTAATTGTACAAAGTCTATAGCAGCTCCAAAGGTTCCTATTGTACTAATAGAACGTTACAAGAAACAGAGGTTAAACACTGGTGGGTATGTAGTGTTTACCTACGTGCCTGTGTCCATTACAACCATTTCCAGAAAACTGCAGAATCAATTTTGAATGCTGTGAGCATCTTCTCTCTCCAATGGAGGCATGGTATGGTATCTCAGTTTTCTTATGTCCTAACAGTGGTGTTGTCATGCTCATGAGTTTTTGTAAAATCTCACTAAACTTATTTGTTACTTATCAAATCACATTTCTGAAGACAAATACTGCAGCTCTTCGTGTAGACCTCTTTTTCAGAAGACCAAAGTGAATCAAACAGGATAAGGGAATAATAGAAATAGTAGAGAAGGGCCTTAAGAGACAGCACAACATTAACAGAAGCTAAGCAAATATGAGTAATATTTATAGGAAGTATGCGACTAATTCCTGTTATACTAACAGGAAATGAAATAAACAGAAAATGTGAAAAGTGAGAAGATTCATAAGTAAGAAACTAGACTAGGCTTTTTACGGATGGAGATTAGAAAGCCATTTAAGTTGCAGAGCAACCAGTAGATGATTGTTACCTTAAATGGACTAATGGAACTTTGCAGCAGTGGTAGATGTATCTGTTCATTCTACATAAATCAAGACAATTGAATATTAATAATACCTGCTGAAGTCATGTAGATCAAGACAATTCCGTGGTTCACAATAAGACAGTGAAGAAAGGATCTTCTTCAGGCTGGTGGTCTCATGCACTCATGTGGAGTATAGGTCATCATAGCCTTCTTTGAAACTTAATCACTACCCAGGGTAAATCAGGCAAGATTTTCTTATTTAAAAAGCTGGCTGCTTTGGTAGTTTTTCTTATTTTTTTTCTTAGTTATTTTATTTCTCTTTCATTCTCGTGTTCGTAAGCTTTACATGTTTTTTATAAAAGTAACACATGACCTTTGCTTGTGTTATCAGTATTGTATTGTTCCTTAAGTACTTATTGACACTGTACATCTAAAATTTTCCATGTGAGAGAGAGCCTGAGGCAGGCTCCATGAACTCCTGGGGTTTCCAGCCAACTTGCTTTGTGATGTGCTTTGCTGTTTTCTCAGACTATCTCTGGATACATCAGTTCCACTGCACATGCAAACCTTTGCAGGTATTTTCTGTCTTCATTGCTAAAAGGTCTGAATTTGTTTCTTCTTCTGCTTCTTATAACTTTAAAATACTGAGTAATATGGGTTATTTGGTATTCTATATTATTTATACCATAATTTTGTCTGAGTGCCAAAGTGGCACTAAAACACAGTGTACAAAGTGCTACACAAGACCAAGAAAGAAAAGACCGTCTTTGTCCTGAACAAATAATGCATGAAAAATTTGAAGAATATTCGCTATTTTTTGACTAGAAATTAAATCAGGATATCAAAAATTGTGGAAGTGTAACCAGTTTTACAGTATTGGTTATTAAATACTAGCCATCGTTCTTTTATGAAAGATGAGAAAGCCCTATTTTCTTTTTATTTATTAATTTTTTTTAAGTATAGTCACCATGCAATTGCATTCTTCTACACCACAGTTGAGAAGTTAGCTAATTCAGTAAGATATGTACTGTTGCACGTGCAGAGGTGTCTAGAGCCCAATGCAAGTGTCACTGCTCCAGCCACGTGAGCACGGTGGTACGAGTTCAAAGAAGAGACAAAATGAAACTTGTGGGCTTAAGGGTTTTCCAGCAGCATCAGAAGTTTCAGAGATGTTGAAAATTATTGATTTTCTTATGAAAAGCTATTACAGATTGTTTACATAACCCACTTATTCCATTTAGATGAAAACTGTTGACCAAGGAGTACCACAGCTTGGGAAACCCAAGGCAGTTTTGCATTCTAACTTTACTGCTTTCACCCAAGATCCTCTTCTATGAACAAATTAGGAGTAAGCGGCTAATCTTCTGTCCACATACCATGTGTGCTGAGGTCTACTGCACCTCATCTGGCAAGCCTTACTGGCATTCAGAGAATTTAAACACAGACCAAAGTTCACACAAGCACTAAAATGCACATAGGGCTTCAGGTCTCCATTAACTCCACTTTTCAAAAGTCTAAGCTCTCTTCCCCTTGTTGGTTCTTTTTGTCCACGAAGCTCATCAGAACTTCAGTGCTGGTGAAGTGACTATGATGTGTAGATGGTTCTATGGAAAAATACATTTCCCAGAGCTGTTACAAGTGGGATCCTTGAAGCTGAATGTGAGTCCAGCTTGGCCTGGAGGATGCTTGTTTGTGTAAATGGTCAGTGGGATCAAGGCTGGGGTGAGTTCATTACCCAGCTTGTCTCACCCTTCTTCCTTCTAGAGCCAACACATGTCCCTGGCACAGGCACATCAGTGGTGCCATAGAGGGACATACAGCTCTGCCACTGGGTCTGACAAATCACAGTCCCTTTGAATAATTTCAGTTGCAGTTGAAACTGTTTTCTCTGATCTGTTTAAGGCCTTCTGTGTTGCTCTTAAAACACTAAAGGAGTGAAAAACTCTGTCCTTGGTGAACATTTCAAGGGCTTGCTTTTGCTTCCAACAAAAATGGTATCAAGGAAGTATTGTTGTGCTAGACCAAAACCTGCTTTCTTCCTCTTCTTGTGTAAACCTCAGCCAGTTTCAGGGATCTTAACATTTGGCTTACAACCATCCTTGGCTTAACAGCCTCACATTGCTGGTGTTACTTTGTGATTTCCAAGTCTATCCTTGGAGTGATGTTCTTGCCTGTCTGGAGTGGTACCTGTGAATCCCTCAGCATTTGGCTGTCTTGGAAACAGGTCAGAGACCTAGACTGCCCAATCTCTGTTTAGCATCGCTGTAGAAGAGTGATCATCTGATTCCACGGTTTTACTTTACCACCTCTGTGATGGGTGTGCTGGGATCTTGTACTGGGATTATTTCCCAGTGCCCGTGTCTCTTAGTGAGTTTTTTAAGTGACTTGATAGCCAGGGATGCTCTGCCCCTTGCACAAAGTCCTCCCTGGAGCCCGCCCTTTCACATTAAACAGCCTACTGCTCCTACTGGGCCAAATCCTGTCCTGGCAAAAGATTAATCACAGACGTTAAAACACGCAGCAAACACCCTTGCTATTACTCGCAGTGCTTCTGAAAAAAACGCTTCTCAAAAACTGAACAACGAAGTTTTAAAGGCAGCGCAGTCCAGCTTCCTTATAGATAACAGATCTTCTAATGCCTTTTAGGGTTAAGTAGCAAAGATTTTTTTCTCTCTGGGCTGTTACCATTCAGAAAAGTGCTGCCATAAGGTTTTGTGGAAAAATAAAACAAAAACAAAAACATGCATTTGGCATATTTTGTTATGAAACTAAACTAACACTCAACTACCTTTTCCTCGCTTGACCACCACTTAAATGAAAGACAGCTTATCACATGACAGGGAAGTTCTTCTTTCTTGGAAACCTTGACCCTGCTGCCAGTAAATATGGAGATATCGTTTAGAAAAACGTCACAGAAGATTGTGGTCAAATTTATTGAAAGTGGAGCAAGATGTATAAAAAAGCAGAGCAAGAGCACTGATCAGCCACCACATGAGCAATAGGTTATCTACGTGAGCATCTTGGTGCAGAAGCCGCTTTGAGGGTTAACAAAATTAGGTTAACCTCTGTCATCTAAGAGTTTGGCTGTGTCACATATGCTGCTGTGACTGTAGAGGCACGGAGATTTGGGAGCAAAGATGAAAATATGTTCTATTTTCAGATCTGGGCATTTTTTATTTCTGCTTTGTCTTTTCACTGTGGAAGGCAAAAAGTCACCTACAGGAAAGCATCCCTGCAGAAAAGAATTCCTCTCCCAGGTGACAGAGAACCTGTATATCAAGGCAACTAGTCTAAAATCATCTGTTCCAGTAAGTTGATCCCACTAGTCAAAAAGTTTATTTTATTTATAGATGCTCCTTTACCAGTTTCATTACTGAACTCCTGGAGACTTCAAGAAGCTGAATGATATCTATAGTCCTAAGAGACAGGGTAATGTAGCTATTTCTTTTGTAAAGGTGAGAAAAAATGATGCATGAAAGATGCATAGAGAGGCTGGATGAGTTTGCCATGGAAGTTTGTAGCTAGGCTAGGTTTGGAACACAGATTTACTGAGTTCTCATCCTACATCTGAAAAGGATGATGAAGATTATTGTTATTACCATTAAGTTTTGTAGAAACCAGGCTTGAAACTCTGTCTCCCTTCTTCTGCTCAGGTTAATTAATACTAGCACATTATATTTTACAGAAGGATCTCATCAAGACCACAAGACTGCTTAAAAAGTCTACAAAAATGCTGTTTATGGTAAGATTTATACTGGTTTTCCAGTTTCTTATTTTGATTTTCCTTTTATCAGTAGAGACAGGAACATGTCATCAAAGGAAATTACAGATGATTAAAAAATTGCTTGTGTTTAATTGGGATGGACATTTATGAAAGTCATATGCTTAACGAAGTCCTCTGCTTAGAGGAAGAGTGTTATTTCTATGCCACATATTCCCATGGGACATGAGGGGACAGTTGATCACAGTACAGGAGGTGAATTTGGAAAGCCTACCAGGAGGCACTTCTTTCTAGGTAGTTGCAGTGGTGCTCTGCCAAGGAAGTTGGGGTGAGGGTGTTTGTTGTGTAGGTAGGAGTGTGTTCACGGTAGCATTTTCTCCTCCTGTGAGCCTTTGGTTGCACACCAGCCTCCCCAGAAATGCTCTCAAGCACCAGCCCATTCACCTGAGGGCCAGGGCCACAGCCACTGTCCTGGCAGATGAAGCACCTTTTGTTGAGGGCATGCAGTACTGTGGATAGCCCAGGGATGCTGCAGAGAGTCAGGATACCCAAGGAGCTGCTTTGAGCTTAGACCTCTGCAGGTGCACTGGAAGAGAGAGATCAGAGTTCCCAGGAAGACTCAGCAAGGGAGTGAGAAACAAACTTTGGGGTGTCTAATTGTAAGTGACTATAAGTGTATGAGATATTTTATTTTTCTTCATGCAGAGATCTAGTCAGCAGGGTCAACTGAGTCATTTTATCCTTAAGTGCAGACCAATTGGTCTTCTGTGTCCCTTGGGTTCCAAGGACTACCTTGGGAATGCAGGCTCTTCGCTCGGCTGTGGGACCTACATGCTGGCCTGCTGCATTTGGGTGGTGTAATATGCAGTTGCATTACCCTTCTGACGGGCATTTCACACCTGATACTTGGTTCTATGGCCAAAAAATAGGCATATATCCATTTGAATTAACTTTGTGTGCCCAAGAGAACTGGCGGGCCAGGGAGATGTGATACAGGGTTCACAGGATGACTGTTCTCTTCTGGAGTAGCAGTTGGGGGGTGGGGGCAGGATACCCTACAACATATGAAATGGCACTGGACATGATGTGGAGGATGATATGGAATGATGATACCCACAATGACTCCTACAATTTGAAAAAGATGGTCTGACTTAACTTCTCAATTCTTCTTCCATTTATTCTTTGTGTGTTAAGCACATTTGGTGCTGTCATTTCTGTTCATGATTGGTCTTACCAATATCTCTGTGCCTGCCAGCACAGCACCTTCCTGTCTTTCCTTCAGAAACTACAACTAGATTGAGCTAGTTGTAGCTCAGAAAGGAAGCAGGCCAAGGGAATACTACAGTATGTAAAAATGGTTTTATTCATTGCACACTTTCCAAACATGCATATTTTTATGAGGCTAAAATTTTCAGCCAAAGTTGAGGTGTTCATTTGGACACTCATCACTTGATTTGTTTTCAGACAAACTGCAGTGTTCGAGATCAGCTCCTATCCTTCTATGTGAAAAATGTTTTCAGTCATCTTGAGGCAGGAAGAGACAAGTTGTACCTTATTAGCGCCTTCCGGGTCCTGCAAGTGAACATGGATGCCTGTGTGAGTATATTCCAGAGAGCTAGACTAACTTTGTCCATCTAAAAGTTAGGGAAGGACTCCCTCTCAGTTTTTCAGCAGATAGAGAAGATGATTCAGAGTCATGGCATGTCCCACACCACAGAGGGCCCAACTTCACCAGGGCTTCCCCACTGGGGCCAGGGAAGTTTAACACTGCTCATTTCTTCCTAGAGTGAGCCTGTGGGGAGTGAGCAAGGTGATGGAGATCCCATGGAGGAAAGCCACTTTCCTACTGATATACCACCTTGTGTTGCCCTCTTAACACCAAAGCTGCAAAGAGACAGGGTGATCACAGGGAGAAATGTGGCTTCTCAAGTTTCCGTGGTGTAACAATGGTGCTGTTTTACTTCTTCAACAGCATACCCACTGGAAGTGTGCAGCCTTTACTCATAGGTCCTCTCTGCTCCTCCACACTGAATTTCAAAAGAGCTGATGGGGTCCCTCATGAGTAAGCAGCAGCCACAATTAGGAAGCACATCAGAGCAGTTCCCATGTGCCCACAGTCAGAGCAGGTTTTCAGGGAGTGGTGCTGCCCACTGGCAAAATGTCCCCAGAGCAGACCAGGTGCTATAGGGAAGAGGTACTTTTAGAAACACAACCGTTAAAGCACACTTTCGCCTACACAAATATACATACTAGGTAGGATGCTAAGGTGACACCAGTACTTGTCAGTCATTTCTCGTCTTATTTTTAGTGGTACACCAATAACAACAGGGTATGTCTTTAAACTATATATCCCATGGATGTTTTTTTCATTCCCTAAACCCGTAATCCTCACAAGTCACAGTGTCCCAAAGAGTGGAGCATGACTTCAGGTGACATAAAGCCATGGATATCCAGGCAAATGTCTACAGTGATTTTACAAAGTGAGAGCAGGATGAGAAGTCAATGAATTAATTAAGTTTATGAATTAAAAGAATTTAAACTTTGTTTAATCTGAATTGTATGATAGCATGAAAGAAAAGGACATTGATTCTATGCTCACACAAATATTTGCAATGCAAGAATAAATAGCTTCAGAGATCTCTTTGCAGAGTTAAGGCTCAGAAGCCAATCAGGACATTTGTATAATGTAAAAAGATTTAAATCCCAATGGGAGAAAACTTCACCAGTTTTCAGATTCTGCATTTAAAACCATGCTAAACAGTTATGATTTACAGTCATTATTCAAAGCATTTATCATACTGTTGTGGTTATCTGTGTCTGTCAAAATTCTAGATAATGCCGTACTATAACTCCAGAATGCTATAATATAATTCCAGATGCTATAATATACTTACAGAGATTTCATTCTTGTCTGGAAAAGCAATTACACTCTATGCAAGTGCCAGTACACACTGAGGAATTTAGACTGTCAGCTGTGACTGAATTCAGAATATCAGTTATTCTAAAATACTACCAGTGACTGTAGCTTGCTAGACAGCTTAGTATTACATTTGTTTCTGTGCTGTATGGAGACAAAATGCTGCAGATTTCTCAGAGTTCCTGTATTCTTTTTCATAATTAGTGCCAGTGTTTTACCCAACACGAGTCTAAACATAACAACTTATGTTTCTGGATCTTAGAAAGTGTTAATGGGAGAGATAAGTCTTCTCTTGTTAGTATAAAAACAGTAGCTCTTTGAGAAATGTAGGCTTGCCATGATTTTCTAGGAGACGTTTAATTTCTGGAAACTAACACTTGAATTCTTTGTAATAATGTATATTAATTTAAACCCAACAATAAAAAATCATGTGAAAGAATAATAGAAACTCTGAATAGAATGAAAGTACTATATCCTTTGCTAGTACCAAGCTTGAGATTCCTCCATCATATTATTCCCCAATAAATTAGCACTCATTCATCCACCTACATAAGATCTTTAATGGTTGTTATGTAGCTGAGTTATAAGGTGTTTATCTGAAGGGATTTCCACCATGAAAACATACTTATGTAATGAATTTGTTACCTTTCAAGGATAAAGTTCTCTATATAATTAAGCATAACAGTGGTATCTGATATCTTTGTATATATATATCCACCATATACTCTTTCACAAACTCAGGTTGTAATTCAGCCAGCTAGAGATTTGTATGCTATTTAAAAATCTTAACAGTATTTGTCTCCAAACCACTTTCAAATACTTTATACTACAATAGTATGATTCTCACCCTGCTAGATGTTTTGTCCAGACAAGGGAGCTTTAATATTCCAATGATATAGAGGCCCAAGTTCTGCTTTTTAAAAATACGTAGACTCTAAAATCTCTAAACTCATTTTCTACAGTGAAATCAGACTCTTTCATTTAGTGTAAGACTACAGGATAAAGGGAACAGGCATTTTTCCTTCAATACTGGGAGCATCCACCTGTAGCACCACTGACCTCTCGGCTCAAGTGCCCTACTCAGCTTTGCTGAGAACATCGGAGGTCGGGCTTATGTTTCTACATCAGTAGTGGATTATAGAAGTGTTTTCTTATATTTGGGTGGAGCGCAGAAGGACAATATATTCCCTGCAGTATCTTAAATCATTTCTCTTTCGTTATTGTAGACCTTGAGCAGATAATGAGCATTGTTTGTAGTAGTCAAGCTAACTTGCTAGCTCACTTATTTACCAGTTTATGCAGGAAGAACAGAGTTTGTAGTACTAAAAGCCAGCATAGTCATTTGAGGTCAGTTTTGCTACCAAATTTATTTATTTGTTTGTTTGTTTGTTTTGTAGAAATCTGCATCATACAAGCAGACCTTTAAAAAAAAATCAAGAAAAAAAAGCCCCAAGTCAGAAAGAACTGCCCTGGTTAGAAGATTTTTTAAAATTTACTTCTATTTACTTTTTAAAAAAATGTTTGCTTTTATTTCCACTTTCATTATGTGAGGTGCCTTTAGGAAGCAGAAAAGGTACCTTGAAAATATTTGTGCTCCTTTTTAAAGTACTATGTGTGAGATAGAAAGGACTGACCATCCATTTCAGTGGAGTCATCTCCTTCCATGTGAGTTGAGGACCTTTATCTTTTTCTTTTTCAAATATGTTCTCCTTGTTTGTAGATTGGAAAACACCAGATTTTTCCATTTTTTTCCCCTGAAAGAATGTATTTTCCCCTTTGAAAACCCACAGAGCTCATATTACCACTTTTTTTGTGTTGTGAACTCAACTTGGCAGGAAACATGCAGGCAAAAGAATATATTTGAAGTAGAGGGAGAAGCGGAAATGGTGCTGAGTTCACACATTTTACTGGTAGCCCTATAGTGCCACACTGTGGGTTCAACTCTTCCTCATTACTATATATCTTTACATCAGCATCTTTGGATTTCTTTTCATCCTTCAGCATCCATGTGCTCCATCCACAAGGTTAACTTCTGCAGTCAAAAAATTAAGGAGAATGTTTTTTAAGGTAAGAATAGGAGGCCCTGGCTCCCTGCTGTGCTGTTCCAGGGCTGTAGATAGTTTCTTTTCTAACACCTTTATCTTCTCAACAGCTTGGAGATAAGAGAATCTACAAGGCCATCCATGAGCTGGATATTCTCCTTCCCTGGATTCAGGCCTACATACAAACTATCCTATGAAGAATGAGGAGGTGACAGACAACATGCTGCTGCTGTGCTAAGAACAGATCCTTACCCAAAAGACCTGAAAATGAATCGAGAGCCAGGTGTAAAATGTGTCTGTCAGTAACTGCATCCCGTGGAAGAAGAGCCTCTGTGACACAGCAGCATAAAGAGGGATTTTCATAAATTTTCACAGTTAGCCTGGCCTAGTAGCTATGCCTGTTCTGCCTCTGGAGCAGCTACAGCGTGCTGCTGTCCTTCTCATCCTGTCTGCCTGCCAGCTGCCACACAGGCAGTGCCTGAACACATCACCCCCTCATAACTTGGAATCTGCTATACTAAGGATCAGACACAACGTCCCATGTGCCACGGGCATGATCTAGCCATGCCTTGTGTCACCCTGCATGAATACAGCTCAAATAAATGAGGAACACTTTTGAAAATCCCTCCCCTAAGCTATATTTCTTTTGGGTTTTTTTTTGTGGTAGATACAACAATATACAAAAGCCATTCTACATAAAAATAAGAAAAATTATTACATACTGCTTATCTTTATTATTAAAGATAATAATTGATTCCTAATAAATGTATACCAATTAATGTAAAAACTTTGGTCTAGGTTTCATGCATGGCCTTCAAATGTCACATGATCTACATGAGATCAGACATGCAGAAAACACAATAAATGAATTGGTTTGTCTAGGACTGTAAAATGGTTTGAGAGACTTACGGAAGTTGATGGTAGTGGTTTCCAAAATGTCTCTCACATAGTACAGAACGCAGACGGTTTTCTAATTTTCTCACATTTTTAAATATTTACCAGGATTATGAACCTACTCCCAAATCTGTAAGTTTGGCACTTCCACGGGGCTGAGATTCTGCAAAATTTCAGATTTCATAGTTCTGTTGTATAAGGAGAGTTGAACACATCAATGTGCTGACACCAACAAACCTGAGCCAGTTCCTCTTCTGCATTGTGGCCTTCTACAGCCAAGGGGTGTTGGCCGATTTCTGACAGGTGGTCTTTGGATTCCAAGGTCCAATTAAATGTGCTCCCAAGCCAGGCTATGATCAGCACACCTTCATTTTCATTTCTTCAGGGACCATTCAGAAACTCTCTGGGGTTGACATACCTGTGGTAGCTGGAGCAGTAGGGGACAGCCTAGCTATTCCCACTCCTGAACTCCTGAAAGGGCCACCGCTGCTGCTAGTGGGCTGTTGATTGTCATCCTCATGAGTTGTTAGTGGCTGGTGAGGTTTAGGAGGGAGAAGAGCATCGTCTCTTATTTAAACTGGCAAATTACTGCCCAGCATCCTGGAGGGGAGAAAGGGGAAAGATACAAGTAAATCCAGCTTGTGACCTGCTTCTGTCATTAGCCTGTAATCCAGCAGTTCCTTACAACCCCACCTCACCTCTCCTTGTCTGCAAACTGTGTGTGACTTGTCCTTTCTGATGCCTCATAAACTGCTTCAGGTTACTTTAACATCAAAGAATCATACTAGTTGCATGTTGAAATATCAGACAAAGTACAATGGTGGATGCTCTTTGGAAATGCTTCCGACTGACTCTGGTACTGGGACAAGCAAAAACAGTGTGCACTTCATGTGCTCACACTTCAGTGTGCACTCTGCTCAGAGTTCAGCAGTCAGTGCCATGGCACTTGTACACATCTTTTGCAGGGGCCCCTTGATGTTTCTGTGTTGATTTTAGTCATCACATATTAAATCTCCCAGTTCAGGGGAGCTGACTACATGCACCTTTTAATGCACTGGGATAAACACTGGATGTGGTTTGTCTAACACTTATATAAAGAAATGTACATATGTGCTACTTTCAGTTTGTTGAACATTTTCTTCTTTTGCCGTGTATTCACCTGATGATGTACATCTCACAGGTTTGATTAAAAAAAGGGCTGACTCAAAGAACTCTGAAAGGAGAAAAACATCCTACAGTTTCTGATAGACACAATTCTCAGGTAAACTCCATTTCTTATTACTCTTCTGAAGCTGGGAAATCAGTTATGCAGACAAAAGGAAATAGGATGTATGAATAAACCAATGTTACACCTCACATAACTAGTCAGATGGTGACTGAAATCTTCTCTATGCAGTGTTCATATTTTTTTTAGCTGTATGATTTTCACATCTTCTTTGACCTCCAGGTTCCTCAGACATTGATGTAAAAGGACAGAGCTTGGGAAAGGACAGCCCAGAAGTAAAGAATGTTTTGTCAGACAAATTCAGTTGTAAACTGACCTATAAAAGCAAATCAGTAAATAATTCACAAAACCCCCACAATTAAAAGAAAAAAGATAAAGGGACCCAACCAGTGAGTAACATATAATCTACTAAAATTGTTCCTTGGCGCTAAAAATTTATACCTTTTCCTTGTGAAGGATAATAGAGTTGCCTAACAAAAACGTTCTTATGCATATACGTTCTTACTCTGTGAGACAGCAAACGTAATGTGCCTCCCTACCAGTGGCTTTTAGATTTTACAGGGAGCTGCCAATCCACAACATACACAGACTAATATGTAAAAGGCACAGGTGAGGAGAAGAAAGCTGCCTTACAGCCCTTATTCCAGAGGAATACCAGCTCCAACTGAATGCCTTGCACATTTAGCAATGAGACACAGATTTACTCATCTATTTTATGAGATCTTATATATTGTTTCATTATTTGTATTTTATTACTAGAGGGAGTTGCAGTATATGGCACACTAGGTTTTATTGCAGTACCTTACCAGGCAAATGTATTTTATTTGAACGAACTATACTATAAACAAAAGTCTGAACATAACATTCCTGGCTCTGAGGAATCATTTCCAAATCATTTAGATTTTACTGAATTTCCTTATTTTTCTGATTTGAAATTCTCTCCTTTACATAGTAACGTGACACATAGGAGGCTAATAAGACCAAAACACATTTGTAACTCACTCTTTTAGAATTCATGAAGCCGATTGTTGCCAAAATAGCACATTCAAGGAGAAGAAACAGAAAAAGGTGGCCCAGTGCTTTAATTAACCGGAGGCTGCAGAGACAGACCTGGGCACATACAGGACACCACTGCCCTAAAGTGCAGGGCCCATCCTGGCCACACGTGGCTGGAGCAGGAGCCTAAATGTTTCCCGTGGTGTGATGGCTGTTCCATGATGAACTGGGCAGCAGGGGGACCCCAGGGAAGGAAGGTATGGCTGCCTGAGTGTATGTTCACTTGCTCACCCCTAAGAGCATAACTCCGTGATTTCAAATGTTTGTCCCACAGACAAACAACTACATTGTAGTTCCACTGTCCTGTGGAGTCAATATTCAACATCAGCTTGCAAATGCCAGTGTAAATGTCTAACTAATAGTAGGGGATTGCTACAGAAAATAAATTTTTTCCAATGGTTAATTAGATAGTGATAAAGGTGATACATTTAATGTCATGGTCTTTTTTGACCATGTAATTTAATTTTCAATTAACACGATCTCCTTTTTAATGGATTTATTCACACAGCTCACCCATTTGTTTGTGAAGTTTAGGTCTACCCTTGGTTTTAATGGTTTTTGTCCAAATATGGAATAGAAAATTGACCATGGGCATGGTTTCACCAGCCTTCATCAGATATCCCTGTCCAGTCCTTGCCACGGTCAGTGAGCAGTAGCTGGGATCTGGGGGCCTCCGTGGCTGAAGGCTCTGCTCCTTCTCTGGTGCAGAAGAGAGCCAGTGACTCCTGCAAACAGGAAAAACCGCCACATTTAATCGAGAGGAACCATGGGCAATGGTTTCCAAAGTGATTCAGGTTGCCAAAGATTTTTCATGTGGAAATTTTGCTGAGCTACCACATCCAGTCAGTGGGTGACACACAAAGAGACAGATGAACTTTGAAAAGGGCAAGTAACACATTTTTTCCCACTAGGCTGCATTCATGGGGGTCAGCCCTGCAGTGAGTATGGGCAGTCAGCAGACCTCCTGCAGGAGGCTTTGAGGTCAGGCTGCAGCAAGGCTCAGGCCAATTGTCTCCACTCATCTGACAAGGAAATCAAGTTATTTTATGACATAAAAGCTCAGGACTTGTGTATTTTAGTCCTCTTTTTCCACATGGCATAGGACACCTTCTGCTCTTAGTCGCCTTGTCTATAAAATCAGAACACTTCTGGGCATCATCCCTTCATACAGTAATGAAAATCACATTTCCAAGCCAATTAGATACTCATGAATGAAAGGCGAAAGGAGCATCTGCAAAAGAAAGGTTTTTATTTAGTAGAAAATTCTTGTGATAAGTGATACATGCCATATGCAGGCTACCTAGCAACAACTACTGTGTTGCATCTTCGCAGGAACATAGCAAAATAATTCCTGTTAAAGATATTTAACAGACAATTTGAAGTCGTAAGTACGGCAGAAAGCTTCTTGCTTTTTAAAACTGGAAAGGTGAAGGAGCATATTTTAATTTTACGGGTGAGACTCTAGGTGTCACTCTTAGAAAACAAGACTCATGTTGGTCTCAGTTTACTTCTGACTTCAACTGATGAAGAAAGTGTTAGATCATATTTCATAGGTAGTTTCCTCGGACAGAAACTGAGATAGACATCCAGTTGGATTAGAAAGATTGAATTAACTTCAATTCCGACAAACATAGAATTGAAATTAAAAATGAAGGGGAAGAAAGATGGGCATATAGCCAAAGACTAGGTTTATAAACCAGCTATGAATTGAGTCTATAGTTTTACTACAGAATTCTGACCATAGGTGAGTTCCTTTATTAAGGTACTGTTCTCCTTTGGCAAATGGAAAAATTGTCTATCAGTTATTAGCCCAAGGTAATTTATCTTTGCTTAGCATACAGAAATTCTTAGAAGGAAATTGATGTCCATATAGTGTTATTTGTTGTCACTATTGCTTAAAGTCTCTTTGTCTTATCACAGTGTTTTGGTCTTTTTGAAGTAGTGACTCTTATTACATGGGGAAAAAAGGTATTTTATGCCTGTTACTGCAAAAGCAAGAATGAAAAACATGTGTTTGTGTATTAAAATTGTCACTAGATCACAATTTTTTGAAAAACACTGATCTAGTGGAAAGTAGCAGCTGCACGTGCAATTTTGGTGTTATGTAAATAATACAGGAACAGTCAGCAAAGACAACAATTTCCATCACAGACAAGACCATGTACAGTTTTCTGCTTTTCCCTGAAGTGGTTTTTTTTTTCCTCTGAAATGCAAAATATCCAGACCAGAGATTATCACTTAATGAGTAATTTTTGCTGTAACCTTAAACATCTACAGCAAATTCCTCATCTCAGCTGGAGTCCTGAGGTGATATTAAAATGTAGTCATACAATCACGGAATTACAACATTATAGAATCATTTAGGTTGGAAAAGACCTTTCAGGTCACTGAGTCCAACCATTAACCCAGCACCGTTGAAAAGACCTTTCAGGTCACTGAGTCCAACCGTTAACCCAGCACCGTCAAGTCCATCACCAAACCACGTCCCCAGGTGCCACATCCACCTCCAGGGATGACAACTCAACCACTTCCCTGGGCAGCCTGTTCCAGTACTTGATAACCCTATTTGGAGAAGAATTTTTTTCTAATATCCAACCTAAAACTCTCCTGACAAACACTGGGATAGCTTCCCTCAGAAAGCATTAGATGAATTAGAAGATTAGATTAGAAGACTTTTTCCTGAAACTTGGAAATAAGAATAGGATTTGGACAATGACGTAACTTATGTTGGACTTGTCCATTTCAACCCTGTTTCTTCGTGCTCTCAACATGGGCCAGTTTCTAGAGACTGCAGTAGCAGACTCTTTACTGCAAAGATGCGTGGCCTAAGGTGAAACACACGGACTTTTGATCTAATGATTATTAAGATGCTTTCCACATAGCCTCCTGCAGCCAGATACTGCTTGAGTAATCTTCCCTGGCAGCAATTGTGGGGCTGTGAAGAGAAGGGGTGTCTCAAAGCAGGGCACACCAGGAGATCAGACCAGGCTGCCCAGAGCTTCATGCAGTTGGATCTTGAAAAATGTCTCATAGGAGCCACGGAAGGCTGACTTTGGAGGACCATTGCATCATTCCTGGTTGGGGTAAAGTGTTACAGAGCTGAGTGGAGCCACAGCTGAAAGGCAAGGGGCTTTGTGTCCATAGTAGAAAGGAGAACCAGGAGCAACTGTCCGGCCACAAAATGTTTGTGTGAGGTGAATGACAAGCTGCAGGCAAATGTCAAATCCTGTGAGAGGAAAGGGTTGAATGAATTTTAAAATAGAATTAAGACAGATGAAAAGTCACAGATGCTTCACTTTTGGTAAATTATTTCTGAAGGTTGTAGGCCCCTTGCAAGTGATACTGAGGCTTTTGGTCCAAGGCCCTGGCGGTGGAAACCAGCCCAATCTTGATCTTGCTCCTGCTCCTCTCCTTGCAGCACGGGCATTGCCAGAGTGGTTTTTCATATGTGGCACATAAAAGGGTCATGCAGATCACCCTGATCCTTGGCCATTGACTGTGGATGGCCCCAGAGTGCCTTCTGTTCTCTCCCTAGGTTATGATGCCCTTTTCAGAGATGTGTGGGCTTTTGGTGGGAGAAAACTGGTTTTCTGTCTCAGCAAACTGGCATAGCAGCAGAAGAACATGTCATCTTAAGATATTTAAGTGATATCAGCTACCTTATTGCAGTTCCCTGATTTTCGAATAGTCAGTGGTAGAAAACTGAGAAAATCTAAATTTAATATGCTTTAGTGAAAGAGGATGTATAGAAGTAGAAGGGACCAGAGGAAGAAGAGTGTAGAAGAGGAGTGATGATGGGTGAGTAGGGGAGCCTGGGGTGTTTAACTTTTCTCTGTAACTTCAGCATATTGTTGTATTTTGCACATCAAAAAAAAATCTACTTAAAGACAGCACAAAGTAAAGTTTCTTGCAGCTGGAGTTGCAGAGAGAAGAATGAAACTCAAAGAGAGATTATGAATGAGGTTGTATATAGGTATTAGAGATGTATGTACGTGCTATAGATACTAAGATATTGAGATGTGGACAGGTTTTGGTTTTCAAACTGCCCTTTAATCAATTATCATATTTTTCTTCTATTTAAGACCTCAAAAAGGCCTTCACACTTGACATAATGACAGAGTTTGGGGTCATTAGTGTGCATCACTTTTTAATGTTAACTGATAGATGCTTTTCCTTCCACTTTCTCCCAGTGCTGCTCATTCAACCATGATTTCAATGAGCTGATGAGAAGGAAATAACTTCCTTGAAGTAGCCACGGTGCAGAGAGGGGGTTTGTTTGCTTGTTTCTCCTAAAGATTCAATGAGCAGTAGTTAACAGCGGAATACACCATGGTGGTTTTATTGTCTTAGGTGAAGCTTGTAGCCTGTGTCCATCATTAATAAAGCATCATCAATTATTTCTTGTTTTCTCCCTCACAGCTTGAAAGATGGTTTGTGCCTGCCAAGCATGTTGTCCCTAACCACATGCGAAGAACCCACTGACACCTCCAAGGCAAATTCTGTCGTGTTAGTGTAAATGTTTTCTCTGTTCCTGTATAGCGATTAAGGAATAACCAGCAGCACTTTCCAAGTGATGAAGAAAGCTCACAGAGATAAACCACGGGTGCCTTAAATTACTCATTTGATAAAACTATTTACAAGCGAGCCTCCTAGATGTGAGGAAAAAATTTTTTTGTGAATGAGAAACCACAGGCTGTCAGTGGAAAAGACAACCTGTTTTTCTACCCGCAGTAGGGGAAAGAGTGCTTCATGTACGATACTCATGAGGGCTTGCAGATGTAAATGCCAAGCCAGGGGACAACTGCAGTGGGGAAGGAGAAGGGCAGCCCATGCCAGCCATCAGTTTGGAGTCTCTTGAGCAGGTACCGGGTGTTGCCCTTGCTCCGTGGAGGCTCCCCTGTTCTTCCTTTCCTGCATGCAGGAGAGCCACAACATGAACAAAAACAGAATGACCATGATGTTTCTTGGTTTCAGGCTGTTTCTGAGGTCTTGGGGCAAGCTTGAGATCCATGTGGGAATGGAAGATGTTTTCTCACTGTATGAAATGTTGGGACTTTTTTTAGAAAAATGTCACCATTCCATTTAAGCATAGCCAAGAGCATTCAAAGTTTGGAGAAGATGCAGGGTTGCAAAAGGACACAAAAATGGAGTGCAGCATCAAGTGCAGAGCTTCAGTCTGAGTCAGTGAATTGGCCTCTCTGAGACCAGCATCATGGGCTTGCACACCCTGTACTCCTGAAAGGGTCTGCTGATACCAAAGGGTAGTTGAGGAGAATATCTTTCTGACATGAACCACACTCAACTGATAGATAAGTTCAGCACAGTCTGATTTCAGACCATGGAAGCAAGATTCTGGTGCTTATTCTTCTGCATAGAGAAAAAACAAGTGACTCTTTCGGGGAGGTTTTACAGAAGGAAGGGAGAAGGCCACACTAATGTAACGTACTGGATAACTGCAATCTACTAAAGAGTTTCCCAGACTTAAACTCTAGAATAAGCGTTTCACTGAGTGTGAGAAAACTGAAAAATTGTTACAAACTGCACGTGCTGTAGTATGGCAAAAAAAAGTGAACATAGGTCCTCAACTCACCCATGAGTGATGACTACTGAGAGGAAACAGAATGAAGTAATTTCTGCATGGGGTTTCACTATTGATTTTCTGCTCCAGCTTTTCATTTCTTTGAAACACTGGAATATTGCAAAAGATTTAAGGAAGAGTCATAAGAAAATGTGCCCACTGGTACAACACATTAAAGATATCAGTTCAATCCCACCCATGAGAGGGAAGATAAAAAAAATCAACCAGATTGTAGTTCATCTACAGAACTGACTTCATAAGAAACACAGTGATTCTTTGGTAAGACAGAAGGAAGCACAGCAAGGTTATACTCTTCAGTATTAAAATTAGGAAATTCAGTAAGCCCGAAATTAGCTAACTAGCTGAAATAAGACAGCCATTCACCAGACCAAGTAGTACAAATGATCACTTTTAAGACTGTAAATGGAATGTTTAAGTTTTTTATAAGTAACATCCTCCAGATACCAAGCACAGGGCTGGAACGAGATGATTTGAAGGTTTGTACCTATGAATCCTTCTTTGTTTTTTTGGAAAGGCTGTTGCAAAGCTTAACACTCTTGGTTGCCAGAAATCTTTCATTTCCGGTCTAAATTTTCTCATGGACAGTTTATAGATGTTTTCTCTAATATCAGTTAATTCTGTTAGCTTACATCACTTACTGAATTTGCTGTTTACCCACTCTAATGTAGTTCAGATAACAATTGAGTGTTTTCTCAGCCTTTATTTATCTCAAGTTGAACAAGTCAGACTCTTCTAGACTTATTTTATAAAACAGGACCATTTTTAGCTTGGACCAATCTATAGCACAGCATTAACACACAGCTGTACATTGCCACTGCTCCCCTTCTCAGTCTTCTGGAAACACCTTGTCCTGTTAACATTCACAGCATACATTTCTATTGCAGCATTGCCTTGATGGTGCCTGGGATGAATGATGGAACCATGGAGTCATTGTCCTTCTCCGAAGGGTGTCCTCCCAACTTCTTCTGACTATAAGCCACACATCCTTACTGATACACAATCATGTATCTCCCTGTTTTACTAATTCCATCCTTGAGTAAACCAAATTCTTCTCGCTTCAATCCAGCTTTGATTGAACCCATGCTTTCCCCTCTTTGCCTTTAATGGTTCATTATTTCATAATTTGTTCCAAAGCTTTGCACACCACTCTTGTCAGACAACATATCTCTTTTGGCCTTGCTTGTCATTTCTCCCTTTCCTAATGACAGCTATTACACTTTGTGTTCTCCAATCTGAAAGTGTTACCACTCTTTTGATGGATGGATTAAAATTTCTCTTTAATGCTACTGCATTTTTATGTGCCCATTCTTTCTGTTTGTTTCTTTGATGGGAGAACCTTTAACTGCACCGTTCTGCTCATGCTTTTGCCTTAGAGGAGATTGTTTCCATTCCTCTTGCCCTCAGTCATCTTGTCTTTACTTCTGTGTTTTATTTCAACGAATCTCAAAATAATCTTTCTCACCTACTACATTCACCAATGCTTCTTAATGTCCCTGTTTATATTAAAAATTGACATGAATTGTCTATTTAATTTGGGGTTTGAATGTATAGAAACATCCAGACCACTCTTAATCTGCATCAACCTCACTTCTTTCCTTACGCTCCTCTTATTTTCATTATGATGACTTTAAGTGGGTTGATTTGTCGTGAATTTGGGAAGTTAGTTCATGCCCCTTTTTGACACCCAAGAGGCAGCTGTCACTGCTGATCAGGCCTCTTTTCTGTCCTTCAGAGCCCTTCTATCCTCTTGCGGTTCTTGAGGAGGTGGTTAGGTTAGCTGCTCTCATCAGAATAGTATCACAGAAAAGCCTAGAAGCCCTGGAGATACCTGGTCCAACCTTCTGCTGTGAGTGGGTTAAGTTATCTAAGATCACGTCAAGCCCAGTGTTGAATATTTGAAGCCAAGTTCCACCATTTCTTTGGCAGCCCACTCTGACATTTACTTTTTCATATGCTGAAGATCCCTCTGAGGCAACTTGAGCCTATTGCACCCTGTCCATTCATCACTCATCTGTGTGAAAAGAATACTTCCATCTTCTTTGTAACTACCCTCTGGGTATTGGAAAGCTGTAATTAGATATCCCTGAACCTTCTTGTCTTGTGGCCAGACAAGCACAATTCCTTCAGTCTTCTTCATAAGTAGAGATCCTCAACCCTATAATCACATTGGAGGCCATTGGTAGAACCTTCTCCCATTTTTCAGTGTCTCTCTTGAGCTGGGGAGACTATACTGGGTGAGTCTCTACAGGGGAGACTAAGCTGGGTGCACTATACTGGGTGTGGATTGAGAAGTGCCAAGCAAAATGGGAGAAAAAAACATCCCGTGACCACTTTCCTTTTAAGGCAAATTCTAAAGAACTTTGTACTTATGACTTGCAGAAACCCTGGTCTTGCTTCATATTTATCTTTACCTTCTGGCTCACTGATTAATTCCTTCTGATTAGAAACTTGTCAAAATGTTTCTTTTTGAAATTAAAGATAATTGTTTAACTGAAAAGTTACAACGCATGTGACAACATCCAGTCTTCTTAAGAGAATTAGCACCTACTGTATTGATGTCTTCCCCAGTAATACTTACCTTCTCGGTCATGCTGCATTTTATTATAACTCATCTTTATCCAGCCAGGGTACTGGATACTGGATATCTTATATGATTCCAGAGGAATGTGTTTTACTATGATATTTTATCCAGAGCCCTTTTGTTTTTTTACTCAAAGATATTCCTTCAGACATTCTGACTTTTGGTTCTTTCTGTGACATAAAAATTCCTTCATCATCCCAGCTTTTACCTCTGCTTTTCCTACACTTTTTTATCTGTGCTCTAGGCATGTCTGCTACTTCACTATTTTATTTTCATTATTTCAGCAGCAATTCTGGAGTTGTTACAAGACCTACAGACTTCCTAAGCCTGTGAATATCAGTAACGTATAACCTTCTGATTTGAGTGACTAGAAAAACAACGTGAATGCATTCCTTTTTCACCTAATCAACACTTCATTATTGCTGGCTCCTTGACAGTTCCTGGAAAGACTTCCTTGGAAGCAGAGGAGGAACTGATGCATCCCACCAGAGGCTCTTTTTGAGTGCATTTCAAGCTGCAATGCCAGAAATTAGAGTTTTTTTAATAGTTGTCCATGTTTACCTATGTATGAGAAGATCCATGACTTCTTTCTAATATTTAATTGCTTCTTCCACCAGTATTTATTTCTGTACACATATCTGTTTCTACTTTATTATTCTGATTCAGAATCTAGTGTAAACATTATTTTAATTTCATGCTTCTCATTGCTTAGACCATTCATCTTGGGTTCTTAAACATTTCAGGTAAGATCAGGAATTGTTGCAAGGTAACTTATGTCTTCATTAGCAAAAGGCATAATACTACAGGAGTAGATGAGTAAATTTAAAGAATTGGCATTGAGGACCCAACTTCCAAACTGTGTCGAAGATTATTTTGAACTAGCTCTACTCTGGTCCTGTGGCCTGAGTTCATGTTAACAATTGGAGAACATCAAGAGAGTTTCTGAAAACATTTACCAGATTTATTTTGTCTGAAAGGAACTGATTTTTGGAGACTCCAAGAGTGCTCCCAAATGCAAGTACAGTGAGTGGTGATCAGGAGAGTGGTTTTAAGTTCCCATGTGTAGAACAACTGGCATACTAACGTAGAGCATCTCACTGATATGCCATTTTCCCTTATATGGGCAGGAAAAAAATTATAAGCCAGTCTGAAATGTCTTTGATTTTTTTTTTTTTAGCAACTATTGAACCACAATTGCTGGTTTTCCAAAAGGAAATTCTCTTATGGAAAGGGGAGAGCAGTTTAGTGCACAGATGGAAACCGGAGCTGGTGTTCCTGAATTCTGAGCCCTTTGAAGCTGAAACTCAATATGTATATTTACTTAAGCAAATCTGTGAAAGGGCTGTTGTACTTTGCCTGTGCACATGGAGACAGAGGTAGAAAACCACAGCCAAAGCCTGGTGTGTCACGGCTCCTCTGCTACCAATATCCACACTAGCAAGATTAAAATAAACCAACACTAGTTGTTCTGACACATGCTACGGTTTCTTCTTCAATTTTACTGCACAGATATGCACAGAATAGGCTGATGTGGCAAACCAGAGGTATAGAAAAAGGATAAAGTAAGAGTCTAGAGCCATCTACACATTAATATGTAGAACCAGTAAGATTAGTTTAAGCGGGATGGGAAAGTTCCTTTCGCAACCCTTTTTCTTAAGTTTTGGAAGTTTTCATAATTGCCATATAGACTTTCCTAGATATTAATAACTCTCACATTGTAGATAAAGTTAATAATCTTTCACAACAACCAAACAATGGTACTAGGAAATCTATTCCCCTCTTTATGGTAACTAACTCATATAGAGTTTAAAGTATCAACACATGGCCCATTGTGGTGAATGAATCCAAGCTGGGACAGACCTTGTCCAGGCAGAACTAACTTGTAACTTTATTACCCCATATATATACAGAATAGGAGTCCCACCTATCGAGTGAGGCCGGTGATTATAATCCCCACACATACCACACATGCCCAAGTGACTGCTTTCAGTCAAAAAGAACAATCACTCCTCAAGTGGCTTTCCAGCTTGACCTTGTCATTCTTTTTACACGCACTATCCTTGGCTCTGGCTCGCTCAGGACCACAATATTTTTGTTTTAGTATTTTATTCTTCTTCTTTCATCATCCAGGTGGCCAGTGTTGTCTGTCCGGCTGCTCCTACAGCCCATCATTAGCAGAGCAATCTTGATCTTGCTTAGCTGTCAAATTTAAGGAAGGTGTCAGGAGTTAAATTAGCTCTGAGACTTTTGAGTCTCTCAAATTTGGAAGAAACTGCTGACTTTGCTGAGAAGTTTCTGACAAGGAAGGAACTAACAGCTAAAAAACTGCCTAAGTCTCATTTCCTTAGGAGAAAAGATTAGCAACCCAACCTGCCACAGTACCTACATTTTGATTACTTTATGCTACTTGAGATTGTATTTTGCTCTTTTTGAAAATAATACTTTTGTACTTTTGGAAACAAAATATTTGTTTGCTTTACTATCTTTTTTAAAACTTGATTTATTTTAGTTTGGTGTCAGATACTCATTAATCTCTTCAAAAAAGCAACAGAAATGTAGTTCTCTCTTGTTTTTTGTGTTTTTGTTTTGTTTGGTTCAGTTTTTTGTTTGCTTGTTTGGTTTTTCATTTAAAAATATTTATTACTAGGTAATTCAATCTTTACATTGCCTTAAGAGGACTAGAGGGTGTTCATTCAGAGCACTTCACAGTTGTTAGTCCAGGCCTTTGAAAAAGGAAGATAAACAACTTTAAAATAAAGTGCATCTACACTTGACTCACAGGAGCTCTTCTGTAAGCAGACTTATTTCCTGTGGAGTTGAAGAGGAAATGTACTTAGGGTGTGAAGTACCTTCTTCATTTTTTAACTACTAAAAAGCAAAGGTTGTGCATATCTTTCCTTTCAGTTTAAATTCTGTATCTAACTGGAAAGTCTTTGCAAGCAGACTCCTCTCAAGAAGTTCTTTTCTAAGTAAAATGTTATCCATGGATGAATTTCTTGTATGCCTGACTTTTTGGTGTTCTCATATGTGTTCTGGAAGCTGGACAGAAACAGGTAGGACCGAACCTGTGATCTGATTTGCTTTTTTTCCTGTGAGTAAAAATGACTGGCTTGCTTAGTCACACAATTATGAATGGCACTAAAGAGAATAGTGGGTAAGGGGAATCCCCAACAAACTGTCTCCTGGATTGCTTTAGAAGAGAAGATTGCACCATGCAGTATATTTCTTCTAGGAAATGCCCTGTGCATGTTTCCGAATGGTTATGACAGAAAATGCCCACTCTGTAGGCTGGTTTCCAATATTTAATGGATATTTTCTTACTGAGGCTTGAAACACTTGATTGACTTACCCTCCAACATGTGCCCACACCCACCCACTTGTGTTTGCACATACAGATGTGATAATTAACTATTATAAATTGTGCAGGGAATAACGCGAAAATTATCAGATTCCCCCTCCATGATCACATCTCAACTTGAAATATTCAATAAGAAAGTAGGGCATTACAGCATTGCTTTCACGTCTGTTTTCTTCCAAATTTAAATGAGTATTAATTTCTAACAATAAATGTCTGTATGATAAAGTACTTAAACTGTGAAAACAAATGCAACTGTAAGATGGAAACTCAAATGGCACTTCAATTCCTTGCTAAAAACTAGACCAAAAAGCTCCTATGCAAGTAAAGCCAAGAGCACAGAAAATCAGTGTAAGGAGAAGGAATGAATCACAAAACCCAACACACAGAGAAAATTCTACAAACGCAATGAGATACTATGAGCGGCGCTGGCTCACTGACAGTTTGATGGTCTGAAAAGTACCATTTTGATTTAGTACTGACAGTGTATGCAAAGTATTAGGTTGATTGAGGGCTATGATTTCCAGTGTTGTCAATCTGCAATGAATTTTCAGCAGTTTGTGCTATTTCATGAGGTTGCACGCTGGCCTCTGATGAGGTTAATGGACTGACGTAACACGTACAGAAGTCAACAGCTGATCCAAGATTAGCGTCCTTTGGTCTCCTCTTCAAAAATCTTTCGTAAAAGAGCCATGGGGTACTATCACACATACTTGGATGTAGAAGTTCAGATGGCTTCTTGCCTCTTTCAAAGGTGGATCTGATCCTACGAAAATGAAACTGAAGAGTAGACTGTGAAAATACCAGAGGTCTCAGTACGGAGAGTTACTAAAGTATAGAGGAAAATATAAACTCATTTACCGGGAATAGGGGAAAGACACTGTGAGCAATACATGTGATATTTTTTCTATCTATTAATATACAACAAAGGTAGACATATACATATATATTCACAGGAAACATCAGAAAGTCAGAACCAGAGACAACATGCCAAATTACAGTGGAATTGTTTTCTTACTGAATTAAGTCTCTCAAAGTGCATTAAAATATTACCTTGAAACTCATGGAAATATTTGTGGAAAAGGTTATGGAAATACTAGCATGTTTGTCTCATGAAAAGCAGGGCTATTAGAGAGTCATAGAATCATAGAATAGCCTGAGGTGGAAAGAATAGAAAACCTTGGAAGATCCCTTTGGGGAAACCTATTTTAATAAAATATATCTTTATTTTGCAGAATACTTTACGTCCACAAAGGCACAAAGTGCTTATCTGAAGTCAGTATGTTAAATAAGATTTGGAATTTTTTTGTCTTTTATGGACAACAGATTTTAATCAGGAGCTGGATAGGTGTAAAGATTCTAAACAGTAGAATCCTAGAGTAAAAACACAATCCATATTTGTCCATCATTGTCTTCTACGATGCCATCATTACTTTCCAAGCCAAAGCTTGAAGTCCTACTTACAGGATGGATGAGTACCCAGAATATGAGGGGGTACTTAATTCCTCTTGATAATTCAGAAAGGAATAATTAGCGTTTGGTGGGGAAAGGTTTTCCCAATCTATACAGTTCTTTCTATCCTGCATGAGTTTACCAAATTAAAAAAACAAAGGGAAGTATGAAACAGATGGCTTGTGTCAGTCAAGGTACCATGATTTTAATAATTTCAAACTTTCACCCTAATCACTTCAAGTTGTACCCATCAGCTCATTATCTATCTGGACATCTGCCTAACACACCGAGTGTTAGTTTCCTCTTCCCTTCCTTTGGAAGACTCAATAGCTAATGTGTGTTAGCAATTTTGTTACTGGGAAGAGGGATCAACATTACGCATTTTCACATTGCCAATTGCGTGCAGACAGGAGTATGTAATGGAGATCAAACAGTCTTCCTTGTGTCACATCTCAGGTGGTACAAACTGTTTTTTCAATTCTCTCAAAAAATATAATCTCCGAAAAGTCCTCGGAATGGACAAAATGCAGTGTTTTGTTTAGAAAACAGTTAATTTTGAGCATTTCAGAACTTCCCTTCTCCCCGAAAGCTTATTCTTATAAAAACAGTAGATGTTTTGTGCCAACATTGTCCCTGCTGATCATTGGAAACATCCTCTAAATCACAGAGATCCAGTGACTGCAAGGAATAGATAACTACACCCTTCATGATGTGTAGCACTGATGAAGCATATAATTATCTGTAAGAGAGTGGGGAGTTGCTTTTTTTATTATTATTATTATTAGTTTTTTTATTATAATTAATTTTATTATTAATTTTAGTTTGGTTGGTGGTGGGGTGGGGGGGTTGTTGTTTGGTGGTTTGACACCCATCCAACCTGGTCTTGAACATTTCCAGGGATGGGGAATTCACAGCTTCTCTGGGCAACATATTACAACATCTCACCACCCTCACAGTAAAGAATTTCATCCTAATACCTAATATAATCCTTCCCTCTGTCACTTTGAAGGCATTCCCCCTTGTCCTATGACTACATGCCCTTGCAAAAAGTCCCTTGCTGGCTTTCTTGTAAGTCCCCTTAGTCCCCCTTAATCATGAAGTCTGATTATCAAGACATCTATTTTGCATAAAGTAGTAACATAGTAGTAAAAATAACAGTGCTTAGTAATTACATAGCACTGGTACAATGTGTAGGCAAAGTTTTCATCACTTAACACCCTCAAGTGTGCCAACACCTGCCCCTCAAGCCTCCTCCCCAGCACTGTGAAGGAAGAACCAAAGGAGTTTTATCTGTTGCTTTATGAGAAAGGGATGCTAAGAGGTGAAGTGTGATAGAACAGCTTGGAGAGGGTTTTCCAACCATGAGGTACTTTCTTTGGGCAGTGGTAATAGAGAAAGTCACTAAATTTTAGAGAAATGGAAATCTGGTAGAGTTCTGTTGAACTGGCATGGGCAGTTGCTTACTAACCACTCTGTCAGCACTCTGAGGAGTACGCATAAAACAAAAAATGAAAGGGAAAAAGCTGTAATCAGTGGTCATAGTGAAATTTGACATGACTTTGCAAGGCCATCATTGGGTATTTGGTGTAAGGTGTTGTATGAACAGAAGGGTGTGAAACCTCTGCTTTGCATGAAGAGTCAGATGACTTCCAGGCAGAAAAATGAAAAAATGCCTGGGTTTCATTTCCTACTGTGTTTGGAAGAGATGATGGTCCAGCTGTGATTATGAAGTCATACATGAGAACCACCTCAACTCTATGCAACACAAGACTTTTCAATACTATTCAGGCATCTCTTTCAGCTAGATTAGGACTAGTGCTCAGACAAAGAGCTTGTGCTAGTGCTGAGTGTTCAATCCTCTCTAGCATGCACTCAGTACATATCTGCTCAGGAGCACAAATAAAATATTGGATGCTCTTAGGCCTTTGTCTCTGTGTCATAAAGGGCAGATATTTTCAGGATCACCCTGTGTTGTTTTCAGGATCACCCTGTGTTGTTTTCAGGATCCCCCCTGCTGATTCTCAGGAAAGGCAGAGCAGAGGAGCCATCTAAACCCAGGCCTTCCTCACAACCTGACTCTTCACAGTTCTTGGGCAACAAAACACACACTGGACAGTGGTGACCTGGTTTATCACTTTGGTGTGGAATGGGAAACAAAACAGGGTTGGAAGACACATAGGACCCATGAGATTTATGTTCTGACCTTCTGCTCTAGGCTGTTGCCTAATTTCAAAACGATTTGCACAGATGTGCTACTGTGTGTCAACAGAAGAGAACCTTATGAGGCAACTATGTCGACATTAACATGATGCCATTTATTCAAATGTAAAGGATTTGGAAAAGGGATCCTAAATTTCTCTATTAAAATACATTTCTGTCCATCTGTCTGATGATTTATCACAGAACATTCAATGCTTTTTGTGACAATTTCAATGTGGAGATAGGTAAAAGGCCTGAATGTAGTCTCTGCAGGCAGGAGAGTGTACCTAGAAGTCAGACCTGCACACAGAAAATAGCGTGACAGAGCCTGATGTCATGGCTTTCTTTGTTCTTTGCAGAATTTCTTGCCTCAGTTTATGATATAATACTCGTAGCATTGCATAGTAGGCAAACAACCACAATGGGACTGGGACACCCTATTTTGTTCCTAGATTTGCCTTTCCTCGATGCTGAATGATCATGAATTGCTCTGTGCTTCTATTGTCTTACCTGTAAAATTGGACGCATGGCAGTGGCCTTCTGAAATGTGAGATTTAGTGATCAAATTAGCCATATAACCCCCCAAAACTCAGTATCTACACAAGCTGAGTTGGAAGAAGGATTTCTTTCCTATACTTCACCTTCCTGTTATTCTCAGAAGTTTAGTAGCAGTGTCAGACCAAGTAGGGGCCACCCGGGAGATACAGCCTGCTGTGGATGAAATGCATGTCTGACAGGTTTAACAGGGCAGTCTAATCCAGCACAGTCACTCTAGGTGAATAGTTCTCTGTAGAGGGCAGTATTACTGACTTAATATACCAGTTCCTGGAATCTTCTGCCTGGATGGGTAATTACAGCAATTAGTTGTGTTCAGTTGTGTTGTGTTTTGTCCTCAATATGTTAAGAAAACTGAGCTGTTTGAGTAATGAACCTCTTCCCAAATTCCCTACTTGCAGCTCTTCTTTACGCATTCTCTAGTAATTCAGCAGAAAAGCACTGCTCAAACCAAGACCTTTTTGACAAAATAGGTAAAAATTGGGCTTGGTGACCCAGTCTCTCTTCTAGCTGCATGTTTCTGACAGCAAGAAGAGTGCCGCACGTAACTAGAATGAGTTTCCCTCTGCCTTTTAACATGTCTCCCAACACTTTGCCAAATAATTGCTCTATAGATTCGTGACCGGTCACTGAACTTCAGCACATGTCCCCATCTTGTAAAATATGCTTTATTTTCCTGTATGTATGAAACCACATGTAGCTGTGCCATAATATGCCATTTGACTCTGCTTGCCTTGCTTAGCAATCCAGATGTTTCAACATTCCTGGTAGGTTTGTTCAGTGTGCTGACATTTGTGAGTTCACTTTGAATTGTAAGTCCATTTGAATCTTGGTGGGACCACCATTTTATAGCCATCCTTGGAGGCATTTAAAAGACATGTAGATGTGGTACTTGGGAGCTTGACTTAGTGTTGGACTTAGTAGTGCTAGGTTAGCAATGGCACTCAATGATTTAAGGGTCTTTTCCAAACTAAATGATTCTATGATTCCGATTTCTAGCATAGAATGCTAGAATCAAAATGGTTTGGGTTGGAAGGGACCTTTGAAGATCATCTAGTTCAACCCCTCTGCCATGGGTGGGCATGTTAACTTTGCATTTATTTACAGATCTTTGAAGCATCCTTGAATTATCACCTTACCTTCATGTCAACAGTTCCAGCAATCAAGTTATTGCTTAATCAGTTTTAACTTCTTAAACTAAAACAGAGATGAGTGTTGTACAGTGCTACTATCCCAAGCAGACTACAGCCCTAATTATTGTGAAGTACCCCTATACCTGTTGTGAGATGTGTCCCATCTGTCTATGCTGCCGTTCCCAGGGAGATGTAGCATTCAGCTTTTGGGCCTGCAAATATTGGTGAAATTTGCTTCTTGTCCCTGTAAAATGGCAATTACCTGTTTGCAATGGTAGCAGTAGCCTAGATCTCTTCCACAGAGGGAAGTCCTCTTTCAAGCTGCCGATGGAAAATGTTTGAGGGCATTAGTGGTCATTTGCTGAAATAGGAGGAGCTGCTGGGGAAAGGGAGAGCTTCTTGCAGAGAATACCCAAAGAGCCATGTGGAGCTGTGCTGAAGAGTTCAGATATATCTGTCAGGGGCCAGTTTAATTCTCATCCGTTTCTTATGAGCTACAGATATCTTCCACTTCACCTGTGTGAACTGAGCCCACAAGTGCCCTCTTCCTGATCTACTTTTTTTCTTTTTCCCTGTAAGCTCCTTCTTTCTTTCCCTTTTAGGCTCCTGCCTACCCTACATTCATATACTACAACCTAAAATTATCTGATTTGTTCATAAGGCTCTTCAGAGCAAGGTCTTATCCAATCACATCCATCAAAACAGCATTTAGTTTCCATATAAAAACATTTTCCTCAGCTATCATTAATACAGTTGTTTCAGGGTTCCGTATGCACTTGGAGATCATCCTATCTGTCTTCTTCACCTGGGTTTATTTCTTCTATGTCTTTCATATTCTACACACATTAGTGTAAATGAATGGGAATGTGGGGAACTTTATCATTGCCAAGCAGTGGCAATGTCTTAAGCAATGTCTTAAGTACTAAATATTCTCCCAGACTAGACAACCATAGAGGAATTTAATATGATGCATAATTTCATTCGTGTTGGAAGTGCATTTCCCCTGAGTTTATTTTGAATCTGGAGGTGAAGAATGAGAAAGCAGCAGAAATACACTTTTGACCATGGAAAGAATGCAAATGGTGTTTCACAAAAGGACAGCAGTAGGAAGAATGTTTAAATCTTTAAGTGACTCTGAACAATGCCATGGCAATCTCAGCGGTTACTTCAAAAGAATACCAGAAATGAGTTGACTGTTATAATGACCCTTTAACCACAACATAGGACTTTTTTTTTTCAGATAGCGTGTACGAATATGCTTGAGGCACAATGCATACTGCTCGATGAGTATCATAATTTCCCCCCTTTCCCCAACCACGTGTAAAAGAAACTTCAGAATCTGCCACGTAAATGTTACCCGTTGACGAACCACCGAAATTTTTTCCAGGACCATGTTTTAACAAAGATGCTTTCGAGGGATTCCCGTGTTCAGCCAAAAATGAGGGGTTCTTATCTAACACTATCTTGTCTAAATATACACAGCCTGTGATGACGAAATAAAAAAATTTTGAGACCAGGTATAAATACCACTGACAGGCAGATGAAGTTCATTCGTCTACTTTCTTCTAATAGAAGGTTTAACTATTAGAAGTTGAAGTGCACTGCTCTTAGAACCGACATCTCCCAGAACTTATCTGAGCAGTTTAACTGAACCGTCACTAAGAAAATGAATTTCCAAACCTACAGCTTGTTTGTTCTGTCTATCATCATGATTTATTTTGGATGTGTTGAAAATAGATTAAATCTGCTTCAACTTCAAGATGATATAGACAAACTGAAAGCTGATTTTGTAAGTATAGTCTTCTACTGCATTTCTCTTCTTGTTCTGCTTGTGCTTTACATATCATCTAAACTTGAGCACTGTGGACATACTCAGTATATACCAATAGAGGGTAATCATGGAACAAATTTTTTGGTTATACCTTTTTTAAACAAGAATATGGACAATTTCTTTGGCCTTGCTAAGCTCTCTCATTAACCTGATTTAGTTTTTCAATAGTCATAGTTACTGTAGTCATTTGCCTTTATTTCAGGGATGCTCTTTCTTTCACAAGAGCTTCTCCTAGATCAATTCAGCCTTTGATTACATGGAATATCTTTTAATAGAAAATCTTAATGCAATGTGTGGAGAATGTATGAATATTTATTCCATTCAGACTAGATGTAATTTACTGACTTTTAAAATTTTATGTTAGTAGTGTTATTTGGAGGTTTAGTATTAGTTAGTAATATGAAAAAAAACTGAGATGAACTTTTGCTTTAACAAATGCACTTTTGTTACTTATTATTAGTTGCAGTAGTGTGTTTCCCAAAGGTGGTTCCTACTTCTTATTCTTTTCCATCTTACAGTCATTCCAATTCCACATCTGTGACTATGATCTGGCATAGGATTGTGATCTGGCATAGGATTGTAATCTGGCATAATATTCTTTCTTTTCAGGTAGATTTTGGTAACGTGATAACTGTAATGTTAATTCACCAGTCTTCACCTAGGAGGCATTAAAGTAGTTCACAGCTGAATTCAGCTGGGATTAGTCATAGAGATAGCAGATCTACAACAGAGTCACTTCTAATTAACAGCTTTTATTCTCAATATATTTTTGTTGTTTTTTTCCTTAAATGCATGACAGCAACTGCAACAGTCTGCTGCTATTTTCAGCTATAATTTTGTCATAATTTTGTGGAAATGACAGTTGAAATTCAGCAGTCAAAAAACCACTCTGAAGTGGTGAAGACTAGTGTGATACTTCAGTTTTTGCCAATTGGTCAGAAAGTTACTGTAAAATTTATATTGTATCTTAAATTTGTTATTAACAAAGAGCAGAGGGAGTCTCACTAGAGTATATATAACTCTGTTGAAGACATCCTGAGCCACGGTGAGGTTTTTGCATTGACATTAAAGCTCTGGTTCACAGCAGTTGCTCCCCACCTTTCAGAAGAAGAGCAAAACGAAGTTTGGCATTGTGGTCAGCATGGGGAGCCAGTCAGGCTAGAAGGTTTCTGTCAGCCTGCAAGTTTTCCCTTTGCCTCACTATATTTAAATTACTGAGCAGACAAAAGAAGGAAATAGCCACTGCTGTATACAAAAAGAAAAAAAAAAAGACGCACAAGAGGAAGTGATTCAATTTGCCTTTCCTTGGTAGGAGAATTGTATTGCTCTTTTTTTCCTAGCATCCGACACCATGTGTTGCTAACATCTGATGGTTAAATGCCGCCCTGTGAGCATCTCAGTAGCACACTAATCTTGCATATACTCATGGCTGACTGTGGGCTACTGGGCTGTTCTCCACTTCTGTAGTTTGTTCTTGTTTCATATGAGATTTTGATAAGACTGCATGAATTTAAGGCCACAGATGACTACTTACTGCTGGACTTTGACTTACCAGAAGACATGTCAAATTCAGGCCTAATAACTTTCTAGCCAGTTGCTGTGTTTATGAGCTTTTATTTTCATCTGTCAATAGCAAAAGCATTTGGGAAAACAGATGTGTTCAACATCTCAGTTTAGGTATAGCAGGAGAAGCATTGAAAAGCAGATTAATGCCATTTCTGATAGTAGGCAGCCATGAAATGGGATTTGGTGCTTAAAGAAGTCCAAGCATTGTGATAGCTATAGACCAGTGGTACAAAAATCTGGATTTTACTGCTTATTTGATTAGAGAACACAAATTTGCCTTGTGATAAGTATTGTTTGTATGACAGATATGTTTGTTCTTTTTTGCAGAACTCAAGTCATTCAGATGTAGGCGATGGTAGACCAATCTTTACAGAGAGATTGTCAAACTGGACAGAGGTGAGTCAGAAACAGATATGAAAAAGCATCTCAGGCACTTTGCGGGTTCTTTTGGTACAAAGCAGCTCCCAGAACCAGTGTAATTAGCTGGGGTAGAATGAACATGAGCAGAGTTCTATTTGGTAACTTGGAAATGACAAAAAAATCCCCATAAAAATGCTTCCCGTAAGGGTCAAGGTGCTTTGTACTGCACCATGAAATCATCTCAGATACAGACAAGCCCAGGGGGTGATTTGCAACTTCTTCTTTATCATCTTGTTTTAAGTGGCAGTGAGAACCCCTGCATGCTGTGTTTTATCTTCATTCATTTCCCTGATGATGAGCACTCACAGACCTTTCTTTTTCAACAGAGAAATGAAAAAAGGATCATTCTGAGTCAGATTGTTTCCATGTACTTGAAAATCCTTGAAAATACTGACAAGTCAAAGGCGCATGTCAGGAATATATCTGAGGAACTCTATACTCTGAAAGAAAGCCTTTCTGATGGCTCAAAGAAGATGGAATATCTCAAGGATCTGACAAAGCTTCAGGTAAGGCTCTTCCTTTGCCTCCAAGGCTCATCACGTTATATTTTCCAGTTGTGATTTGAGTCTGATTCAAGCCAATAGGGCTCCAGCAACCCATATGGTAACCCTTGTCTAGCTCACTTCATATTGGAAAGCCTAATGATTCCAGCTGCAGGGGCTGCTGCAGGTCTACGGTGTGGAGTAGACTCCTGAGTCTTGCTGGAGTTTGGCACAAAGGTGCTGATAACACCTCCACTCAGTCTGCACACCAGAGCTGACCCTGACAGAGCCTTTGTGGTTTTGGAATTGGTTGGGAAAGTTGTGCCCAGCCAGGGTGTGCTCTATGGTTTTGGAAGCACTTGGCTTATCAAGCGAGTGCCAGTGGCACAAACCACTGACCTCTGCAGAGATCTGCAGACAATACTCCAGTGGAGTTAGCTGCTTGCAACTACAGAGTAGCTCTGTTTCACAAAATATATCTGGTCTGTGGCATGTTGTGAAGTAGCACAGAAAGTGAAAAACAAAAATCTCTGACAAAGTGGCTCTTTGCTGTAGGGATTAGGTAGAAGAGTAGTTGAAAACTGCAGATGTCCATCGGTTTTACTCTGGTAGCAGGGTAGCCTATGGGATGTGATCAGTAAATGATTATAGCTCTTGGCATAACTTCCATTTGTTTTTTACTTTTAACAGGTGAATGACTTGAAAATTCAACGTAAAGCTGTGAATGAGCTGTTCAGTGTCTTACAAAAACTGGGAGATACTACAAGTTCTTACAAAAGAAAAAGAAGCCAGTTTCAGAGGCAGTGCAAGTGCTAATGCCATCTTATGTTCTTTTGTACAAATCTTGTTGTGACACAACTTTTTTATTTTAAGCTTTCTATTGAATTTTTATACATTTATTTATTAATATTTAAGTATTTTAAATAATTATTTATAAAGAAATACTGATCAAAGTATTTATATGCCCTACTACTATATAAGAAATAACTTCGTCTTAAAATCCTGTATATTTGTTATATGTTTGTTGACCTGAAAATACAGAATGAGACAATGTTTACCCAGTTTTCCATATGGAAATCTTGAAATGACATGATAGGGTACCCAGTTTTCCATCTGGTGCTGTCTTGAGAGGGGATTGTTACAAGATTAGTCTCATCATTAATCTATTTGGCATGGAGATACAAGCACCAACAGGGGGAAGTTACTGTATTCAGAAAAACATATTCATGTCTGCCTATTACTAAACATATCTAAATCTAAATCAAGCAAATAAACATGTTTAAAGATAAGCAAATGCTGACTCACATTTCTGAAGGAAAGTATTGATGATTAATTGCTGGTATTTACTATTATTATGCACTGAAGTAACCAGGAGGCCAGTCTACTTAACACCTCAAGGGAATGTGACTAACTGTACTGCACTGACTTAACTTCAACTCTCAAGTTTTAAAAATTCCTGTTTTTTTTTTTTTTTATACTGAATAATTTAAATGTGTCTGATGTAATTTTATTTATTTGGAGGCAGTAGTAAGGAAGTTTTTATCCAAAGGACTACATTTTTGTACTGGAGTATTACTAAAAACTTTGGATTTCTCAATAGAAACTTCTTGAAATTTGGATTTTAAACAATGAAAGAATAAATAAATAAATATATAATTAAATAATTAAAGTGTGTTTACATGTTTGTTCACCATAATTTCTGTGAAAAGTAAAATGTTAGTCTTGCATTACACTGTCAGAAAAGATGGTCCTGCCCAGATATATAAAGCACATTTTGTTTCCTCCTGCCTGTCCAAGATTTGGGAATGGATAATGCTTTAAAAGAAATCTGGCAGAAGGGTCTCAAATTCCCAAGTTTTACTTGTATCTGGATAAGGAAACATCATTTTACTTATAAGAAGGCATTTGTCATTCGTTGCTACTCTGATGTACAACAAACGACACTTTCAAATTTCCCTGGAAATCAAAGGTATGGAGCCTAGGCTGAGATCAGCCTGTCTGCTGGGCTCTTTGCAAGTGGTACAAGCTGGAGGCCTGGGGCTGCTTCGGCTTTGGCCACTCTCACAGGCTTGGGTTTGGGCTTCCAAATTCTCATATCCTCAGGGCTTTACCAAGCAAATTATCTGGGGCAAACTGGCTGGGCTGACTGGGAATGGGGCAGATTTTCCTTGGCATTCCTGCCAACATGAGACTTCCAACTACCCCCTGAACTTGAATCAAAGAATTCCAGAAATAACACCCTATCGAGTCCAAAGTTTAGTTGGAGTTAGTCCAACAAGTTTAGTCATAATTGTTGCAGCCCTTCCTACTCCCATGGGCCCAGGTGTCTCCCTTGATGTGAGATACCTTCATTCATATTCTCATTTGACAGTTGTAAGAAAGCCATTCAGTAATCCTGGGGACTTGAACTGGTTTTGAAGGAAACAGCTGTTCTTGTTTGTATTCATCACAGACAGGCATATGCACGTGAGATGCAAGTAAAATAACTCTGTACGATTTCTCCTGTTCCAGAACTAACCATTAGAAGCCTCAGTAAGGATTTAACATAGCAAGGTGTCCTGTGCTCATGCTCTTTCATGAGGTATTAAAAGAGACCAACTGTCCTCTGGGGACACACAGCCAGCTGTAGCAAATTCTACTGAAAAAGATATAAAAAATATAAAAATAAAAGAAAGAGAATGAAGAAGAAGTGAAAGAAAAACAAGAAAGAGAAAGGGAAGGGAAGGGAAGGGAAGGGAAGGGAAGGGAAGGGAAGGGAAGGGAAGGGAAGGGAAGGGAAGGGAAGG
>JAYRBT010000042.1:34160012-34182600 GCA_036023395.1 Myiotriccus ornatus | reverse complement strand
AAGGGAAAAGGGAAAAGGGAAAAGGGAAAAGGGAAAAGGGAAAAGGGAAAAGGGAAAAGGGAAAAGGGAAAAGGGAAGAGGGAAGAGGGAAGAGGGAAAAGGGAAAAGGGAAAAGGGAAAACCCAATCAGGTTTACTCTTGAGTAAATTAATACTGTACTTTTTTTAATTTAAAGTCAGAACTGGCTAGGAACTACTTTATTATGCTATGAAACAAAAAGTCTACAGTCTTTCCACACCTTGCCAAAGGGGTCCATGGAAAAACAAGTAAGGTAATTGCTTTACATCCAGAAGAAATAAAAATAACATTTCCCAATCCATCCTGCTTTAGCTGTTTGTACCCAAGCCTGTGCCATTTTCTGTGCTCTGCTGTCCCATGCATTCCTGATGTTATCACATTAAATCTGGCTCAAAACAACAAGTGTTTGGTAGTAGGGGGGAGTTTATTGCTCAGTCACACAATTTTCCAGGTTCCTCTCATGCTAGTGCTTGGTAGCAGAGAAGTAGGGAAGGAATGAGCAGTGCAGAGATGGAGTGGCAGCTGGCACTGCTGAGAAAAGGTGTTTGCACACTCTCATTTCAGTAGTTTTTTGGTTTGGGGTTTTTTTGTTTGTTTAGTTGATTGGTTGGATATTTTCTTCCTTTTGTTTTCCTCCAAAGTATCCTCATTTCCAACTGGAATTTTTTTAAGCATTTTTAAACCTTTCATGTTAAGCCTGACACCAGACAGTGCAGAGATTCACCAGTGCTGCCCAGGTCACCTAATCCTTCAAAGAAATCTAAATAATTAGTTTCTTTTATCGACCTGACTTTTCCCTACCCAGTGTAAGTATGTGCAACCCATTTCTACAGGATGCTTAAGATAACTGCTGAACATTTCCCACTTTGCTCCATTACTCTGATAACAGTGCCAGAGAAGAATATAAAATCAGTCTCTATTTTGTCTGCTTTGTGCTTGAGTCCTGCAGGACTCCTAGGTGAAGGTTTTCAGCTCAAATCTGTCCTTGCCATTATCTTCCTCCAATAGTCTAGGAGTGACCACAGGATTATTTTTTTGTCAGTGGGAATCAGGAATAATGAAAACATCTAAAAAAGGTCTGGAGGTGGAAAAATTTAAACCTGGCAGACAAGTGTAGGATTTTCAACCCAAAACAGCATATAATACAAAAACTCTCACCTCTTTGCTGTCTTGTGTGGGGCATAGAAGTGATAACAGCAACTTCTGCAATGCGTGGGATTCAACAGGATTCAAGTAGGTGAGGAGCAGAGTGATAGCCTAGCAACAGCAACAAATATGACTTCCAGGTGTGTTATGTAGCAGTTGGCCCTGGTGCAAGATAGCAAAAGAAGGCCAGTTGTCTTCCGGCTTCCTCTTTCACTCTTTTCTTACCAAGGTGCCCACCAAGAGTAAGCAAAGTCTTCTTGACAAGCAATAAGGAAGACGTATGCCAAAAAGTTACCTGCACAAATAGAGTAATCCCCTTCATCCATGGCAAGAACAGTTGTGTCTGTATGGTGGTCACATCATCCAGAGGGAAACTAAAACCAAAGAGGGCTCCATTTGCTGTCACACGAAGAGGAAAGGAACCATCTGCACCACTCCATGCTCACTGCTGCCTCTCAGGCAGATGTGTAATTTGCGGGATTTCCCCCTAAATCACCAGTCAGAGATGATCTTGACCTTACAAAACAGAAAGGTACCAGTTAGGTAAACCTGGTCTCTAAATCAGCTCAGGGTTGTGAGTTTAACAGGAGTAAGTGATGCTCAGTACTTCTTCACAGATTGGATTTATGTTATCAAACAAGATTCAGTAAAATATATCGATGTGAATAACCACTTCCACAGAAAAGTATTCTTGAAAAGTGTATCATCATATGCAATGAACCCAAGGCCAGTGACACCAAAGGAAAGTCATTCCACAATTCACGATTTTATTTTATCCTCAGGTTGTTGATGTCACTAGAGGAAAGGAAATTCCAACAACCCCCTTGCTTCCTCCCACCTTTCTCATAGGCTTCTGAAGGTCAAACAACAGATGTTGTTCACTGGAACTCTCCCTCTGGGGAAACACAACTGTCCTCAGTCCACTTCATGTCTCTCTGCATTATCATCCTGTGTCCTCCTCCACAGATTTCTGGTTGCATCCTAAAAAACTGTAGATGTCAATGATTTATGTTTTTATAAGAACAAATTTAGACTTTCCATTTTAACTTCACCTTTAGAAGGACCATTAAACAGAAACATTATGCAAATAACGCTGTTCAATCAATTAAAATTTGTTTCCTCACCACTCGAACTGTATTTACTTGACTACACTTTTTCAATGAACTATGATGCTAAATTGAGTTTGAAATACTCACACTAAAAATTTGGCTACCAGGCTAAACAAATGCTAAAGAACTCAGTCTTACTTAATTTGTTGCAATAACCATGTGCAGTCCTTTACTGAAAAGTATGCTGTTCACTTGCAATATAAAATTTCTTGTGCAGCTGGTGCTGCTTGATGTTTTTGTTAAAGGTTGATTGATTAAAAAATTTACAAAATTCAATGGAAATATTACTTTTGATTTAAAAGTGAATTAAATTGGGAAATTTGATTCTGGATATCAATATAAGATGTTCTTAAAAAAAAAAAAAAATTCTTATCTTCAGTGGTGTGCCCAAACAAATGACTCTAATAAACAAAAAAGCATAGAAGAGGTTGAAAGTACAGAGTAGATCCTGCACATTCATGAATTTGTACCAAAACCAACCACCAGTGTTCACATTCTTTGCTGAGAATATTCCTATCTTCCTTAAATGGTGTCAAAATTCCTTCACATTTGAACCTGATATGCAATCCTGGGAAGTATGAAGAATGTGAGTTACTTCACATCATCAGAAACCCTCTACACACCATAGGCTCTATTTAATTTAGATAGTCCAGCCTTACAGGCTTTTGCTTCGTGAACCATGTTTCTCTTTTGGTCACTCCAGACACTCAGGGAGCACCTTTCACTCAAAGATGGAAAGATTTTATTACTCACTGTAAAGCTAAACTGTTTTGGTCTTGATTACAAATAAAGTGCTAAAGTCCTTTCCCTTATTTAGCCCAGTAGAAGAACATTTGGAATAAAATGGCTGTGAATTTATGGAAAGGTCATAATTTATTGATAAATGACAAAATTCTCAAATTACATCAAATACCAGTAAACTATTAATTTAAAATACATACAGTACTTTTCAGAAATTTGTAGAAAATACATAAATTGCTGTCAACTACCCTATGTGCTTGTTCTCTTACTTTGTAGATTAACAAGCAGTTTAATAAAAATCATGAATTAATGAAAAAATTGTTGAGATTTTTTATCTGAAGCAAACAAGCAGTGATGAAAGTCCATATGAAAGTCCAGCCGGTGAGCTTCATGTTGCCTGTCTAGCAACTGGTTTTTTTTTTCCATAGGCTTTGTAAAAATTATTTGCTTCTTCTATATATGCTGCAAAAAATGATGTGGTTTTCAGATGTATTTATCACAGGTGGCTAGTTGCAAGGATATAAATGGAAAAAATTATTCATTTTAAAACTTTGAACTGATCCTAGTAAGCTAGCTATTTGTTTTCAGAGAGTTCTTATGAATTCTAAAATTATGTGTAGACCAACTGCACAAATGCTACATGAACACACCGTAGGGAAAGAATAGCAATTAAAAGAAGAAATTCTTATGCATTTGTGCCTCTACCTCCAAAACAAGCTACACACAGATGGACAAAACAGGTATCTTTTAACCTGCACAGAGAAAAGCAAAGTCTTACATGAAAAGTAAAACTTACTTCAGCTAAGTAGTTTCTGTTCAGTGATAGAAGTTGCTTCCCAATAGGCATTTCACATGCCATTAAAACAAACAAACAAACCAACCCCCAAAACCTTAAAAAAAAAAAAAAAAAAAAGAAGTTACAACCCCCAAATATAATTTATTTTGCACTGGTGTTTGACTACTTATGGAAGCTGCTTACTAAAAGCTTTGTTTCAAACTAGATGCATTTTTGGAGGACATGAGAAGAGACATCTGGTCTCTAGACTCTGACTAAAGTTAAGGAATAGCTCTAGTCTGAAGGTCTGTCCTTTCACAATTTTGAATAGCCCTAGGCACTCTTTTAAATCCATATAGCACTCATTTCACATTTTTTAAATTTTCTTAGGCCATGTACAGCATCAATTCACAGATTTTCAATTTTGCTTGGCCATTTTCTATTTCAAAGGGGCTTTACTGATAAACTTTCTGAACCTGTGAGAAGATGACTCACAATAGAGAAGCAGAATTTTCAAGAGGATGCTTTTAATATTGGATAGACTTCTTTTTTTATTTATTCATGAGTGTGATCTATCATTTCCAGGACAGAGTGCTTGTGTGCATTTTTTTGAGGGGGCATTTTTGAAAGCGCAACACAGTGACGTGGCAGGGATCTTGGGAAATACTGAGTCAGAATCCCAGTCTGAGTCAGCACTTTCCTCTGGGTGGGACAAAATATGAAACACATCTGCCCTAACCCTCTTCCCATATGGATCGTTCTCCTCCTGGTACCTGGCTTTCCTTGTATTCTCTCTGGTTTTATATTCAGAGTGAATGAGCTACAGATGAACATTTGCTTAGTGGTTCAGATAGGCAAATGAGCAGGGCGTTGGAATGGTTTTAATGTTTCTCCTCAGTCCTTGTTTCTGTTTCAAATATCCATTGCTTTCCTGTGTTTTCTCTGTAATCAGACACTTTTCTTTCTGATCACCTGTCTCTCTTTTTCTCCCACTCCCAGGAAAGTTCTCTTATTTTTTTACCCTGCTTGGCCCTTCCCAGGGCCCAGTCTTCCTCAGTCAGTGAATAGGGTCAAAACTCATCCTTTCTTATGGGTCTCTTTCAGGGCCTACTGCTTCCTATGAGATGTGATCCAAATAATGACGGCTGAGTACAAAGGAAATCTCTATCAGACGAATGTGTGCCTTTTGTATTAATACATACATGTCTATTGTCAGAAAAGTCCAAATCACCCTTTCTCCACCTTCAGCCCCCCCATATCTTAGGAGGACATGCTTTAGCTATTTCTAAAAACAATTATTTGACTTTATTATGATCCCCCTAATCTTTTCTTTTTATTTTCTTTTATCACAGTCCTTGCATCCTGGGTTTATGAAACTTGCTAGCACCCTGTGAGGTCCTATCAAATATTGGTAGCTTATTCAGCTGAACTAACACTATAATGCTCTGTCCCTTTCATCTTTTGTGGCATCCATTAATTGGAGAGATTATTACTCACTCACATAAGAAATAATGAGTCAAACACATCAGTGTGGGAGTTCTAATTCTTGTCTGGCTATTTCTTACCTGTAGCTAATCTGTTTAATCTTCAGAGGAAAGTGTGTGGGTTTTGTTCTTTTTTACTGTTATTGTTTTCTTCCTTGTAGTTATTCTCAGTTTGTCTCTGTTTGAGCTAGATGAGACCTTCCGTACCTCTTCAGCCACAGGAATATGCAAACACATGTATAACAAATTCAGCATCAAAGTAGCTTTTGCTGTTCTGACATACCAGCATGAGCACCGTTACTGTTTTTCACCTCCAAGAAGGAGTGAGAGGGCATAGATGGTCTGGAGTTTAAAAATGTCTGACAGAGTTAGCCCAAGAAGAAAGGTGGTTTGCTGCAGCAGTATTTATTAATTTATACTTAGCACCTGGAGTACACATTCAAGTTAAATAATTAAACAAAAGTGTGGAACAGGAAATACTAGCTTTCTTGTGCTTGAGAAGGCTGTGGTGAGAGGAAAGTCTGCAACAAAATTCGGGAGAAAAGGTCCCAGACAGTACAACCATCTGATAGCCTGGTTTTGTATCACCTCATCTGTCTCACAGTGCCAGAGGCAAGCCAAATTTTCTTTCCGCCAGACACACAATTTTAAGAATTACTGAGCTGTACGGACAGAAATTCACCCCTGGGCTGAGTGGCAAAGCACCTACCAGGAGCATTGCATGCAGTTCACCTCCAACCCCCACCCACCTTCAGCTTGCAGAGGTGGCTAAACCAACAGAACCCAAATCATAGACCTCATGAAATGGAGGGTAACTGCTACATATCTCACACTTAGTATTGCTCAAAGGAACCGTGGATTCCCTGCATGTGTCCAACACACAGCATTACATACCTGCTCTCGCTGGACCCCTTGCAAGCAGAGATGGTCTGGCCAACTGTAACAATCTTGAGGTGAATGAACTTCTATTAAGAAGAGGAATGAATCCCCCTGTGATCTTAGTTGTGGTCAAAGCAAAGCAGTGAGCACAGTTTGCAGCAAAGGAGCAAAGACTTCAAATGCAACACATAAAAGTATCTCTTAAATGATCTTATTTAGGTGCTTTTTGGTGCAGCTGTTTGTAGACACAAAGGCACTAAATTAGTCACAGGGCTATTGAACGAGTTGTCTGGCTGACTCATAAAAACAAAGTGACAATAAGGTAATTAAACATACAGGCAGCAAAAACCAGTTTATGATTACTTTTCCAAGATAGTAAAGAAAACAATGAAGAGAAGTGTCTAATGTCAAGTCAAAGGTGATTATTATCACAAGGACATAGAGGCTGTGTCGCCTAATAACTAATAATGATTTACAGGAAAAAAATCATATTCTTTAAAAATCCAATTATAAAATACTGTATTAGACGGGATATCAACCACGGTAATTAAAAATTTCTTAGACATATATGTAATGCAAATGCAGAAAGGGAGGGTAATCAAACATCATGGAAACAAGTGGACTCAGCTGAAGAATGAGAAAGCAAATGTGGCTGGAGTTAAATGGGTTTTCATTTTAAGTGCTTATGAGCGTTCACCGCACAGCCATGATCTCATTTAATGCTCAGGTGAATAATCATCTCCACAGCCAAGGGGTAAATCAACACAGATTCAGAGCCTGCCACTAAGGATGGGAGGTTGTGTGTGTGTAGCAATACAGCATCCACATTGCTGCCTCAGGATAGGCTGAATTCATTAAATGTTTCCATCTAGCTCCTCAGGCCTTCATCACCTGCCCTCACCTGTTTTCCAAGGAAGATAACATTTTTCCCTAAGTGAAAACCTGTACATATTGATTTATCCATGTTTGATATCTTACACTAACAATGTAATTTCATTAATTCTGTATTTTCTAGGCTGTTTTCCTTTACTCATTTGCCATTAAGCTGGAGCAGTAATTACATGTATGACTTCAGGTGGAAATGACTCATGTTCATATTCTTCAGCAATTGTCCCTGCAGTGTTGGGGACACCATCCTATATTAAACCTATTTGCTGAGCAAACAGGATTCCCAAGAGATGGCAAACTGGACTTCAGAGGCTATGGGAATAATTTCACTACTTCTGTAGAATTTTTGAATTTATTAATTTACATTGTATAAAGGCTAAATTTTGTGCCAGACCTTATCTAGAAAGGTAACACATTTACTTTTGTTTAAGATGGAATTTGGAGATGCCCAGTTGGAGCCCTGTGTTACAGTGTTTCACTGGGATCATTTTTGGGAAGTACGAAAATAAAAAAGGAGCTCTTTTCTTACTTTCTTTTGTTTCCAATTGGTTGTGCAGTTGGGTGAGATATTTGATATTTCACTCATATTCCTCTTGAGATAAGGAAGATAAGGTAGTTATCTTAAAGTGAAGAGAACAAGGCTGAAAGATCATTTACAAGAGAAATTCACAGGTACAACAACAACCTTGGAAGGTTTGCATTTCATTTCTCCACTTCCCTCCTAATACAAAAGTTGAAGAAAATACCCCAGATTTACTAATTCAGTTATTTCTGTTGGCTAGAAAATGTCCATTTGGGTTTGGATTCCTGAGGCAAATGGGCTGACCTTGTGTTCTCCACTTTTAAACACAGGACGTTTCAGCTAAAAGCTGTTAAATATTTCGGTATTTTGCCTCTGCCCTATGCTGTTGGGAAACATGATCAGGGTGTGTCATATGAGGCTAACCAATTTCCCCACAGCAGAGGCTCCAGTTCTGTGAGGGGGTTTTCTGCTACAAAAAAATGTCTTGTGAAACCACAGGCTGCTCCTGAGTCTTGTGTATACAGTACAGGCTGTGGCCCCAAAGCAGGCCAGTGCTGACTTTGTATTATGAGCACAGCTACCTTAAGTAAGTGAACTCTTTATCCAGGGAGTTGTTACCAAAAAGATCAAGACAGTACATGAAAACTGGTAGGTCTGATAGGTCTCACCAGTTTGTGTACACACGTATGCTTCATTAGCTTTTCACTGAAACATGGTAGCACCAAGTTTAGGATATCAATTTGAAGCAGACACAAGAATTTTATCCCAAAAGTAAAAACACTGTTTGCTGGTAATTTATACCAAGCCAGCAGACGTGTAGGTGAGTGAGGAAACTCCTGTCCATCATACTGTTGGAAACTGGACACTGTTGGGTTCAAAAACAACCTGGAAATTTTCTTAAAAATATTTTCTTAAAAATTATGTATAACCATGATACAGTTCAATGTGTGAAGCAGCAGTAAAATGGCCTCAGGATAGAAGACATCTCTACAGCACACAGAAGATGAGAAGATGAGAGGGAGTGTAAAAGGCCATGCCAATGCTTACAGGTAGATTTTGACACAAAAGAGGAAGGGAAATCTGCTGAGGGATGCAATGAGAATGGCAACCCGGTTAATGTGGCATATGGAGAATGCTTAAACTGAAACATCTTGAACCAACATAAACAATAAGACCGCATTGCTGAAGGACAGAAAAAGGATACTGGAGCAGAACAAGAATGAAAATGAAGAGACAGTTAAAATGAAGAGACAGTTAACAGAGTCTCTTAAAGAAGAGACAGTTGGCTGTTAATTTATAGCTGATGGATGTATTGGATTTGCATGGCAAGGTTTTGGTAGCCAGGGGCGACAGGGGTGGCTTCTGTGAGAAGCTGCTGGAAGTTTCCAGGATGGACCTGCCGCTGGCCAAGGCCTAGCCAACCAGGAATGATAGCAATGCCTCTGTGATAACATATTTAAAAAGGGAGGGAAAAAAGGTTTTGGGCAGTTGAAATTGTAGCCAGAGAAGAGTGGAGTGAGAATGTGTGAACAACTCTGCAGACACCAAGGTCGGTGAAGAAGGAGGAGGAGGAGGTGCTCCAGGTGCTAGAGCAGAGGTTCTCCTGGAGCCTGTGGTCCCCCTGCAGCTCATGGAGGAGATCCACACCAGAGCAGGTGGATGCCCAGAGGAGGCTGTGATCCTCTTGGATGCCCATCTCGAGAAGGGTCCAGGCAGGGACCTGTTGATCCGTGGAGAGAGATCCCACCCCACACCGGACCAGGTTTTCTGGTAGGACTTTTGTTCCTGTGAGGGACTCATGCTGTTCCTGTGAGGGAGCAGCCTGTGCCTAAAGGACTGCACCCTGTGGAAGAGTGATGCATGTTGTAGCAGTTTGTGAAGACTTTTTTGTTGTGTGTGGGATGGACTTATGCCAGGGAAGTTCACGGAGGATTATCTCCCGTGGGAGGCACCTCATGCTGGAGCAGAGGGGAAGGACTCCTCTCCCTGAGCAGTGGCAGGAACAACCTCCAATGAGCTGACTGTAAGCCCCATTCCCATCTCCCTGTACCACTGGGGTAGGAGGCAGAACTTAGAAAAGAGGGAAGGGTGGTTGGAAGGTGTTTTTAAGGTTTATTTTACTTCTCATTCTCCTGTTCTGATTCTGTTAAATTTAATTAATATTCCCACTTCCAGTCTGTTTTGCACATGATGGTGATTGGTGAGTGATCTCTCCCAGTCCTTATGTCAACCCATGAATTCTTTGTTGTATTTTCTCTCCTCTGTCGAGTTGCAGAGGCGACTGATAGAGCAGCTTTAGTGGGTACCTGGCACCCAGCCAAGGTCAACCCACTGCAAAGGAAATATTGTCGTGTTTAGTGACAGTGTATTTGTGCATTCTGTAGAACTTGCAAAACTCATTGACAACTGGGATATGAGGACTCATAGACAGTTGACCCAAAAGAGATACCTGACTTGCAGGTCTGAGGAAAGATTGCTATCCTGGATCTAGAAGGAAGTGTGACTCCATTTGACTGTACTGAACTGGAGTTGGTGTAAGTCATTCAGAGAGACCATAGGGACAAGTCGTGAAGTACAGTGAAAGATCCTCAGCCTAAACTAACAGATAATGCTATGGTTAGGGCAAGGGAAGTGTCACAAAAGTCAAGATACTGAGACAAAAAATGGCAGTTAATTGTTGTATGTATCAGTATACTGATTATGAGTCTGGCCAGGGAGAAGACTTCAGGAGTTCTTCAGGAAAGACTGAGAACACTAATGCAGTGGAATACAAGGAGGAAAGGCAGGCATTTTAAAAGCAAACCAGTGGTTGTGTATGTGGATAGGATTATCTCTTTCCATGTCTTTTCATGATGAACTGAGGCCAGATTTATTAATACCTGGCATTAAACAACATGAAAAGTATGACTAAAGAAATATCAGATCAAGAGAATCTAAGAATTGATTATAAGCATCAGCTGAGATGAGTGAAAATGAAACCTAAATCAGGAAGGATAAAGTCAATGAAATTCAGAACAGGTGAAATCACATTTCATATTCGTTAATTCCCCATAAAGGTCAGTCTGAAATTGCACACTTAGCCTGTGGCACAAGGACTTGACTTTGGAGCAAGTTCTTCTAAATTGTAGTTCTACATGCAAACTATAGAGCCGTACTTTCCAATTTAATGCCAAGTACCAAACTGTATTTAGTGGAAGGTTTTGGTGTGGAGACTTGAGAAAGTGGAATGCAAGTCACATATGCACTCCAGACTTCACTAAGTCCTTTTTACATTTGTATACAAAATGCTGAAAAAGGGACCACTGAACTCTTCCCTATATGCTGTTCTGTGCTCTCCACTGACTTTGGGGGCCAGTGGACAGTTATCAGCTCTCACTTCTGCTTAAGACCACCCTGCCACTCTGCTTTTAGAGTGATGCATCTTCTACTTCACCTGTTGAGGCCAGGTCCCCCTGCTGTGCTGTCATGTATAGGATGACCTTCTCAAAGTCCTCTAACCTAACTCTTGCACACCGAGATTGTCTGAAACGCCTCCTCCCTCCTCCCAAATCAAAATAAAAGTCTTCAAGTTAATTCTAGACTGAGAAGTCACACATTATGATAAGGAAAGCAAAGAGTCTGCAGCTGAGGCAGACCTTGGAGGCAGATCTATCCTCACCCAAGCCAGGTTACAACTTTGAATAGCTTCAGTCCATTACTATTACCGGAACAAAGCATTCAAAATTTTGAAATCGCATTCAAAAATCTCCCACTTGCAGAGTCTGGGATGAGTCTGGGCTACCTGTATACGCCCATATGTGCATGGATATTTACATGATGACTTTATCTTTGGGATTTTAGCCCTACAGCTATGCTATATAAGGTTCCTACCATAAAAATCTCTTTGTGGCGTATGGCTTCTGTGACACTGCAGTGAAGAAACCCACTTTCTTGGGCAGCTTTTTCCCCTATGCATGAGGAGGGCAGTTGCTGTGGGAACTGCACTGCCATATCCATGTGACTAAATTAAAAGCACTATGGCACCAATTGACACCAAGCCTTTGGATACACCCCTTTATGAATCTGTTCCCTGCAACATGCAAATATAACTTATCAGGAATCAAGATAGTGAGCTCTGCTATGGTTTCCCATACAGTCAGGGTGCAGAAAATGGCTACGAAAAGGTATGCACTTCAGGTCATCTGGAAGTGAAAGGCTTGCAGCGCCATGCACCAGGGAGAAGAGCCACCGGGATGTCTCACAGCCACCTCATCCTGGGACAGCTGCACACCACATGCTGCCCCTTATGGCAAAGAGGCCTCTGCTGACTGATCTAACCCAGGCCGTGGGACACTGAGATGCCATATCTTGTAGCTGGGAACTTCTGGGAGATGATGATGTCATTTGTCACTGAACAAATTCAAAACATAGGCCCATAATAGCCATTGCGAAGAAAATTAACTCTAACACAGCCAAAACCAGCACAGGTGGTCACAGCCTCTACAGTAGTTCCAACGAGGGTGCATAAAACCCCACCACATCCCAGGACTGGGTCAACCCCTGGTACACATCTGGGAAGAGTATGAACATGGCTGGCGTGGTGCAAGCGTGATAGTTATATGCCACCAGCTCTGCACATCTACTCCCACCCCTCACTGTCTCACACTGCTGATCTAGCTGTGTGTGGGATGTGTAAACAGATTGTTTTCAAAAGGTCACGTTGGAAAAAGATCTAAAATATGAGCAAATATATGAAAGTAGTTTTTCTTCCTTCTTGAAAGCCTGTTCGAAAGGTCACCAGTGCCTTCACTGTACAACTTTCTGCTATCCTAACTCAGAACACACCACCCTTTCAAGAAAATGTGCAGCATTCCCTAGTACTTCTTCACTGCAGAAGCAACTTCCTCCAAGCAAAAGCAAACTGTTCAGCAGAGATGTGGAACTGTAATAGCACCATGCATTTTGTTTCTACACCCACTTATGCAATTCCAAGGCAAAGCTCCCACACGTGATTATTGAATGAGCACACACTATACAGTTCGTCTAAGCATGGTACAAATTGTGGATCCTCAAATCCCTTTATTTCAGCCAGCCAGAGCACAAACTGAGTCAAGGCAGTGCTGTCTGGATGCAGCCTTCCAGGCAGGCAAAATGCTCAGCTAGCCCAGTGGCTTCAAGGTTCAGTAATCTCTTCCTCCATCCTGGATCAGCACAATGCCTTATCATGAAAGATCAGCTTGAGGAAAGCGTGCCATCTGAGAAAAAAAAAAAAGTGCACATTTCCTGGTGTTTGTAGTCAATGGAGAGCAAAGAGTTGGATAAAGCGAATCCTCCTCTCTTCTGGATGGTGAACATGGTGACATAGGAAAGAATTTTACATAGAAACAACCAACTAATATGGATGCTGCTAGTTCCCATCACCTCCTTTTTGCGCTTGGAAAGGAGAAAACCCACAATTTTCATTACCAGCATTATTCACTGTATGTGTCTCACTAGGAAATCTCTACTCACAGTTGATGCCTTATAAAGTTTCAGCTATATATACTACTTAATACTTACACATACCGTACACTACATATACTTAACGGTACCCATCACTTCATTTAAGTCATGCTGGCCCTGGGGACCATGCCTCTAGGAGATACGCACGTTAATGTGAGATAACAAGTAAGAAAACGTGATGTTCTTGTTCTTATGCACAGCTTAGAATGTTACATAGAGTAAAACAGACCTGTTGCCAGCTCCTTCAGAATTGACTGTTCACTAGAAACATCCCCACCCATAAGTCCCTGTAGAGTATCAACGTTTATTGTGACAGGGGACAATCTCTTAAAATTATTATTTGCAATAGGCTTTTTTTGTGCCTGTCACAAGTTGTGGTAGGACAGCAGTCAGTCCAGATACTGTTAAGAAAAAACAAACAAAAATAAATCAAATAAAATAATATTTCTCATTTGTTAGAACATGCTTGCTTAGTTTCATTTTATATTTCTAGCCCACAGAAGGCTTACAGGAAACTTCAGCTGGTAAAATGTAAATTTACCGTAATTGTCTGGTAGTACCAGATGCAGCTGACCACAAGTTATGTGCTTCAGAAAAAAAAAAAGGTGTTCGTACTAGCAGGGTAATAAATGACAGGAAACAAAATTGCCTGATGCTAGCACAGGTTTTTGAGCCTGTGACTCAGAAAAAATTGTATACCATACCTCCAAAGAACACCATTCATTCTAATGAAATTCCCACAAGGAAAAAGACATCATAGAAAAAGTTAAACTGCAGAGAAAAATCAAGCTTTTGTTTTGGTACCTTACAGCATGCTGCTCTGAGGGCTGGTGGTACTACTGGCACAGAAAGCAAAAAGTTGAACCAGGGGCATTCCTTCCCCTCTGGCAGGATAAAGAGGTGCTCTTCCATGTGAGCCTCATACAAAAGCCATAAGCAGAGCTCTTAGAGCTAGAAAAGCTCTATTTTCTGACTTTAGGGTCTGACACCAACAATGAGTGCAGAGTTCCTCTTGGTTCTTCAGGACAGGCATAAACTTTGAGCATTCCAAGTCATCATTGGAGCTGAAGATCACATTGCTCTGCTGTGGAAACACTCCTCTGTCAGTGCTGTGGCTGGCTGCTGTCCTCCTCAGTTGTAAGTGGAAGAGAACAAGGAACACTGTTGAGTCATCATGACTCTTTTCTTTCACAGGTTCCCTCTTTCAGCCTTAATTACACTGCCCTTGACCACTCTGATGCTCTTTGTGCTACTTCTCCCTCATACCGTCTTCTATCTTTAACACTATTTGTCTTCATATGTGCCAAGTGCTTGGTGTCCTCTCATATGCCCCTCAGATTAATTTCTTTCATTATTGTTTTTTTGGTCTCTGGTCTCTCTCCAGTCACACACGGTTGCAAATCTCTGGGGTAAAGTGTGTATTTTATTAGGGCTGGTCAGTAGTTGCCTTGTGACTACTGTCCACCTCCTGCTGCCTGGCCATTTCTCCCTTTTCTGGCTCACCCATTCCTTATTCCTTTCTCGCCCCTCCCTCACTTGTGTCAGACCATGCTCAGGCTGTGTCCCCACAGGCATAGGAAGCCCACGGGGAACAAAGCCCATTAGTACATTGGCCAGGTGACTCCTGCGGCATTCTACTTGCTACAGTGAAACAACCCTGTGAGACTACTTTACTAGGAAATGAGCTCACCTAGCTCCAAGTGGCCCTTTGGGAGACACGAACAGTACAACATCCCACTTACACATACGTATACAAAAATACACAGTTCTCAGTGTTCCAGGTCATGTTGTCCATATGTGCCTACTTTCCTATTTGATTGTGTCCATTCCCATGTGTTTTTCCCTGTGTAAAACTAAAGGAAGGTCTTTGGGGTAGAGAGCTTCTCTTACTGTTTTGGCATGATGGCCTTGGTGATTCGAATAATACAAACTACTGTTATAAACACAGCCAGGAAGGGGAGGTAGGCAGACCAGGTCTGTACAGTTTCTCAAATCTCACAAGCTATACAAAGTCCTTAAAGACCTGATCCTGAGTTAGAAAAGTCACATGTGCTTGTGAAGCAGAGCTGCAGAGTTTTAACCAGCTGCTTCCAGAGGAGTGAAAAATACAGACTGAACACCCTGAGCACGTAAGTCTCCTAATGGAAAAGCCTGGGAGGAAGTGAGGTGCAAAACCAAATCACCTATTACTTATCCTTAAAAATTGCTAGCTTGCTTACTTCTGCAGTGTTGGCCTTCAGGAGCTCAGTAAACAATATTTTGGGGTTTTGTGATGAGAATATTTATGAAGGCAAACATTATAATTCAGTTTGCGGTGTAACAAACAAACAAACAACCCAAACCACACAAATACCCAATTAAGGATGTCATAGAAAAAAACTTCGCTTAAGTTACTCCCAAATGAAATTGATACTAGACATTGCAAAACTGACCCAAGCAGACATATCTGAGGGCCAGCCTGTCCCTGCCCCTTTCCACACCCACTTTTGAAGAGGCAGGAATTGATGTTCTAAGTGCAGCAGGAGAAGACCAAGGAATTCAGGCACTGTCGTGCAGGATTTAAGTTCCCTCAAATGACTTCCCAAATGGTAGAGGGAAGGAGTGTGAAAAGTTTCATCTCAGATTCTTGGTCAGCCAAAACATCTGATCCAACTGGATGACACCAGCACGCATGGAGATGAGGGATTTTGGGATGAATGACCATCAAGTCTTCAGCCAAAGGCAACCACAAGGTGCCAGCAGCTGCCTCGTGCAGCCCCATTTCAGACTACAAGAATCTAAACCATCAAATAAAAATTAGTCTGCTTTGTTTACCCATAAGGTGCCAATAATTTATCCCACTTTCTGGAAAATAGGAATTCCTGACAGTCATATGTCCACATGTCTGTTTGGCATCCAGTTCACCTGCTTACTAATTTTTTGAAGTATTTTTCCACTGGCTTTGTGAAAAACAAAGCCTTAATGAGCTGAGGAGCAACAGCAGGCTTGACCTTGGCAAAACATGAAGATGAATGACATGATGGTTTTAAGGACCTGACATTTGATTAGCTGAGCCTGCACGTACAGCAGCCATACAACAGAGTGAGATGTGTAGGGCCTGCAGGAGGTCAGAACACAGCAGACAAAGTACAAAGGCAGGTGCCAATTTTTCTAGTTGAGTAAGACTGCTCAATTCCAAGTTACTCCTCAGGAGAACATACCAAAAATGGTATAAATGTGAGACCAACTACACCTACCACCTGATCACAAGAACAGGCTTTGCCAGCCAAGGGGGACGAGAAGTGCTAAGGGTGACATTTGCTAAAATGGCCATGTCTTTGGGCATCTTCCTCAATCATTTATGATTCTCTCCTACTTTGCAAGTAAGTTTAGCCTTGCTGTCTACTAAATACCTGAAGATATCTAAATGTAAAAATATAAAAGCCCGTAAATGTAAAAAAATAAAGCCATTTGAGACAACTCATGTACTCACAAAGAATTGGAATGCAATTACTTTGCCTTTTCAAATAGTCAAACAGTGGTACCAGCAATTGAGCTTTTTTCTCACTGTTTACTAGTATAAGGCAGTGCATTGTACTATACATATAATATTTACAGTTCATTGGAGCAAAGCAGTTCAGCTGCAAATGAGGGATAATTTTTCAACCACAGGAAGAAACTTCCTGTGTTCTTTGGCTGCTATGGGCAAGTTAACTGTAGCAGGAAAACCTCATTCAGTATCTCCAGGTAGAGTTTCAAGCTACAATACAGGAACTCATTTGTCAAAGAGAGTAAAAACCCCAAGACTTTGTCTCCAGCAACCTTTGTGGCAGCAAGAGTATGTGTTAATTAACCACAAAAAGGCATATATGGCAGCTACTCAGGTTTGCTGAACATTATAAAAAAGTTTTATATCTCTGTTAAATGTTCTAGGGACCAATCCAATATCTCCTGATTTCAATGGATAGCAATCCCTTTATTTTAGTGATGTTTGAATCATGGCCAGAACGGAGATGCAACAGGGACTTTAATATAGTAAAATGGAAAAGAAATTAACTTCTAATTTTTAAATTTAAAAGGTGTGTCACTTGTGTCACAGACATAGGGTATACTAAACTTCATACCTAGACTTACAAATTGTTTCTCTCCAGTCAAGTAAAGCAATATGGTTTTGGGCAATGTGTTGTTTGCATGTTAGGATTTCACTTTCATGAGAGAAATATCCTCTGTAGTGAATCAAGTGTAAACAGAGTCTTAACAGCACAAACCATAGGTTTACAGAGAGCAAACCCTGCCAGGCAAATCAAGACTTCAAGTATACTTCTCAGATTATTGCCAGTGTTTCATAATACTTTTTCAATAATTCTCCATAACACCTTAATTCTGGACATATATGTGAAGTATACAAATTCCACTTGTGACAGGGCACTCAACTCCCATAACCTCCTTTCAAACCTTTTTTAAAACTCTCCAGCTGATTTTGCAGCATGCAAAACCACAACAGATTAATAAGAAATTGTCTAAAAGTCATCATGAATGACTATAGGCTCATCTACACTTGCATAAATCAAGCAATTTCAACAGGAAAGGTAAGCATTTGAAGCCTATCTTTTTTCAGAAGAAGGTGTGAAGATTCTCATAGAGTGTCTAGTAGGTTCATATTTCATCCCTGAAAGAGGAAGTGTATGACTGCCTTATTCAAGAAACCTAGAAGTGTGGTTGATTTTCCTGCCAATTCATTTCTTTCAAGGTGAACCACAATAAAATTCCAGAGACTTTTGACCATTCTTTAGCAGATGTAAATCTTCAGCACCTTACACAGGAGATTTTCTTTAACAGACATGCTTTAGGAGATAGAAACTTCTCATCCAAACACTGCAGTTTGATTTGACAGGTTTCACAGCATTTTGCAGAAGATGGTAGGGACTACTGCTTCTGCCTTTAGAATTAAAAAATGGAAAGAAAAAGTATAAAATAATTGACAAAAGTCATAGAGGAAAACACAGACCAGGTGAGCAGGTTTGCTGAAGTTACCACCATCAAAATAAATATTGATAATATTTTTATTAGCCTTCTTCAGCTTTTTCCCTCAGTTAGATGTCTATATTAATGAAAACCAAGATCTCCGCCAGAATAGCAGAAGAAAATTAATTGCTCAGGATACAGATCTGTAATACTGGTAAACAAAGTGGCTTCATATTATTTTTTAAGAAGCTGAATACCAAATTAAGGCAAGAAGTTTCCATGCTGAAAGTCTATTGTGTTCATCCTAGCAGGCCAAGGTGGGTTCAACCCTGGCATGTACTGCTACCACCAGTCTTCTGCGTACAATTAAAAAGATATCTGTACACATCAGAGTCAAATCTCTTGGAAATGACCCTTTTGTTTGTCCCAGTGCTGTCACTTCCTTTTGAGAAACAGGAATTAGAAGAGATTTCTGATGTAATTTTATCTATAGCCTTTTTTTTGTGGTAGAAACTACACATATCTTCTTCATAAGTGCTTATGCACAATGCTATTTGATTTTTGAAGTAATGATGTTCTTGCCTCTCCTCTTCAGCTTGAAGCTGCTACAATTTTTAGGAGCAATTCTTAACGCAGGTGCATTTAAAGACAATTTAAAGACAATTCCTATTCATCTGTTCTTCATCCAGGACTTTCCTTACCTTAAATAATATTTTTCACATACAATAAGCAATGTATATAGATTTTTGTTCTCTAATCATATTCCAATTTCATAGAATCATAGAATGGCCTGGGTTGAGAGGGACCTTAGAGATCACCTAGTTCCAATCCTCCTGCTGTGGACAGGGACATGTTTCACTAGATCAGGTTGCTCAGAGCTCCATCCAACCAGGCCTTATATACTTCTAGGGATGGGGCATCCATAACTTGTCTGGGCAACCCATTCCAGTGTCTCACCACCCTCACAGTAAAGAATTTTTTCCTAATCTAATTGAAACCTACTCATTTTCAATTTGAAGCCCTCTTGTCACTGTATGTCCTTGTAAAAAGTTTCTCTACATCTTTCTTGTAGGCTCCTGTCAAGTCCTGGAAGGCCACAATTATGTCACTCCAAAACCTTTTCTTATCCAGGCTGAACAAACCCAATTACCTCAGCCTTTCCACGTAGGAGAGGTGCCCCATTCCTCTAATCAGCTTGGTGGCCATCACCTGGATGGTGATGTCAATGCTGGGGACCCCAGACCTGGATGTAGTGCTCCAAGTGGGGTCTCACAAGAGCAGAGGGACAGAATTCCCTCACTCGACCTGCTGGCCACGCTGCTTTTGATGCAGGCCAGGACACGACTGGTTTTCCAGGCTGCAAGTGCATGTTGCTGACTTATGTCCAGTCTCTCATTCACCAGCACCCCCAAGTCCCTCTCAGCAGGGCTATTTTCAATCTGTTTATCCCCCAGCCTGTAGGCAACCAGAAGTTGCCCTGACCCAGGTGCAGCACCTTGCACTTGGCCTTGTTAAGCCTCTTGAGATTTCCATGAACCCACTTCTCAAGCTTCCAGGTTCCTCTGGATGGCATCCCATCCTTCAGGTGTGTCAACAGCACCACTCAGCTTGGTGTCATCTGCAAACTTGCTGAGGGTGCGCTTGATCCCTTCCTCTATGTCATTAGTGAAGATATTAAATAACACTGATCCCCCAAGGGACACCACTTGTCACTGATGTCTACTGGGACTCTGAGGTGTTGACCACTGGATGTGACTGTCTAACCACTTTCTTACCCATCTAACAGTCCACACACTGAATCCACTTCTCTCCAGTTTAGAGAGAAGCATGTTGTGGGGGACTGTGTCAAAGGCTTTACAGAAGTCCAGGTAAATGACATTTTTAGCCCTTCCCTTGTCCACAGATGTAGTCACTCCATCATAGAAAGCCACTGGATTGGTCAGTTTCAATATACCTGTCTCAGAATTGCATGATCCAAACTATATATAATGTTAATAATGTTATAATTATAATGCATATAATGTTTATATATGTATATATAATAATATGCAAGCTGACAGCTCAGAGACTCGGAGTTATTAAGGTGTGGGCGAGCAGTGATGTTCCTGCAGAAATACAGCATCTGACCTTCAATGTCATTGTGGGAATAGTGGCATGGCATTTAGGAAAACTTCCCTTGTTTCTATTTACTATTTTTAAGATGTAAAATACATTAAAAATAGCTACAGTAAACCACATATGCCACATTTAAGCCAAAGCCAGAGACAAAGCAAACATCTATTAACTGGGTTTTTTTCTGTTAGCACTTTGACACTCACATTTCTTTTCTGACAACCTCAGACTTGGTTAAAGGAACTTCTGGATGTAAGTGGTTCCTATTAAAAAAATAAAAGAATATTAATTGAATTAATGGTTTGCAGCTAATGATGAGAATAATTGAAAAAAACCAAAACCCTAATATAAAAAACCAACCAACCAACCAACCAACCAACCAACCAAAAAACCCAAACGATCAAACAAAAAAAAGCCCTAAAAAAACCCATCTAGCTTTCTAGCTCCCTCTTTAGAAGAGGAAGGGAAAGCTGGAAAAGTATCCCACCTGCTGCATTACTTTCATTTTAAGCTCTCTGGCTCCTCCAGAAGGAAAACGAGTGAAGAGATCTCTTCCTGCTGTCAGGTGTAATTTATTTGCTTCTGCAAAATTTCAGAAGGCTTCAGGGGAGATTTTTCTCATGTGATTTTAGAGAGGGTATCTTAGAGAAGAAGAAGAACAGATTAAAAGCTGATTTTAAACTGAACTGCTAAAGACAAGTGCAGAGGGAAATTCATCTAGAAATGTGTGAAAAAGCTTTGAAGAACTGCTTCAATGCCATTGATCAGTGTTCTGCAGGTGCAGAGCTTCGGTGTGCAAAGGGCCAAGCACAGGCAGGCTTAAAACGGACAACGACCATATTTTCCTTTAAAAACCCAGTAACAGTGCAGAAATGTGGGGGTTAAAAATAATATCCTTCTGCAACTTTCCCATGTTGTTATTGAGTGTATTGTCAAATGCTTTCACTTCTGTTAAAACAATAGTGGAAGAATAAGCAAGAAGCTGAACCAAGCTGAGTCCACAAAGGCAGGGGCTGTGCTTTCTATGACAATTCTGCTGGGTTGGGATTTCTTATTTCTTCTTTACTGTAAAAGAAAACCTACTGAAAAGTCTGAAAACCCCCTGGTTTTCTTTGTTTGTCCCTTCTTTGTAGAGCTGCTCAGGAGGAGAAGAAACAAACTCTTAACATGAAATGGGGTGCTCGCTTCCTGTGGTTATGCATTTCTCTTTGTTGAGAAGCCCAGCAAAGTCATTTATACTTCTGTGGCTGCACCGGGTCATGTTTGACTGAGGTGTTTCCTTGAAAACTGCCTTGTTTCAGCTTACTCATCATCTGTTTCACTGAAAACTAGTTCCTGCCTCATCATCATAATAGAATTACTCACCATAAATTCAAAGGCTTTGGACCAAAGCTGCCCACAGGTTAGCAGATGCAGAAGTCATCTTTGCGGAAAGACAGTAGTTTACTGCAAAATGAAAATATCCTGATAGTTCCTGTTGTTGTCACCATCACCACCCTTACTGTTGTTATTTTTAAATTTCTCTATCTCAGTTCTACTGTTTTGCTTTTAATAGGGGCAGGATGTGCCCTGTGGACAGCACTGCTTTCTAACTTTTTGTACAACCTTTTATCTGTAGGGACGTGTAGGCATCTTGTGTGCAGGAGGCCTATTCATTGCCTGAATATTCTCTTCTGACTCTGATGGCATTAATACACCAAGAATCAAAAACTGTGCAAAAATTAATTAGATTAAATTCATGGCTATTTTTCCTACTGACTTCAGTGGGCCTTCCAAGCCGATATGTGAGATGTGTGAGAACTGGGTCTTCTCAGGCAAGGTTGTAACACCAAAAAGGCTCTTAGTACATTCATGATTACGTGGGGAAACACTTTTGGACTGATTCAGTTACACAGACCCCTGTTTTAGTGTGGCCCTGCAGCCTTGTATATACAGTATTGCCACTCCTAGAAATAGGCCACAGGCTTTGCACTGAGTTTACAAAACCTCAGGCCTTGCTTTACCTGAACTTGTCTTAACATGCCTGAAGCTTCATATTCAATTGTTTTATCTGAAACAGCATTTTTTTCTGATCATTGGGGTCACATATGCTACAATAATCTTTTGCCTCAGTTTTCAAGGGCAATTGCTCTTCAACGTGTCTCAAGACCCTGAATCTCAAGGCATGAATGGGGACAATAAAGACCCACCCACTGTAAAAGAAGATCAGGTTTGAGACCATCTGAGGAACTGGAAAAGATGGGTCCTAAGTGAACCGACAGACATAGTGGCTAAGCTGCTTTTCACTGTATTTGTCAGTCAGGTGAAGTCCCTGGCCACTGATAAAAGGGAAACATACACCCATTTTGCTTGAAAGGATGAAGATGGTAACCCTGGGAAATATCGAACAGTCAGCCTCACCTCTGTGCTAGGTGAGACCATGGAACAGATACTGCTGGATGAGATATCAAGGCATATGGGTGACAGGGAGGTGATTAGTCACAGCCAA